>OZ023235.1:12679458-13111726 GCA_964006365.1 Trididemnum miniatum | reverse complement strand
AATGATCTTGGGATTGAATGATATATACCTATCAAATATTGCTGAAAAATAAGAAAAGAACTTCAGAAAAGCAACTTGAGTCTAGAAAACAATTTGTAGATGAGGGGCCCTAATTCCAAACCATAATAAGATAAGAGACCGTAATTCAAAAGCTTTTCATTATCAGTTCGATTCCCTTCCACATCCACGCTTTCACTCTGTTTGTAGGGATATTTCATCATTTTTCTTTTTACTCTTTGTTTCTCCCAGTTAGTTTTCTTTTAAGCTTTTTTGACGTTTTTACATCTTTCGATCCTATTGTAACATGTCTAGTAGGGTCGTTAAGTGCTTGCAACCATTGGAAATCTTCCATTAATATCGGATTAAGTGATGCAGCGGCTTAAAGTTCGAAATTATGTGATATGGCCCAAAAGATTTGTTTGCATTCATCCACAAATTGTTTTCTAGACTCAAGTTGCTTTTCTGAAGTTCTTTTCTTGTTTTTCAGCAATGTTTGATAGGTATATATCATTCAATCCCAAGATCATTTTAAGTAAACCCTTGTCCGACTTCAGGTCAATGCCTGTTGTCATCCACCAAGTTTCTATTTCAAAAACAGTTTTCTAGGCAGCATGCCTTACTTTAGATTAACGCTTTGTATTTTCTGGAAGTTGAGCATGCTGATCTTAAAATTTATGAAGACATCTTTGACTGTACGGGGACGTACACCATCAAGAATCTATTGCCAGATAGTGAACTTAAGATTGTGGAAGCACCAACTATAGCTAAATGAAACAGTATCTGTAAGAAAATAGTATTATTGAGCAGTTATCTTTATCAGTTGCCTTTTGAGAAAACTCACATTCACCTCTGAAACAGGGAACACTGGAATGGAAGAGCTGTGAAAGCTGTAGTCAAAATTACGATAGATAACAATTGGTTATTATGACACTTTTCTTACTAAAATTTAAGGAAACATATTTGTGAAATTCCATTAAATGAGATATCAGGCCGGAAAATTGGTTGAAAAACAGTGAAAAAACATGTTTTTTTCATTTTACTTAAAAAATTGAACAGATAGGCTTATATAATGTATTGACAACAGATAGGAACTTGGGTATTCTGCATCCTTTGAAAAAAAAATTTCACTCTAGCTCAAGTGGTTGTGGAGTTAAGGCCATTTTTCCAATTTTTTGCTCGTCGTCATGGAAATGAGCCTTGAGGAGGCGTAAAATGAAAATTAAAACAAAAGTTGTTTGGTGCATAGTGAATTGCTAGTTGAACCACAATTTTTGGCAAAGTTCCTAAGAAATTGGAGAAAGTCACCAAAATTTGGTACAGCCTAAGCCACAGCCGACCAAGCCGAGACCTTGACCTTTACGCATGTATATTTTTCGTCAACAAAAATTTCTTGTGTTTATCTACCGTATATACTCGTGTATAAGTCGAGTTTCTGGGACCCGATTTTAAGGTAAAATTTCCGGGGTCGACTTATACAAGAGTAATGTTTTTGGACATGTTGCTGCTGAGTCGAGTTGTATGTGGTATGAAAAGAAAACTCTATTATTACATCATTAATACTGGCATACAAGCAATACACAAACATGCTAAAGTTACTTAACAGTATAGTAGTACACAGTATACGGTAGAATTATTTTGTAAACGTTCATTCAGGCATTGCATGCGCTTTTCACGTGCATTTCACGCACAGGACGCATGCACCTACTGTATTCAGGCATTGCTTTTTTCTTTTTTTACCAACCACGATTCTTTTTTTTTCTTTTTTTACAAGCATTACTTTTTTTACCAAACAGAGTAATTATTCCAAAACATTTGCAAATTGTGGAGTCGACTTATACACGAGTAATACCTTTAATGATGCAATTTCTTGTCTTAAAATGCGTATCGACTTATATACGAGGTCGACTTATACATGAGTATATACGGTAATCTTTTTTACATTCAGTTAATGCACATTTTTTGCTGCATATTGATCAAAAAATGAAAATGAAAGTGCAGTCACAGCGCTTATTAGTTTGTTAAACGTGCAATTGCCAGTTAGGGATGGTTCATTGAAACAGATCTAGTAATTCGGTAATGAATACTTGATATATAGTAATTCAAACAGATAGATATATCTAGAGGAATGACTTGCTTCAAGTTTTGGACTGTTGGTGCATAATTTTGGCAATGTCGAATTTATATAGTTCGGCAAGAATTTGTAGAGGTTCTGTGATTACAGTTTGAAATTATATGAACGGCTATCTTTTGTGAAGTTTGGAGTTTTGATAGATAGGAGGAGCAGGTAGAACCGCACAGTGCAGTACCAGTACCAAATAAGTCTGGAGTTTTGATAGATAGGAGGAGCAGGTAGAACCCCACAGTGCAGTACCAAATAAGAGATGGGGTAGAATAAGGGCGAAGTAAAGCAGATTTAAAGTGGAGGAGGGAAGTAGAAAACGAACCTTGCTTAGTGTTCTGACAGATATGGCCAACTTATTTTCTATCGTCCTTAAACGCAGTTGAAAATTTAGCTTGCTATCAATTATAATTCCTAGATACTTTAATAAGTTATTGTGAGTTAGTATCACATCATCATATTATGCTGTCTCTAGTTCAGGAAAAGTATCATTGATTTTAAAAGGTAAACAGATTAGCACGAATTTGTTAGGATTAATTTGCAATTTGTTAGCAACATACCATTTCTTTTAATCGGTGCGGTTTTGAATTGCATGATTGTTCAAGCAGGGATGGATTTATGACCAGTGTTCCCTCTAGGATTATCACTAGTGCGAATTTGCCCAAATGATCAATTCATTAAAATTTTTGCCCAAAGATTTCACTACTTTGTGAACCCCATTTACAAAATTTTTGCATAAAATTTGCTTTTCCAAGATGCAAGCTGCAGTCTTGCATTAAAATATTCAAGTTTTTTGTTGAAGTTTTTTAGTTTTGCATTTTATAATATTAATTTCTGGTTCAAAATCAGTAAAATTTGCCCAAAGATTTCCCGTTTTTCTCAAATTTCCCACTCTAGAAGGAATACCGTTTATGACTAAGCATTATACAAGTATCATCAGCAAACAAACATGGTTTTTCATGTAGCATTGTGTAGGTTGTTCACAGAGATCAAAAAGAGTAGTATCAAACCCTGAGAGACACCAACGGTTATAGGTTTAGATGAAGAATTGCAGTTGTTAACAGAGACAAATTGACTACGCTATAAGAAATAATCTTCAATCAAAGAGAGTGCAGGTTCACGTATGCCATAATGTAGAAGTTTAAGAAGTAGAATTTTGTGTGGCACAGTATCAAATGCCTTACAAATATCCATATATATGGTAAGTAATAATGCAGCATATAGCGGGGCAGGACTCTTCAGCATGACCGATTCGACGTGAGACGTCTCGCCATGACCGACTCGTTGAGACGACTCGACATTGGGACGTCTTCATGTTGAGAAGTCTCGACATTGAGACGATTCGGCATGGAAAGGTGTGATTTGTGAGTGGACGTAATTATCGCGTTTTGCGCTAGAATGTGCGAAAAGACGTAATTATCACGTTTTAGAAGAGCTAAAAGTAAACAATAAACGACTCAATATCTACGACTTTATAAAAGTGTTGCAAGATATTACTTTAAAGAAGTTAATGATTGTTTGACGTAAGTTTAACCAGTAAGTGGTGAGAAAATTGTTTAACAACTTTCAGTATTTGGGTTTCATTTTATAACATGAAATGCAATCTGCTTAAAGTAGTAGTAGTAGTGTCTTTTATTTCCGCACAGTAAGCACAGAAAGAAATACGATAAGCTGATAAGAGTAGGGGAATAAAATGCGGTACAGGAAAAGGGAAGAAGCAACAAAACGATTAATTAACGTCATGGCATGCAGGTAGAAGAGGAGTTAACAGAATACAGGAGTGGGCATGGCTGCAACACCCATGTCAGCAGCAGAAATTTCGAAAAAAATAAAAGAATTAACTAAAGGCGATAAAAAACGACGGTCAGACAAAAAAGACAACAGAAACATCGCAGCTACCAACACCGCTATGTTATAGTGCAAGGGTAGGAAACACAACCGTGGGTGGCAGTGTTCCCTCTAACTAAGGTGCGAAATTTCAGAAAAATGAGAAATTTTGGGCAATATTTTTCAATTTTTGCACATTGCTATAGTGATTGACAAGCAAATTAGGGGTATCGTCTAGGGTAAGCAGTCTGCATCTAGCAGTGTTCCCTTTAGGATTGTGACTAGGCTAGTGCGAATTTGCCCAAATGATAAATTCATTGAAATTTTTGCCCACAGATTTCACTACTTTGAGGCGGTATTGCTAAAACCTGCAGGTGCACAAGGATTACATGGAGCATAACGATCACAAGGACCACAAGGATCACAAGGAGCGCAAGAATCACAAGGACCACTAGTGGCAAAATTAGGAACGCATGGAGCACGTTAGGGATAGGTTTGATGAGAGTTAGGTTCAGTGGGGGTCAAGTTTATTTGGGGTTCGAATTAGTTTCCATTAGAGTTTGATTCAGTTAGGGTTAGGTCGGTAAGGTTTGAGTTTCTTGCGCTCCTTGTGTTTCTGCAGCTTTCAGTAATAGCTCAATTGCGCCACTAGCAGTCCTTGTGTTCCTTGTGCTTCTGCAGGTTTTAGTAGGACCCCTTTTACAAATTTTTTGCATTAAATTTGCTTTTCCAAGACACAAGCTACGGTACAGTCTTGCATTATATACAATATTCAAGTTTTTTGTTGAAGTTTTTTAGTTTTGCATTTTATGTGGTAAATTTAATTTCTGGTTCAAAATCAGTAAAATTTGCCCAAAAATTTGGCATTTTTCTCAAATTTCTCACTCTAGAGCGAACACTGGTGTTTAGAATAACCAGTCTACTCTAGATAAGACCTCAAATTCGACTAGTTCAAAGTGCTCAAGTTTTTTTGTATTAAATGAAAGTGTTTTACCGCATCAACAGACTAAGCTAACTCTTATTTTAAGCAAAAAATATTCCAGACCTTGAATTACACCCTTTTAATGTTTGGGCCAATTTTTAGTGATTTTTATATCTGGACAAATTCGCACTAGTTAAAATCTTAGAAGGAAACGTGGTGGGTGGTCTACTATGGTTATTCCACCTCCAAGCAGCTTGATGGAAAAAAAAGGGGGGGGGTTGAGATAGCGAAATTTTTGGGCAAAAATTTCAATTTTTTATTTGTGCAAATTCGCACTGGTCGACATCCTAGAGGGAACACTGGCTGGCAAAATGGTGTTTACTAAAAATCTTCCTTTCCTTTCAAATAAGCACAAATTCAGATTTACCATCAATAACCTATTCAGCATATCAGAAATCAAATTAGGCCTACTCAGCTTACAATCTGACTTAGACTAAAAAACCCTTATTCAAGTAGAATGTGATTAGCAACAAGTGCTTAGGCCAACAATAAAGCACTAAGAGCTGGAAAACTTACTGAAATTCAAAAGCTAGTAGCTAGAGTCTAACTAAAATAATACAGCAACTAATTTCACAATTCTCACGTGTCAACTTGTCAGACCAGGTCCAGACTATTTCACCATGATTTCACAATCGGAATGGACATTCCTCAGTGACGTCATTTTCACATCTCACGCATCACCGGTTTACACTGGACGCGACGCAACGCGAAGAATTTTTCCCTCTTTATGTATAGGCATGTACTTCTAGAAAGAACAGAATTTCCTGGTGTACACTAGTGGCCCGATATGATGAAATGACTAATCTACACATTCAAAGCTTTCTTGCGCAAAAACGAAAAGTTACTTTGTCATATGATTTATACAAACACATAATGACGTCGTGTATGTTGCTACAGACACTGATGACAACATAATGACGTCACTATCACAGAAAATTGAAGCAAAAAGTGCTTTTGTTAAAAATTCACGTTTTATTTAGTTATCTAGAACATGCAGACATGCAGTGCAAGGGCGCAACCAGGGGGGGGGCTAAGGGAGCTGAAGCCCCCCCCTTAGCATGTCAGATTCAATAAAAGAAAAAGAAGAAAATAATCGATTCTACAGTAATAAACATGTGCGAGCAACCTCAACAATGTACTGCTACGCTATTCTAGTCTCGTTTCAGAATTGTGGCAGATCAGCATTACGACTTTCACAGTTACAGTAAATTATTAAAAACATAAAAGGATCGGCTTGTGATAATCGCGTTTGAACGGTGCATCGCTTGACCAATATCTACTTTTATAATTCCTTATGACGCAACAAAGTTTTATTTCAGTTACTTGCAGATTTGTAGATCATAATAAAACCAGACATTTTAGCTAGATTTCATTATTAGCAAGATAAAATTGCTGTTTCAATTACCGAATTACGTAGTGGTGAGATTCTAGATGTCCCTGGGTGAGATAAGCATATGGATAAATTTTTAGTCAAAACTGGTACCGGTAATAAAAAGCGAAAAGGTACGGAAGATGAGTCTGCGCCAGCAGGGAGTGTGCAGCGACTAAACACAGATGCAAGTTCATCTTCGCAGTCTTCAACTGCGATTAGGCCTACTGGAAATTGGTTTCCAAATGACATCGGTCAATATGTTAATAAAACTCTCTCAAATTCAGATAAAAGAACGATTCTTTTAAACTGTTGGACTCCACCTTTGTCATATACGTTTCCTTCACTGAAATTTGGAAAGCAACAACGCAGTTTTCAAAGACACTGGCTTGATGAATTCAAGTGGTTAGCTTACAGCGATGCATTGCAAGGTTCCTTATGTAAATGGTGTGTTGCATTTGCTTCTGAAACAGTCACAAGAAGTGCCCAGACACCAGGAGCGCTTGTTTCTATTCCTTATGCCAACTATAAAAAGGCAAAAGATTATTACCTCAAACATCAAAATTGCAAATATCATGAAATGGCTGCTACTTTGTTTGAAAATTTTGTTTTCACAACTCAGGATCCGGAAAATGATATTCAAAATATCCTTGTAAATTCTAGGCTCAAGACGATTGGCAATAATCGAAAACGACTACTTCACATAATAAGGTGCATCGAATTTTGTGGCCGACAAGAACTGCCTCTACGAGGTCATAGGGATTCCGGGCCCCTTACTTTAGATGCGCCTAATCATAATGAAGGTAATTTTAGAGCTGCTCTAAGGCTACGATTGGAATGTTTGGATAAGGAAACGGCTGATTTGTTTTTTAATTCTCCTCGCAATGCAAGTTATTTGAGTTGGAAAGTCCAAAATGATATAATTTCGATAATGGGAAGCCAAATTCAGAACCAAATACTTTGTGATATAGCTGAGAACAAATATTTTGCGATTTTGGCCGATGAAACTTCTGATGAGAACCAAGAAGAGCAACTCAGTATATCTATTCGCTTTGTTAAAGACAATGCGATGTATGAAGAATTCATATGCTTCGTTGCCGTTTCGTCGACCACTGGCGAAAATCTGGCTTCTACTATTCTTTCGGAGCTAAGCAAACTAGGTCTTAATCTGGATCACTTAAGGGGTCAGGGCTACGACGGTGCAAGCAACATGAGTGGCAAGGTTTCTGGTGTTCAAGCTCAAGTTAAAGAGCTATATCCTCTCGCCATGTACACTCATTGTTCAAGTCATGTATTCAACTTGTCAATAAACAGTGGTTCAAAGTTGAGAATTATTGACAACACCTTATCTACAATTGGTGATGTTTGCACTTTTCTATCTTGTTCGCCGCATCGAGTTCATGCCTTGCAGGATAACATTACCACAGAAGTTCCAACCGCGAGCCACCAACGATTAAAACCCTTGTGTCCGACACGGTGGGTAGAGAGGCATGACTCCATCATTATTTTTTTAGAGCTCTTTCCGGCAATAGTGAAGACACTCAGAAAATTTCAAGAAATTTTCCGAGTTTCTGACAAAGCAACTTCTTTACTGAATAGTATTGAAAAGTGTAGCTTTGTGGTTGCTTGTTTCGTGCTTGAAAAATTTTCCGGATTATTCTTGCCATTATCAAAAATGTTGCAAAAAAAGGATTTGGACATATTCTCAGCCAATGAGCTAATTGAAAGCTTGATCAAGTCTCTCGAAGACGACCGCGCAGATGGTGATGTTTCATTCGGAAAAGTTTTCGAGAAAGTTCAGAACGTGTGCCAACTTCACGAAATTGCATTGATATGTCCTCGAAGAGCTACTGAACAAATATATCGGGAAAATTATTCAACGGATGACGTGGAGGTATATTACCGCCAATCAATATATGTGCCATATATCGACCATTTAATTATGCAAATGACTGAACGATTTGCAGATCAAAGAATCAGATGCCAAAATCTTTGGTGTTTGATTCCAAAATATATTGTGACACAAGCATCTGTAGAAACAGACTACTTGTTAGAGTTATACCAACAAGATATTGATAGTTCAGTTGTTACAGTTCCTGAAATCTCGCGATGGAGGGAAAAAAGGAAGTATAAAGATGTCTCCACTCTTCCAGCTAATGCAGTTGAAGCTCTACGTGCATGCAATGTTGACGTTTTTCCCAACGTTCAAAAGTTGCTTATAATTTTAGCCACTCTACCTGTGACAAGCGCAACAAGTGAGCGCAGCTTTAGCACTTTGAGACGTTTGAAAACGTACTTGCGAAAGACAATGGGAGAAGAACGTTTAACTGGTCTAGCTTTGCTTGCAATTCACCATGCTCGATCCATCGACAAACAGGATGTTTTGAACGAATATGCAACAAGCGCCAATAGGCGTTCTGAGTTTGTTCTTTGAACTTGTTTTTAGGTCCATATTTATCCTCCTGTCACGGGAAAGCAACAGAGGCTCTACTTATTTAACGAAACCGTACCCGAAAGGTGTTTCCAGTGATATGACTTTTGAGTGTCCGATTGTGTCCTTAAATTCCTGTTACCGGTACGTTGTTTCGCTGCTTGTTAGAATTCACCGAGCAGAGATTGTCGCATATAGCGTCTTATCCAAGGACGAACAACGCGACAGAGGGTAGGAGTTAAATTAAATGGAGATCATTCAAACGCAATATCCACTTGACCGTGCTGCCGATTTTTTGAGCATAGATAAGAGATGAAGTCATTGGAGAGTTTTGTCGTTTTTGCAATGTTATTAAATTTTGTCGTTCGTTTATGCAGATACGTTGCTATAGTGAGAGTGCTAAAGGAAGAAAGCAAAATGGAGGGTTACATTGATTCATAATTTTTTAAGGGCACACTTTTGTTACATCTATGTTGTGCATCACAACCGTGGTATTGAGCATGCTTATATATATAGTAACATTCTTTTAATCAGATGCCAAAATCGTTGGTGTTTGATTCCAAAATATATTGTGACACAAGCATCTGTAGAAACAGACTACTTGTTAGAGTCACGGAAAAAGCAACATTCTTTTATTTACATTGATCGATTTTCAGTTCATATTTCTGCGGTTTGTTACTGTTTGGGAGGAAAAGACTATAGGACAGATATGCGGTGAGAAATTTAATCATCCTTGCGTATTAAAGTTACGGTAGTTCAAGATTTGCACAACCATTAAAAAGGCAGAATTTCTCCTACCTTCACCAACATATCTTGCACTTTCATACAAAGCAGTTGTTTTATTTAAAAATCTGGTCTCTTTCAACAATAAACTGAACTGTTTGGAGTCAAACATTCGGTTTCAAGGTTAAAGCTCCGTGACTACGCTCCGAACGTCACTGGGTAAGCTTTTAGAGCATTACCTAGAATCGCTATACAGTAGTTAAAGCTACACCGTGCCTCGTTTAATTATACAAATGCACCAATAGGCTATTGAATTTTTGCTTTGAAAAGTATATAGTTCAGCCCCCCCCTTAGCAAAATCCTGGTTGCGCCCTTGGCAGTGCATCGAAAATCTACGAATATCGGGTAATACTGCGTTGTAATATAAAGACAAATTGGGTAATACTATCGTATAATATCTAGACAAATCAGCCAGGCTTGCACACTACAACTCAGTAGATGAAGATTAAGAATCAACTGTCATGAACGTCTGCGCTGAATCCCATCAACGCCTGTTTTTTTTGTTTTTTTTCTGTGGACGCCGATGTCCATGGTACTGGCTGAAATGTTCATGACATTTACAAATATTGTACTGAATAAAACTACACACAGTGTGTTGTTTTTTGACATGACACTACTACATCACCAATAACCAAAAATAGCACACTCACAAAAATGATACAGAACGGCACACAGTTATTTGTAGAGTGATAAATAAACAAAAACGTATATTATAAGCCAATGTAATGCGATCAAAATGTACCGCAAAGCTTCTTAATTTTACGACTTGACGATAAAGGTCTGTTACTTTGTGTTAAATCACGAACATAATTGGACATTAAGCAGTTAAAAAATTTACCAATAATGCTTTTAATAATATTATGGCCTACTGAACATTTTAACAAAGTTGTGTAATTTGACCAAATATCAACCAATGAAGTAGATGCAAAACAAAAAAGTTTCTGCTCTAGTGTAGGATCAATACGGATGGCATTGAATATGCAGTAGCATTGCTGACAGAGAGAAAAAGATATATTATTAGGGTCAATAAACCCTCCTCGATTGATTTCATTCATAAATTTGCAGGCTTCGTCACATTGCTCATCAAACACATCGGGGTTAATTAACACAACATCTGTAGTACTCGACAGAAGAATGTCCAAACAAGAATCACAAGATTTGGCACGAAGTTGAGAACGGACCATTGCCCCTGTGACATAATAATTGGTTTTTGACGTCTGGCACTTGCAGAACTGGTTTTTGACCTTTTATGTGGTGGATCACTTGACATATAGCTGGGACAGTTGTGAAATAAAGTTGGTACTGCATCACTCTTCAGTTTTCTGAACAAAAATGATGAAGTGTTAATTGTAGTTTAGTGTGAAAATAAATACAATTGCAATATACCCCAACCCTAAAGCTGTACAACGCAGCAGTGCCACATTTCAAAGAATTCGGTTGAGCAACAAGTGAGTACTACATATTGTATATATGTCTATAGAGCATGTCAAAAAATTCAATAACAGAGAATAAGAAATTCATTTCACTCACTCAGAATTTTTAAAGCCAAATTTGTAAAGTGCAGTTTGCTAGCCTCCTAATGTGCAGCTTTACTAAATTTATCATGGAAAGGCAATAGACATTTGCAGTTTACTACATACTAACTTGAAAAACAAAAGCACAACGCGAAACCCGACATTAGGGCGCAGACATTTGGGCGCGAAACATTTGGGCGCAGACATTTGGGCGCGAGGACATTTGGGCGCAAAGACATTTGGGCGCAAGACATTTGGGCGCGAAATGCGTTCTAGCGCACTTCCAACAATCATTTTCTACTTCTTCCAAAAAAATTTTTACAAAAATTTTATATTTTCAACGGTGTTAGTGTTTTAATTTTTTGTAATTTCTTAATTACTGCAAGTAATAAGCGAACAAACTGATTGATGTATATTACGGAAACCTAGGAAAAAAATAATGCGAAGTCAAGGTCAAGTTACCGATAAGCAGAGACTGTTTCTGTGTTTAATTAAATCTAGGCTATAATTCGGAGGACATTGCCTTAATTGTTTTTTGTATAATAATAAATAAAAGAACGTTTTGGATATTATGAAAGACATTTTTTACTTGCGGCGATGTGTGTATTTACTTAACGTATGGTACTTAATTGCTGCAGGAAACAAGCGAATCGACCGATAGATGTAGTTTTACGAATACTTTAAGTGCGAGAAATAATGCGAGGTCAAGGTCAAGTTAGCAATGCAAGCAAAGACTACTTCTATGTTTAATTAATTGTATGATTCGGAGGACTTTGCGATAATTATTTTGTATAATTTCTACGAGGCATCAGCCACAACTATCAAATAAACCTTTAAACATATTTTTTATTCTTTACGCCGACGTAATTTTATTATTTTTCGATCATTCTGTTGCTTTTCGCTCAGCATTTATGATTTTTTCATCGATTAATTAAACCCGTTATCAATGTGCTCTGTGTTTTCGTTTAAGTAAACAAAAACATCGTCGCAAACAAAAAATATTTTGCATAAAATCCAAAACCTTCTCGTTCTTCATTACATAAAATAATTATCGCAAAGTCCTCCGAATCATACAATTAATTAAACATAGAAGTAGTCTTTGCTTGCATCGCTAACTTGACCTTGACCTTGCATTATTTCTCGCACTTAAAGTATTCGTAAAACTACATCTATCGGTCGATTCGCTTGTTTCCTGCAGCAATTAAGTACCATACGTTAAGTAAATACACACATCGCCGCAAACAAAAAATCTCTTTCATAATATCCAAAACATTCTTTTGTTTATTATTATACAAAATAATTATCGCAATGTCCTCCGTATTATAGCCTAGATTTAATTAAACATAGAAACAGTCTCTGCTTATCGGTAACTTGACCTTGACTTCGCATTATTTTTTTCCTAGGTTTCCGTAATATACATCAATCAGTTTGTTCGCTTATTACTTGTAGTAATTAAGAAATTACAAAAAATTAAAACACTAACACCAAAAATTTTTTTTTGGAAGAAGTAGAAAATGATTGTTGGAAGTGCGCTAGAACGCATTTCGCGCCCAAATGTCTTGCGCCCAAATGTCTTTGCGCCCAAATGTCCTCGCGCCCAAATGTCTGCGCCCAAATGTTTCGCGCCCAAATGTCGTAGACCGAGCACAACGCCCCTTCTTGTTGTTCACGGGAGTTTCTTCGATCTCTCTCAAACCTCAACATCTTTAGATCAATGGCAAATCTGTTACTTTCTTCACCTCAACAATGACACCTTGTAATTCTTATTTCTATTACAGTGCAAGTTTACTTGTGACTCACATTGTAGTTTTCGAACTGAAAGATTTGTACTAAGCTCATCTCGAATTAACTGGTGTAAAAATAAACGTAAAGATGATGTCATAATATATTGACATAAGATAATGTTGCAGTCTGCGGTTACAGTATCCATAAGTATCCTGTCAGGATGACATTGATAAGTTCTGATACTGAATTTCTTGACATGGTATTTTGAAATTACTGTAGCATTGCTTCCTTGTTCCTTAATCAATTTCTTTTAAATCTGCCACACTTATTTATAATGTTTAAAAAGCTATCTCTGAAAAAAATTTAATTAGATTTGGTTATCTCTGCAAAGACATTGAACTGTAGAAGGACGAAAAGATGTTTTGAAATATCATAATGAAAAGGACTTCTCTGATATTAAGTTTTTGACATACTCTATTGAAATAGGCCAGTGCTACTCAAACGCCGGTACGCGTACCAGTGCCGGTACGCGAGCGCTTGGCTGCCGGTACGCGGTCAATTAGGAGAAATTGTAAATTGAGTAATTTATAATATGTTGATCAGAACGTCTATATAATAATTTTTAGGCAACGATAATGATCAATCTGCTTTCCCACGTAGACTATAGACTGTTTGGTGGGCCGCTACAACGACGTACCAGTTACGTCACAAACAATCTTATTTCTTACTTTTTATCTACTATTTCTACAAAGTATCGCAACGTTTGATGCGAGATGATCATCCTTTTTGTGTGTTTGTGCTGTGCCCACGTGCTTGACTATATCTGCTGCGTCCAGTAACGAGTAGAAAAGTGAGAAGCTTAATCGATCGGCCACACTCTGACTTCAAAACATCAGATGATTGTAGAGAGTTGAGCATGTTTTTACTATGAATTAAATTATTGGAACTATTTGCTGACGAAGGTTTGCAAAACTCTTTTGAATCGAACTCTCTTGCAAGCTTCTTGCAATCAAAATAAAAGCAGAATATCGGTAACTGACAGCTCAGGTTTAACAGCTCAGAAAACCGAGTGGTGAGAGCGTCGGCCTTGGGAGCTGTAGACTTGGGTTTTATTCCGAGTCAGGTCAAACCAGTGACTTGAAAATTGGTATTCACTGCTTCCCTGCTTGACGCTCAGCATTAAAGGGAACAGTGTGGAGAGCAAGACGGCAAGTTTACTTGTTGTGCCGTTGGTAAAGGCACTTAGCAGAATTTTCCATCTTGGTGTAATGGACAGATGGCTGGCAACTCCAAAGCGAGCTCGTATAGCGCATTGATCGCTTTCTCGTGATAGGTGGATAAATATGCCACAAAAACAAACTGAGTGGCATGACTATTAAAACACTGCTTCCATGTAAAGCCGGCTTTTCTGCCATGAGCTGTTTAAAAGGAAAACACAGAAACGCGTTGGATATTCATGCTCCTCTTCGAGTAGCATAGTCTTTCTTTGAACCGCAATTGGATAAGTTGGTTGAAAATAAGCAGGCGCACACTAATTTGCATCAGAATTCGAAAGACAATTAATATAAGTGTTTGCGACTTGCTTTTAGTGTGTATGTGTCGCAAAAGCAATAATGACTTTGTTCTTTTTTTTTTTTCGCAAATTGACCGGTACGCCAGGTGAGGGAAGGTGCTCAGCCGGTACACGGCATAAAAAAGTTTGAGTAGCACTGAAATAGGCAATACTCTCTTGTTGCTCAACTGATTTCTTTTTTGAAATTTGGCACAGTTACCTGAAATGCCTGTAAGGCAAATTGGGTAAAATGTCACTGAAATTGAATTGCTGCTTATGGAGATACTACCTGTCAAAACATGGTTCTGTTTTTCAGGGGTACACTTGATATATACCAAATCATACTAAAATCCAGGGGCGTATTCTCCATGCATGCAAGGCATGCATTGCATGCCTTGCCAATTATCATTCAATCAAAGAAAATTAATAATAATATTTTTGAAGAAATATCTAAAAAATTTTCTCGACTTTAATCTGAGAACTTTCACTGTGTCACAAAAGCATTAACTTTGGAGGCCATTTTGAATATTAATAAATGGCAACACTTAAAAGTAGCCGCGTATCACCGCGGACGACCGCATAGGCATGCAATTTCCGAAGTTGCTTTTTTGTTCTGCATCTAGTTGTATTGGCAGATTGGCGCTAAATACGCGACTAACTACGTAAGAAGGCATGCAATCGTCAAATTGCATGCCTATGCGGTCTACTCGGTAAGACGACGCAGTAACTGGTTAGCGCTGAGTAATCATGTACGGTATTCAACACGGTAAAGTATGGTAGAAACTAGTCTACTACAGATCTGCTGTGTATGGTAGACTACTGGTAAATATGCTAACTAGTTTAAAACTGATAGGCTGTGAGACTGAGATCAAGCTGCAAAATATAAGTAAGCAGGAGTTTAGTTGTAATAGGTCTAGTTAAGGGTACCGGTATTGCATATATACCTTAGCTGGTTCAAAGGGGTTAGGTCTAGTATCAGCCCCCAGGTTCGGTTAAGGCTAGATTTGGTTAGGTTAAGGTTGGCAGACAGAAAAAGCGTGGGGGCTGTTAGTCTGCTGGACATAACCTGTGTGAAGTAGGTAGACTTACCAAACCAGGGGGTCTGAGATATCGGTAATACCGGTACCGGTAATGCATACCGGTACCGTGTAAAAGAACATCATCTTAATGAAATTAAGATACATTGTACAGATACTGGATAGAATATTGGTGCCGGTAGGTGCAGTGTTACAGCTTATAGTACTTTAGTGAAATTAATTTTCATCAATCTTAAAGGTAGTGTGTATTTTGCCGTAAACGGCAAAATAGCTTCTATGTCTATTTTGCTGTAAGTAACGTCGTGGGTTTTTAAGCGCCGTTTTGTGCTCAATTGCCACAACTTCACGACAGCTCAGTGAATAGAGCGCCGCGATACAAGGGAAGCGCTGCACTAGTTTTGGGTTCGATTCTCATCGCAGCTTTGATTCATTTCACTTCAGTGGCTTGGGTTCGGATCACTTTGGTTCGCTTCGATCTTGTGTGACCTGGGGTTAACAATCAGGTTCGTGAAGACAGTAGAATGGAATAAGATGTAATCCCATGGATAACTTTGTCTGACCTGGGGTAAATAATCGAGTTCGGCTCGGCTTTGTGTGACCTGTGGTTAACTTGCGGCAAAATAGACACTGCCAATCTTTAAACTGAGACAATGAGCCAAGCCCAAGTCACTGCTTCAAGTTTGTCGACCAGTAATATCGTTGAAAAGTTAAAACATAAAAGTTTCACAGCTCTAACATTTCAAGCTTGATTCCGGCAGAACTACCCCACAGATGAACATAAGTGGGTCTCGTCTAGAGTAAGCCATCCGTGTCTAGATTAACTCGTCCGTGTAAGGCAATAAAAGACATGGACGGCGTACTCTAGATGAAACCCAACATAAGTATCGGTAAACAAACCAAAACTAGCTTAAGAAATTTTAATTCAAGAATTTATTGTAGCGTTTATAAATATTGGGTCTGCACAAGCTCAACATCAAACAAATTGTACTGCCGGCCTTGCTTACTATTTTTTAAAGACAACACTATATGGCTTGCTGTATTTTTATTCCTGTCTAACTTATTTGCTTTGTATGATGCTACAAAATAGGTTTTGACCCCTAAGTTGGTTGCTTACTATTTAAACATAAGTTTGCCCTGTGTGTTTTCATTTGCTGGTCACGCTGTGCTTGTGACTGGTTAAAATTCTGATTTCTTTAGTTATGATAATTTGTTGCTACTGCTTTATGGAGCAGTATAGAAATACTGTGACATTATTTTGATTAGCTTTGTTTCCATGCTTATTTCATTAGGTTGGTTTAAAGATTTGATGTAATTAAAGTTGCAATGCAGATATTAAAACCTTTATCTCATTTTTGAATGATCAGCTTCATTATGCTTCAGCAACTGTTACCCTTGGAATCATAACACAAGTTTAACATCTTGGTTTATCGTCAAAACTGCAGAAATTAGATTGCTCATGTTAATAGTGCTTCTTCGTGGTTTTACACCAGTTAATAGAAAATTATCTTCTGCTTTTTAATTTAAACTTTTGACCACCAATTCCCCATGATCATTGGTCAATTGGAGTTGGTAAGTGGTAATTGTCAGCAGTGAATTGAATGATTGACTTGTCAAAATTTAACCCTGGATGAAGTACTGTAGGACGTCGTATTGTTTATCTATAGCTTTTCATACATAGAGTGACTGTACGGTGTACGAGTTTTCTGGAACTTCCTATGTAAGTTCAGTTACAGGTGTTGTTGTAGTGTGTTTTGTTACCACTGCGTAAAAGCTTCAGAATATCATTTATCAAGTACTGTAGTTTTAAATTTTATTGCCGTCTATCGCCACATGTATGCTTCAACTTCACAGAGTCTTATAGATGTCCAGTGTTTTATTTTTCCAATATTCTATAAATATGTTTTTCAGGTACCAACCTGGGTAAGATTTTTTATTAAAGCCTAGTTAATGGAGCAGTGGAATAGATACTACTGCTGTGAAAAACTTCCAAGTTGTGCAAATGACTCAGTAATACCAGACTTATCTGAAGAAAGAAAAACTATGCTATTTGTGAAACAAAATATGCTCACTTAGTTTAAAAAAATGTGGATTGTCACTAGAAAGGCATTTGGTTTGATTCACAACTGCTGGTAAACATTCGATGAATGGGATGAAAGTTGATATATATTTGCAATTACATTGTAACGAGAAATTCTCAACAACATTCTCAGATTGATCGGAATAACGTGCGCAGAATTCCTTTCTAACTCAATAGGGTGGCTTCTGACTCGAAGACCTCATGGCCCCTTCGAAGTCACCCTGTCACTAATCCTTATGTTATTTATCTAATGCCTGTATTTTTGTTTTATCCGTTGTGGTTGGTGACGAATAAACAAACTCGAACTTGAACTTTTTGAAACCAGCCATTAACCTGAAAATTCAGGCCATCACGGGCATGAGAAATGCAAGCGCCATATCATCAACAAAAATTGTCTAAATACTACCCTGTGGGACATTTGACGCACGTACTCTTGGATATTAAAGGATTAGGGTACCGGTATAAACAGCGTCAGACACTAAAAAGTTATCTATTTAGCTTTGTATAAACGTTATTATTATTACTGTATCATTTATGATCTTCGATTTGTGTGCCTTACAGCGCAGTTGTTTAGTTTCAACAATTGTATGACGTCATGGAGCTTCCTTGAAATGAGGCGATAAAGTAATGTAATAGATGGATTACCAAAGAATTGAAATCAATTTTTTGACATACAGTGTATTTTATAAAATATAAACTGATGTTATGTGCGGTAATTTTTTGCCTGCCTAATACGCTTAAACGAATTCTAATGAGTACATTTTTGAAGTTGAATAAGAAAACTGATGACGTCATCGTAATTGCATGCCTCATCTGTAAAGTCACGCTACGCCACTGCTAAAATCAGTGTGGGGTCTTTTAACTTTAGATTTTTAAATCAACCAATATTTGTTTATTTTTTTATTTGGTTGCATATTTATCCTCCTATCACGAGAAAGCGATCAATGCGCTATACGAGCTCGCTTAGGAGTTGCCGGCCATCTGTCTACCACACCAAGATGGGGGAATCCCGTTAAGTGCCTTTACCAACGGCACAACAAGTAAACTTGCCGGCTTGTTCTCCACACTGTCCCTTCAATGCTGAACGTCAAGCAGGGAAGCTGTGAATACCAATGTTAAAGTCATTGGTTTGACCCGACTCGGAATCAAACCCGAGTCTACAGCTCAAGAGACAGACGCTCTATACCACTCGGCCATCTGAGCTGTTAACCACTCGGCCATCTGAATCAGTTCAGATTTTTTATCAGTTCAGATGGCCGAGTTTTATTGGTATCAGTTCAGATGGCCGAATATATGAAACTATGATCACAATATACAATAGTTCACCTTCTTTTGAGTTCTGATGTGCCTTTTTTCTTTTTTCGTTGTGAGTTAGAATCTTCTGATGTTGCTATAAAGCAATCATCCGTAAAGTGTAGTGAACATAATTTGGAATTTTTGCTTGGAACAAAATCCTGACGTGAAATTTTGCGCAACCACTTTTGCAAAAGTGGTCGATCTTGTAACGGAAATTGGTGCATCGACACATTTTCAGGTGTTTTATGTCCATCATATCCACTTTTACATCCATATGCAGAGCAGCGACCCATCTATGTAGTATCACCTATATCATATAAAAGATGTATTAACAGATAACAGTAGAAACTATGAAATCTGAACAAATGCTTTTGCTCAGTGAAAGCTTTCTAAAATCCAAATTTATTTTTATTGGTATCAGTGTGCTTTCTTCAAAAGAGGAAATTTGAACATTATGGCTTCCAGCAAGATGTCTCTCATATCAGGATTTGAGAGTCAATTTGAGAGGCAAAAATATTTGAGAGCCAAGGGTTGGAGTTGAAGTTTTTTTTAGTTTTGAGTGAGAGTAGACTTTTTGAAAAGTTTTGCCACAAGCAATTTTTAGGCATAAATTAGGTAAGGAAAATACACAAAAAAGTGCTGGAACTGAGTCAAAAATCGTTCATAGGGAAGAGTCAGAGTTATGCTATTTAGGTTTCAACTCCATAACCCTGCTACTAATCATGACGCACATTCATGCATATCTTCATCTGTACATTTTCCGGGTCTCATGTGAAATATGTCTTTATCAATTTAGTTTAAGGTTGGAGTCCGATGTTTAACTCTGCAAACTATCTTGCCTTAACCCTATTCCCAAATCAAACCCCCAACCCTAAAGTTGTACGATGCCCATTGCACAAAGTTGAAAATTGACGGAGGCATACTATATACCGGTAGCCTATGAGTCCCAACCTGCAATCAAAACACAAATGTTAGTGTGTAGTGTACACACGACTGGCTTATTCAGTGAGCAAAGTGGGCAACTGCCCAGTGCTTTTCCAACAATCAATGGGGCAAAACTGCAAAACACCCTTAGGTAGTATTGTAAACAACACCCAACTAAACCCTATTCTAATTTCTGCCCTTTCCCTAAAACTAACCTCAAAACATGTTCTATGAAAAATGGCAGCTCATTCTAAAGAAGAGTCAAAGTTTTAAGTTATAATAAAATAAATCGAATCCGTCATTCTAAGATCTTTTTATTGATGTAACCACCGGTAATTTGCTAGTTGGACTGTAACCTAAATGTGCATCCGCAAAGAGCTACTCTAAATTGCTCATTTTCTTGTAATGTAATAGGGTACGCAGGAACAATTGCGAGTTTATTCTTTCAGTTCTTCAATTCTGTCACGAATACCTTTGAGGAGTCATACAGCTAACTCAGGTTTTAATGACATTAAAAGACGAAATGAACTCAAATATCTGCAACATAAATATCGTAAGGTTACACTGTAAGAAATTAATACAACTCTAAATGCATAGCCCAACTAAACTTCTGACACAAAACTGAAGAGTACACTGTACAGTCTTAACTCAAACGTCTCGAATGAGTACAACTGGCAAACAATTACGCAGATAGCAAGCGCCAGCCAATCATGACAAAATCGACGCCGCAAGCACAAATTAGGTATTACTTGTAAATCTCTTAACTGAGTAAGTTGGTACAAGGCGTCACCTAACGGATAATAATTAACAATAAATTTCGCAAAAAATTCGTTAACTTATAGCCTTAACATATCATTTAGTTTATATGCCATCTGCCATTAACTGAAAAAAGCTGAGCTTGCCCAAAATCTTTTAGCTGCAACACCAACGCGCGTACCAGTCGTTCTGACTGAGCAAAATTAGCTCTCTGCGATCGGGCCACTAATGTACAGTCAAGTGACCAATGCGGAGTCTGTGTCCAGTACAGTTTTTCTAGAAGTACATGGTATAGGCCTTGTTACGCAGTGCTATATCTTGTCGTCTCGTGATACCCAACGAAGAACTATGTAAAAAATTGTGTGTATATATCATTATGGTAGTAGATCGAAACTGGAATGTCTTCCCGTGCAAGCAGGTGCCGTTTTTGAGATATAACTATTTGAATATTACAAATTTAAGCGGATGAATATTATTATTATTATTGGCATATTTATCCTCCTATCACGAGAAGGCGACGAAGCGCTGTACGAGCTCGCTTAGGAGTTGCCGGCCATCTGTCTACCACACTAAGATGGGGTAATCCCGTTAAGTGCCTTTCCCAACGGAACAACGAGTAAACTTGCCGGCTTTCTCCACACTGTACCTTAAATGCTGAACGTCAAGCAGGGAAGCTGTGAATACCAATTTTAAAATCATTGGTTTGACCCGACTCGGAATCGAACCCCCAGTCTACCGATCCAGAAGCAGACGCTCCATACCACTCGGTCATCTGATCAGTGAAGCGTTAAGCTTAATATTATTGCGGTTAAGCGCATCAGTGCTTTTTCGTCATTAGGTGTTGCCGTGTGTAGTTTCAAAATGTTTCTTGCTAAGTGTTCGATAGCTCTTTAAACTGAAGTAGAAAAAAAAATCTATTATATTGATTTTCAAGTTAAATTTTAAGCTGAATTTGATTATTTTTGTTTAATTTTTAAATGAAGTGACAGCTTTTAACTCATAAAAAATTAATTTACGCAAAATTAGAATTTGGAAACATGTTCTTATCAGCTGTTTCGTCACAGTTACGCCAAACAGCTGATCAAAGTAAAACAACGAAATAGTAGAACTGGCAGTCTACAAGTGTTAGTAGCACAAACTTAGGTAGGTGCAACTGCTGAAGTGTAGAGATAGGTAAAATTAAAAAGTGGAAGCGGTATTGTTACACCTTTTTAAAAGTCGGTTAGCCTAGCCCTAGCTTATCGAAATGAGTTATAGGTTTACTTTCACAAAAGACATATAGTCTATCCGTATACTCTGTTGCTGGAAAGTTTTGTGAGGAAATGATAAAAAGTCAGGCTTCAGGTACGTACTTTTTGTGATAATCCAATGTCTGGGTGCAATTCCTGCGGACAGACTAGTTTTTTATACTGCTCAGATGCCCGAGTGATTAGAGCGTCCGCTTGGGAGCTGTAGACTTGGGTTTGATTCCAAGTCGGGTCAAACCAATGACTTTAAAATTGGTATTCACAGCTTCCCTGCTTGACGCTCAGCATTAAAGGGACGGTGTGGAGAACTAGCCGGCAAGTTTACTTGTTGTTCCGTTGGGAAAGGCACTTAGCGGGATCCCCCCATCTTGGTGTGGTAGACAGATGGCCGGCAACTTTTCAGCGAGCTCGTATAGCGCATTGATCGCTTTCTCGTGATAGGAGGATGAATTTGCAACTAAATACAAAAATACTCTGCCAATACTATTGGTGCTAATAGATCTCATTCAGCTTGGCGCTTATCATTTTCATTTATCGGTAAGTAATATAATTTAAGAAAATCAATGGAATACATAATTGTTCACTGTGATGACTTCTATGAGAGTGAATCAAAAAAGTTAACTGCAACAAGTTTCAACACTCTTAAAGTAATGTGATTTTAAATGGTTGAGTTTGGATTGTACTGAAAAAGTTATTGCTGCTAGAAATTTTGCAATTATGGTGTATAAATTTATTAACTGATCTGTCACCGAGCGCCCATAGGCTTGGTTTTCATCAACAATGCTATTTTCGTTTTACCAATAAAAGAAATATTGAAAGGCGTGCAGGGGTGGAAGTACGGTATGGTACGGTACGCTAGTACGTTACGGTACGTACCTATATTCACCCAAAAGTACGTTACGTTTGTACGGTACATGAATAACTTTTGTGTTAGGTACGTTACGCTGTTACGGTACTTATTGCTTGAGTAAGGTACGTGTACGGTAGGAGGTACGTGTCTTAAAAGTTACGTACTAAGCGTACTGAACGTAACGTACCGGTACAATGCTCGTAGTTTTGATGACCAATGACCATTTATTGCAGAAGTTGCCAGGTTACGTGGCATCATGGTGGCATGCCATGGGCGTGGCCTTATACGGTATGAAAGCCATTAAAAACGTAATTTTGACTGGTGCCAGGGTTTCCACTTTCCAGGTGTCTAAATTACGGCAAAAATATCCGTTTTATCTATGATGTCCGATAGGCGACAGCAAGGTACTCGTTCGGACACAACAACTTGACTTGGGTGAGATTTCAACCACAACCTCTCGATCATAAAATATGCCTCTTAGCACCAATTAATTTGATAGCGTTGCCAAGGCGCAATTATCTATTTGCTGATTGAGTTTTGGTAATGTAAATGGTTATGCATTTGCACCAATGTCATTTTGAAGATTTCTAATTTTCGCTAGAATGCCCGAATTATAACTGGCAACCCTGACTGTGCAATCTGTGTCCTGTGATGCCATGCGCTTTCTGCTTTGTGCAGTCCATGCCAATGATTCTTGTCCAGACAAGTTAGACCTGCTGCGTGTATTGGTACTAAGCTGTGCTTGTGCTAACACTAACAAAAATAGGCTTCTATACAGTTGTGAAATAAAAACTACAAGTCTACAATGAGAAAAAGGCTAATTGAATTCCGAATTACAATTGTTAAGTTTTTAAAATCAGTAAGCCTGGTACCATAGGCAGTAGGCTAGGCGCTAGCTAGGCTAGAATGAAGCAGGCAGGAGGCCATAGATACAACCCTGGAGAACGCTGCTTTTTTCAGCATTCTTCCGATAAGCCCTTTTGTTTAAACATATAACCTAGTCCTAGAGAGTAGAGATAGATTATGTAAATCTGTAGGCCTTATTACTGTGTAGTAGGCCTAAACTGGTAAAAGGTGGAGGTAATGTGTACATTACAATCGTCTGTCGCTACCCAGTCATCAGGTCATAATGGTTACTATCACCCGCCTATGCTGAACCCTAAAGTAGGCGACGGTGGATTGCGCAAATAACTGAAAGGTGGTAGGATTACCAAGTAGTTCTACCGGTACTACTACTGGTGCAGCGTATGGTTGGTTGAAGAAGGGGATAATGCGACAATTGTCCGTCATTAGTCATTACCAAATTGTAATAGTTACTTAAACCGTGGTTACTGCTTATGGGTACTAATATTGGCTGCCCCTTTCGAACCCTATTGTAGGCCACAGCTGATTGTGCACATTATTGAATGGGTATAATGTGCACAATTAATCATGATGGTTATAATACTATGTTATATGCCGGTACTTTAGAGTAGACCACCACTGCTCAAATCTAATGCAGCCAACAGCAAACTTTCTTAGCTGTATGGGTGTCAGAGTAGATATAAAATAAAATATCGGATTGGAGCTGGAGTGACAAATAGCCACTTCACTCCACTCGACTACATTATGCACCTGCTCTAGTACTGGTATTTCATAGACTTTTGCTTTACTAGATTTGTTTCATTTCTATCATATAGGGTATGATATGTTTTGCTAACAGGAAAAAATGGCGAGTGCTGCTAAGCGTAAGTTTATTGGAAATAAATATTTTACAATTGTCAATGGAGCGAATGGATTTGGAAAGTGTAATGTTGAAGGTTGCGACTACAATTATACTCCCACCAAAGGTTCTCCTGTACACTCAAAACCTTTAGCCGATCATTTTAAACGAAAGCATTCTGATCTTTATAAAACATGTGAACGTTTACATAGCACTGAGCAGTCAAGTAGTCGAAGTTCAAACCTTGATGAATATTTTCTATCAAATAGCGATATATCCGATACTGACCAAAGCCTGCAGAAATCAAAAACTATAAAGTTTGAAGTTTCACCTGCTCGTATCCAACATTTGGCTATTGAGGCAGTTACAAAAAACGGATTACCGTTCTCGGTATTTGAAAAATCTGCACTGCAGAAAATGTTGCACCCAGTGCTGAGCAAAGTTGGAGTAAGTTTAAATCGCAAACCCTTACGTGAACTCACCTTAAAAATGGCTAAAGAGAGAATCACCAAAATGAAAGAAATGGTCAAAGGTCATTTACTTTCTTTGAAAGTTGACTTATGCACACGTAAAGGTCGTCATTTCATTGGAATCAACATTCAAACTGTTTTGAATGGAAAACTTGAGGTATTTACTCTCTGTGTTAAAGAGATGTTTGTACAATCAACATCTGCGGAAATTAAATCCCTGATTATAAACTCACTATTGGCTATATCAGTAGAAGTTACCCAGATTTACTCAGTAACAACCGATAATGGTGCCAACGTACTAAAATCTGTTGATCTTCTAAGCAAAGATTCACAAGCAGCTGAGCAAGAAACCCTTGTCAACATTTTTGTGGAGAATAGTTCTAGTGAAAGTGATGAATTTGATGAAGGTGATGTGGACTACCAAACAGCTGAGGATGAAGCTAATTCCATACACACAGTGGAAGTAATTGTTGATAATGCAATTCAAGACGTTTCTCATCTCTCGTGTTTGGACCAACGTTACAACTTCAGCATCATTTCAATGAGATGCGCAGCCCATACATTGCAGCTAGCCGTCAATGATGTTTTGAAGGAAACAAATTTTCGCAATGTTTTAGAAAAAGCTCGAAAAGTGGTCAAGAAAACTAGAACTCAAAACTTAAGACTTGTTTTCCAAAGAGAAAAACATACGTTGCCAATACTTGATTGCGAAACACGCTGGGGCACAACCTTTCTGATGCTTCAAAGCCTTATTAATGGCAAAGAGTTTCTGATATATTTAGCCCTGACTAATGAAGCGCTGCTGCTGAGTGATAGCGATTGGTCTTCGATTGAAGAAATGGCAGCTGCATTGAAACCAATGCATCAGCTAACCAAAGTTCTTCAATACAAGTCTCTTACCGCTGGTCAATTACTTGGAGAGTGGGTTAAAACAAGACTTGTTCTGAGTTCAAGTACTGGGTCAACGAGAAATCAGCTTTTACGAGCCATGCTTGCTCGTGAATCGGCTATTATGGAAAATCCTGCATTTCTTGCTGCCGTTTTTCTTGATCTCCGTTACCAAAAGTTATTGACCGAAGATCAAAAATCCATCGCTCAACGTCACGTTTTGAGCGTATGGAAAAAGCTCCAGAGAATGACTTCGGACGAAAGCCATGAAGAAGTTTTGCCTGTAGTGGAAGTTTCTAGCTCGAGTGTGAGTTCCAGCAGTTCTAACGATGTCGAGGAAGAACAACGAGCTGAAAATTTGTTGGAAACTTTGCTTAAGGCCAATGACTCTATTATTAGAAACGAAAATGAATCCATTTTTGATGTAATCAGTGATTTTGGAAAAAAGAATCGACTTCAAAAAGATGTGAACATATTGCTTTGGTGGTCGCAAAACGGCCCACCAGAATTGCAAGATGTTGCGTTAACAATTTTGGCTTTACCAGTGACGCAAGTCAGCGTAGAGAGGACCTTTTCTGGACTCAAATACATTTTGGATGATCTACGGATGAAACTGAAAAATGACATTATTGATGCTGTCATGATACTTCGTTGTAACACTTGAAGTAACTTTTACATGTTTGATATGATTTCCCTCTACTTTCGTTTCTTTTACATTTTCTTTTATGGGAGCTAGCCGGTTCTTCACCAGCTATCGCAAAGCTATTCCGTAGGCTTATAGGTGTGCAACATCGGTGCGAAAAAATATTTTAGAAGTTAGCAATATTCTTTCCAGGGTCAATTTGCATTCCTAACTGCTATCACGTCTCCAACTTCATGCATTTATGCTTTGCAGCTTCTAAAATATCATGTAACACTGTACCTATTGGGGGCATCAATTTTCTAGAATGCTTTTTATGTAAACATCGCACGATAATGCTCATGTTGTTTAAATGCTATTTTTTTGTACCGGTAGTGGTTTTAGGGTCGTATGTACCTATGTACCACCGGGTTAACCTGCGGTTAAGTTAAACATGCCCAAACCGTTATGAGTTAACCATTGTTAATTTAACCGCAAGTTAACCACATTGGTGCATACGAGTGATACGACCATTAAACTTTTATCCCCAACTGTAGAAAACGTGCAGGCTTGGGTAGATCATAGGTTAGCTAGCTATGCATTGCATTAAGCAGTTCCGTTAAAACAACTAAGCTTTTGTGTTGAAACTACAAAGGTTTTATGTTTTTATAAGCATACCCTTATGTTCTTATAATTTTAATATATTCGTTCCAGAGATGCTTTTTGTGATTTATAATTAGCAGTTGTTTTATATTAACTTTTTGGCGTACGGTAGTCGGTAGCCTACCAAAGAAAGGCGTGCCCCACAAGTGTTATATAGGCCTACTAACTAAGTTCAACAACCTCCTTTAACAAGTTTGTTCACTTTTTTTTCTAGAAAAGGTTTAATCAATTTTAAAACTCACGCACTGGAACGGAATCTGGCAAATGCGTAAAAATTAAAAAAATAACAAATCATAATACACTATGATTAACTTCGCCTAATCTTTAAAGCTTAGTGGATAGAGCGTCTGCGTTTGGAGCTGTAGACTCAGGGTTCGATTCTGAGTCGGGTCAAACCAAAGACTCTAAAATTGGTATTCACAGCTGCCCTGATTGACGCTCAGCATTGAAGGGACAGTGTGGAGAGCAAGCCAGTAGCCCAGCAACTTCACTTGTGTCGTCGGGAAAAAGCACTTAAAGGGACTCTCCCATATTTGAGTGGTAGGCAGGTGGCAGCTTGGCTCGAAAATTGCAAGGTTCCTTGGCTGTCTCCTGGCTGAGGTAACTCCTCAGCAAATAATAATATAACGATAACGTTCTAAAATGATTATTAAAACCACAAATATTTTTGTGTGTCCACTATCCAGGACCTTAACGCTGAAGTACGAAGAGGTACGGTACGCAAAAAATCGTACCGTACCGCGATACGGTACGTACGTACGTTACGCTTGGAAATTTCGAGGCTAGTACGTTACGGAAGTTCGGTACGTATTTATTTTTCGATTTGTTACGTTAACGTAATTACGGTACGACACATTTATTTTAGTACGGTTCATTAACGTATCATGCGTACTGTAACGTACTTCCACCTCTGGTTAAAGCTATGATTAAACCTTTTGATTATGAAAGATCTGAGTTAATTAACATCAACTCTGGGAGTTGTTGCATCCCCTCTTTGTCAAGAAGATTTCATGAAAGTTTATGAATGCGGAAAAAAAGCAGAGCATCATTTTACTGCCCGGTTTATCTCTGATCCGAAAGAACTTCATCGTATCTTTAAAAAAATGAACTTGCACGCATTTAAAACTGCTGTAAAGCCTAAAAAGGATAAAAAAGGAAAGTATTTATCGAAAAGAAAGCTGTTTACTCGACTCATCATGCTGGTAAAAGAAGATAGAATCAAGCTTCAAGAAGTGCATACTTATTCCCCTGGACCAATGTCATATCCCGTGGCAAGTTCTGATGGTTTTCTAGCTAAAACGCCCGAATTTGTCATAGTTGATTTGGTCCAGAGCAATTGGCCCGTAGAAGAAAAAGCTATGGGCGCGATGCCGAATGGCGCTGTTGTTATTGATGCAATGTGCGTGATTCGCAGTTTTCTTCGGTCTAGACTTCTAAGATATTTATGGAATTTGCTGCTTGCATTTTAACTCAAGTTACAAAAATGGGTCTCCGCTGTAATGCTTTCAAAGTTGATATAGTATTTGGCTCTTATCCAGTTATTTCCATCAACGCTGTTAAACATGTCCGTCGTTTAGACCATGACATCCAAAAAGTCACATCATCTCTACGCAGAATTATTAGATCAAAGCAGCAGTTACCAAAACAGTGGAAGAAATTTCTTCGTTACAATCCCAATAAAGAAGAGCTTTCTGTTTACCTCTATCGAGAACTACGAAAAGGGGTAAATTTCTTTTTGATTTATTCGTTATGCATGGAGCTTCTTGTGATGTTACTTTATTGTAGTGGAAAAACCGTGCAAGTTCCGGAGCTTCACTGTGATCACGCCGAAGCTGACACTCGGTTGTTTTTGAATTCTATGAACGCTGCGGAAAAGTATTCAAATATTTGTCTGTTCAGGGCTGACTCAGATATTTTTGCAATAGGTCATTTTCTGGCCCAAAAGCTACCAGCTACCATTTATTTGAAGTATGGTAAGTACAACAAGAAGTTATTAGGCATTCATAAAAGTTTATTTTTTTTTATTACCTGCTGTTGTTACTAACTTGATGAAGTCTAATGTTTTAAATACAGTGCGCATGGGTTGCTAAATAAAAATTTTTCCTACTTTCACTAATTGTATTGACAATTGACAGATGCTCCTACTTAAACTATATATATTTCATTTTTAAGAATCCAGAAGCGCATCATTAGCATTTCGTTGCTAGGGCAAGAGATGGAAAGTCGCACTACCGGAGGGCTTTTGGGGCTGCATATTTTTACCGGGGTTGATTCAACTGGTGCTTTCGTTGGAAAAGGAAAATAGAAAGCATTTGTACTGTTCAAGCAATATGTAGGCTACAGTTCCAAAGAGGATTTCAAAGCCTTGGGCAAATATGGGACGTTTTGTGCGCAAGCTTTACTGGCATTCTGGCAATTACATCAAGGAAGCACGGTACAACCTTTTTTGCACAAAAGCTTTGAGTGAGGTGAGTTTGCCTCTCTGCCGCAATGCCCTGGTACATCATATCAAACGAGGTAATTATCAGGCGGCTATTTGGCGGAAAGCACTTTAAACTAATATTAATGCTCCAAGTCCAAACGGTAATGGTTGGATAATTGCTGCAAACAATAAAGTTTTGGTCCATTGGATGATTCAGGAGCAAGCCCCGTCAGAATTGTTGTAAAATTACTCTTGCAATTGTAAAAAATCCAAATGTTCTAACAATCAGTGTTCTTGCGTTGGAAACGGTGTATCATGCACCGAACTCTGCTCTTGCGTTGTTTGTGAAAATGATTCTGAGACCGTAATTGAAGTAGAACTATTGAATGATGTCAGTGATGACGATGATAGTGATGACAACCAATTTGTAGCCAGTTGAAATGCGTTTGTCGTAACTAAAGGTTTAATTTTAATGTAACGAAATTTAATATAGCTTATTCACACCAAATTTCTCTTTGTTTTTCAAGTCATAAAACCTGTTTATCAATGTAGCCTAGCTAGATACGAAATTTAGTCAATGAAAATATATTGCGGCGTAAAAATTTATGTTTACATCTTTTTAAAGTAGATTGGCAGCAACGAACAGTAACTTATGACATTAATTTGCTGATCCAATAAAGTTCTTGTTCGTAAAATATATTTCTTTCGTGAATTATGATACCATTATTTAATTGCATAAATCTGACGCAAAGGGTACCGGTACGTTATTTCTGGTTACATTAAAAAAATACTTTGAAGTGATTAATTCATACCAATTGAATTCTTTAGCGTTAACTTGATGCAATAGTTGAAATACGTGAAGTATTGTTAAGTTATCTGTTAGAGAGTAGGATAATCGTCTCGTAACCTAGAAAGTATTTGATAAAACTGAACAAAATTTGCAGGTGTGCCAGTATGTGCCGTGTACATAATTTATCCACGTCAAGTTTCACATTATTTTTCAATGAAAATTGTGGTTAAAAAATATGTATGTACACTCTGTTCAGACAAAGTTTTTACTTGTGGGTGATATGACGTCATCAAATTATGACGTCAGTATTTGGCACAAAAGCAAAATAGTGACTGAAAATGTTCCTAACTATTTTAAAATGTTTGCATTGCTAACACAAGAAGTTGAAGCAATTACTCGATGCAATTATTTACTATCTTGTATGATTGCACGTTAAGCTAGCGGTAAATAACTAATTGCTGTACGTCTATAGAAAAAACAAAAAATACTCCATAAAACTGGCCAAAATTTTGCAGATGTGTTAACATAAATTATATACTTAAATTTTCCAAGCCAAAATTCAGCTTTTTAAACTTACTATAAATGAAGTTATAAGGAACCGTATATACACCCAAGGGTGGAAACCAAAACCCAAACCTAAACCTGAAAACCCGGTTTTGAAGGAAATTTTAGAAACCCAACTAAAACTGACACCTACTCAACCAATTTTTTGAAAACCTAAACTTAAACCGAAACCGTTTTTTCTTGAAACGTCAAAACCGAAACTGAAACTAAAACCTGTTCAGAATTTTCTAAGGTTTTTGATTTTAAAATTGTCATCACCATCATACCAGAACAGTTCCTTTAATGCTGAGCGTCAAATAGAAAAGCTGAGAATACTAATTTTTGAGTTTTCGGTTTCACCGGATTTGGAATTATACCCAAGTCGACAACTTCCGAAGCAATTGCTCTCCTCACTCGGCCATCTGAGTTGCTACTTATCATCGCAATACAACAAAAACGCTCAAGAGTAGAGCACTTAAATAACCCGTATTTAAAATAAAATAGCATTTTTGGATGAAACTTAAACCGAAACTGAAACCCAGAAACCGAAGTTGTGCGTAAGCAAAACTGAAACCGAAACTGAAACCTATTTTTCAAAAGCCGTGAAACCAAACCAAAACTGAAACCTGACCTGTGGGTTCCAACACACCGAAACTGAAACTGACACCCTAACGCCAAGTAGCCAGGTTTCCACCCTTGTATACACCCTGTCTAGCAAAAATTTTTTTTTTTTGCAAAATCTTACTTGTGTGTTATGACGTCATCAACTTATGACGTCAGTATTTGGAATAGAGGCAAATTATTGACTGAAGATGTCTCCAAACTATTTTAAAGTGTTTGTATCACTAACACAAGAAGTTGGAAGCAATTACTCAATATGATTACTTATTTGCTGGTCTGGTTGCGGATTAATCAAATGGCAAATATGTAATCATTGTAGGTCAACAGCAGAAAAACTACTGAATAAAACTGGTCGAAATTTTGCTGATGTGGTAATATGTATATTTAGATTTTTCACACCGATTTTCAGCTTGTTAAACGTTCTGCACCCAAAGTTATAAGGAACTGTATGCACCCCATCCAGAAAAAACAATTGTTTTTACAAAATCTTTTCTTGTGGTTTATGACGTCATCAACTTATGACATCACAGTTTGGCACAGACATAGTCTGTCAACCAAAGATTACCTTGAAAGTGGTCTGACGCATTTACATCAACCGGAAAAAAATTTAGAGGCTTTTAGGTCTGTGGAATTTCTGCATCTTTGAAACAGCTATTTTTGTCTTCATGACGTCATTATGACATAACGGCACTTGTTGGACTCGGAAGACACGAGATTTAAATTCAGCATTTCTTAATCTTCAAATTTACGAAGTTTCAACTAGTTCTTCGGTGGGTATCACGAAATCCATTTTCTACGCGTTTTTTTTTGATGGCGTAACAAGGCCTAGTAATTCATTTTACCTTTTTTCCCTCTTTATTTTCCCTCTTTGATTTTTCCCTCTTTATGTAATTATTTTGTTTTATTTGGACTTCATAAACCAAGCTCTGTGTTCCGTATTTTGTCTTTTTTGGTTTTCATAAACCAAGCTTTGTGTTATTTGTCTTGCCTTATTTTTTGTCTTAGGCTACCATTAAATCTTTATTGTGACATCACAAAAGCAACGCAATCTTATTTGGAACAAAAAGAAGCAATGCAAAGATAGGCATGAAGCATTGTTAGCACTTCGGGCAGTCTAGGTCAAATTGGAAGGTGTTGTAGCCCTATCTAAATTTAAATCGCATATTCTCACCTTAAATCAAAATTATCTCGATCCGTGAGTATAATCGCCAGATTAAGATATTATCTACCATTAAGTTCTTTGCTAACTTTATATTATGCATTAATACAATCACAGTTGCTTTAGGGACTGCCGATCTGGGCTTCTACATACCAAACCTACTTAACCAAACTCAGGAAACTTCAAAATAAAGCGGTAAAAATTCTCGCTAAAGCTCACCCTAGGGAAAGAATTACCGTATATACTCGTGTATAAGTCGAGTTTCTGGGACCCGATTTTAAGGTAAAATTTCCGGGGTCGACTTATACACGAGTAATGTTTTTGGACATGTTGCTGCTGAGTCGAGTTGTATGTGGTATGAAAAGAAAACTCTTATTATTACATCATTAATACTGGCATACAAGCAATACACAAACATGCTAAAGTTACTTAACAGTATAGTAGTACACAGTATACGGTAGAATTATTTTGTAAACGTTCATTCAGGCATTGCATGCGCTTTTCACGTGCATTTCACGCACAGGACGCATTCACCTACTGTATTCAGGCATTGCTTTTTTCTTTTTTTACCAACCACGATTCTTTTTTTTTCTTTTTTTACAAGCATTACTTTTTTTCTTTTTTTACCAAACAGAGTAGTTATTCCAAAACATTTGCAAATTGTGGAGTCGACTTATACACGAGTAATACCTTTAATGATGCAATTTCTTGTCTTAAAATGCGTATCGACTTATACACGAGGTCGACTTATACATGAGTATATACGGTAGTCCATGGTATCATAAATTGAATATACTAAAATTAGACAATTTATATCAATTTGAAATCGCTAAATTGATGCATCAGTACATCCACAACAAACTTCCTCATTGCTTTTGTAATTATTTCGCTAACCTCTCTGATTCACATCACTATACCACTCGTAATTTCTCCAAACACAACTTACAACTACCACGCTTTTCAACTTCTAAAACTCAAAAATCATTTAGGTTTGTTGGTGCTAAGATTTGGAATAATATCCCTTATGACATTAGGAAACTATCTTATGGCAAATTTAAAATCGCCTACAAGAACATCCTATTAAAACATTACGCTTCACATGAATAAGTTGTATTCACTTTGATGTTTGCTTGCCCAGAACTCACAGGTTAATGGAATTTTCGTACATGTTTGTTTAAAAGTTAAGTACTTACCGTATTAAGCTTTTGTATCTATTGTAAACTAAAGGTTGCTGCTTGACTCGAAGACCACTTGGTCCCTTCGCGACTGCCTGTTGCTAAATTGATATTTTGTCGCTTGTGTTACTTGGATGTGGATTTTTTCGAAAATGTGCAACAAAAAATAAACTTTGTCGTTGTTGTTATCTTTAGCTCAATAATACCCACTACCCAGGCACTTTAACTATTTTTCCAGTTGTCCTTATTTTGGGTTCCAGATCGATGGAATGTTTGGTTACACGTCATACGGTCAGCTAGTTTTAGAAGCCAACTTAAATAAGTTTTTATGAGTTACGGTGAATCTGTTATGGTGAACAAAACATTTTGAAACCTGTGTTAAAGATGAATCGTTTTTTTGCTTAGTGGATTACTGATAATCAGTTGCATAGAAGTTTGTATGCATTAAGAGGACTCGTTTCTTCTATCGACCAGTAATTATTTTAAGAAGGCTTTACACAGAATACGATGCAATTTACGTTAGTAAATTAAGTACGAAAATGCATCAAAATACGTGCGTAGATTTCAAACTACCGTACGCAGATGCAAAATGGCATTATATATAAAAACATATACGTCAGGTTCGTTTATCAAAAACCGCACGAATATACATGAAATGCAAAATCGGATGAAAATCGCATTCTGTGTAAAACCACCTTTGACTTCCATTTTGCTTGCAAATAAAGGGGGCCCCACGTGAAGTTTTCGGGGAGGGGGGGGCCTCAGTTGGCCTAGCGCCGGCACTGCCTGTCAGTAATGCAAAAATGTTTGATTTAAGAAAAACACCCCCGTTACGCTGGAAGTACTGGTACTGCAGAGAGGCTGGGATGTTTTTTTTGGCAAGAGCTTTCTGCAAAACATCCAACCAGTACGTGCGCCTTCTGTTTCCATGCGCAATTATGTGGGTACCTAACTCGTGTCACACCTTCACATCAAAAAGATTATACGCACATCTACAGCGTCTCAGCACCAAGCTCTATTCTAGAATAGCTAGACATCAACAGTCTGCAGATCAAGAAGCTCAGTGACGCAATTATTTGCAGGCTGTCAAAGTGGAGTTTTCAAGATAATTTGTAATTGTAAGTAAATACGCAATTTGGTGAAAAAAAGAGAGGAAGGCCAAAAAGGAGATGGATGGATTTGATGAGAGAAGACATGGAGATGGTTGTAGCAAGAGAGAGAGAGACGAAGTTGACAGAGTCTTGTGGAGAAGACTTTCGGGCTGTGGTAACCCCGAATAGGGAAAAGCCGAAAGAAGAAGAATGAGCAAACAAACAATACTAGTCCTTTCTCAAAATACAACTTGGTATCAAAGCCAATGCCAAAAATTGAAGCGGTTTTGCGTAAGCAGCGAGTCGTGTTTTGTGCAGTTAGAGGTTTTTGCTTAAAAAAATAAGTGCGGCCCATCATATCCTCAAATGGATAGCTTTTGGCAAGCGGTAACAAAAAGGCATCAGTAGTGAAAATAGCCTTTGATTTTTGCTCAAATTACTTTCAATAAGAATTCTAAAATCGTGTCTACTTGTGTCAATTTGTGTGGAGTCCGCAACAACGAATTGCTAAATTTAGGGGCCCACGACTTGAAAAAGGTTGAAAACCACTGAGCTAGATGACCTGAACCATTTTATTTGTGCTGCAAAACAAACAAGTCTGTTACACCCGCAGATGACACCAAAATTTTTTATTAGTAGTTCACCTTTTTAGGCTGCAGGCTACTGCTAAACCGTTCACATGAAATTTACAAACCCTTTCATAAAACACTATGTAACAACCAATAAATAATCACACAAGTAAAATGTTGACGCCAAATTATTTATATGGTATCAAAAATGTTTGGGGCTCCTTTGTAAATCTCTTAGGGATTCATGGACTACAATTATCTACGGTAATGCGTTTCGAAAAAATGCTGTTTAGGAAGATGAATCATTATTTGCACGGCTGCGTTATACGTAATGAATCGCGATTATGTAAAAAGGCATGAATCAATATTTCACCAGTGAAACGTTTTTCCTAGCATTTTAAATAATTCTTCATTATGTGACTTATATAAATGTTTTAAATTCTTTAATGATTGACTTTCGTGGTCAAACGTTTCGCTGCGGTTTGTATTTTTTTGTGGAAGACAGTGCTTAGTGTTTAATTCATTATTCATCCAGTTTTTGTAGCAGTACGTCTTGGAAGAGTAATTTTGAACGTAGTCCTCTCTTAGCAACAACATGGGCATTCCCACGAAATCTTGGATTTTTTCGATTAACAGACCAGGGTTTTCGTATAATTCTTGATCATCAACGACCATTAAACTTGATTTGCCAAATATGTTTCTCCACCTTTTTAAATGGAGCGCATAAAAACTTTTAGTCAAAATCGAACTCAAATTGTAAGTTTTTTGTACTTGAAGCATCTCAAAAAGTTTATGCTCTGCATCAGTATTCCTCCATTCTCGTTTGTAGTCCCCAATTTCTCTTTTTATGAACGGGAGAAACTCATCAAGAAACTGCTCAATGGATTGATATTTTTCCATAACAGGATTTTTCGTCGACATGTTGAAAACAGTCCGCTACAAATAAATCAAAACGAAATTCATGTTTCGACTATAACAGAAGTCTCGTCAGCCTTGCTACGCACAGCCAATCCAGGCTAAACTCATTCCAGACTGTAAAGACTCTTTTTTTTGCATTGCTTTACCTGTACATCTCGACTTCATCTCTTTTCTAGGTTGTGCCCTATTTTTGGCAGGCGACTGGCCCCTAACAACGATACCTAATGAAAGAACCTATAACCACTAACCCACAAATAAGTTACCGGTAGCCTAACTAGCCCACATCACCAGAAGCCCCCATGGCAACCCACTCATTTGCAGCTGCAAACGCGTTTCGACCTCATTATGGTCTCATCAGTGCAGCATAGCAACCTCCCACCCTCCTGAAAAAAAAAAAAAAAAAAAATTCTAACCTTCAAAAGAACTACACACTCCAAATCTAAGCCTCTACTCGTTCTGCTCAAGCTAGAACATTTCAAATAAAACCTACAAGAAATTAATACAGGCTGGATTATGATGTCACAGATTCCCTGTAAACAATCGATAAGAATAGAAAAGTCCGGTTGGTTTAAACATTATTTTCCCGGTAATCTGAAAAGGAATTTTTTGTTTAAGGTTTGTAACTATACCAGTTACCAAAACCTACAAAAAACCTCTCTGCCCAACCCGTTCGCCCGTGAAAATCTCCCGTGAAAATCGCCCGTGAAAATCGCCCGTGGAGTGTGTAGTTCTTTTGAAGGTTAGAATTTTTTTTTTTTTCAGGAGGGTGGGAGGTTGCTATGCTGCACTGATGAGACCATAATGAGGTCGAAACGCGTCTGCAGCTGCAAATGAGTGGGTTGCCATGGGGGCTTCTGGTGATGTGGGCTAGTTAGGCTACCGGTAACTTATTTGTGGGTTAGTGGTTATAGGTTCTTTCATTAGGTATCGTTGTTAGGGGCCAGTCGCCTGCCAAAAATAGGGCACAACCTAGAAAAGAGATGAAGTCGAGATGTACAGGTAAAGCAATGCAAAAAAAAGAGTCTTTACAGTCTGGAATGAGTTTAGCCTGGATTGGCTGTGCGTAGCAAGGCTGACGAGACTTCTGTTACAGTCGAAACATTAATTTGTCCCTTGCAAATTTCTCATCTAAAACGAAATTCATTTTTTCTTTTTACTATTTTTGAAAAATCAAAGCTAACAGCCGAGTCGAGAATAATAAACTTGAACAAGAAAAATTTAGGCGATTTTTTCCTGCCTGTACGAAATTTTTTAAACCCAAATAGCCAAAATGTGCCTTACTTCTCGCCAAATCCGGAAAAACACAAGGTTGAAACCTAACAACGACAGACTTGGGTATCCTAGTAATCCCACAATGTCTATCTAGCTTGCAACCAAAATAAGAAATGATGCTCAGTCATCAAAAGAATCAGATTAAATCTTCATTATACTCGCAGTGCTACGCCGAAGCGTGTGACGAGTAGCGGGGCCCGTCTCCACGGCATAGGCTAGCGCCTGAGCTACACAGAATTGTCACAGCGACGGTGAGCGGTAGGCGCCAGCCCTCGATTAGACCGGCCCGGGAATCGAACCCAAAGCCGCCCGCGCCAATCGCAATGTTTTTACCCACTCCGTCCACTGGGCGTAGCATGCTCAGTCATAATGGTATTAACTCGATGTACAAAAATTTGCGATTAATTGTGACACGACTTTCAAGTAAATCTATTCCAGCTAAACTTATTCTGTCCCTACAAAGTAGTTAACTGCACTACCGGTTCACTGTTTCCATTGGCGGATCAAGGGGATGATGCCTAAGACCCACAAAACTGGATGATAAGGTTTTTTTCAATTCTAAGCCCCTCCCTAAAAAATTCTGAATCTGCCCCTGGTTTTGACTTCTCAGGAGCTAATTATCAGTTGCGTTTGAAGCGATGACAATCGGACCCAACGTAATTAAAGGAAAGTTTTATGAGTTGTTACCCGATCTATCTAAGCAAAGCAAAATCACTGCTGAACCGGTTTGCAAAAAAATGAGGAGAATGTAGCAAGTATTCTGTTTAAATTGATTCGCAGTACCGGTACACGAACACCACGTCCGTTGGAAAAAATGGAACAACTTCTCCGATTACCAACCCGAAACTCCAACGTTTAAATCACTATGCAACGATGCATTTGCCTATTTTATAATTTATCCAAATCACTCAAAGTCTCTCATCAAAAGTACATGAATTGTTACCTCCGCCGTGAATTCATTTAATACTCTTTCAGTTGGTTCACATAGGAGTAGCAGCAGTTTTGCATTTGGAAACATTTTCTTCATGAAATAAGGAAGATTGTAAGGAGGCAGATGAAAACCACCGGAGTTTTTCTCCACAAGGAAAGCATCTTCTTCAACTTCCGGCAAACTTTTCCTAAATTAAAAGATTATTGAAATAATCTTTTTAATTCAACATTGCTGCTAGCATTAACCCGCTTGATGCAAGTAGCAGAGTTGTAAACTCTCGAGTCCGGATGGTACTCGCACTCGGACTCTTGAAAATTGTTGAAGTACCAATGTTTATTTCTCCAGAGCGTATAGACTAGAGATGGCACGGGTCGCTAAGAGACCCTCTAACGAGCCGTTAACCCGTCTTTTTGGTGGTCCGCTAACGGCCCAGTTCTATCTTTAGTTTTATAATGGGTCGCTAACGAGCCGCTACCAATTTCTGAAATCTGTTTCAACTTTCATTTTCTTATAAATCTGGTTGAAGATTTATAAAAGAATGGGCTTTGGGTGGGCCGGGCTTTATTTTTGGGATGAGTTGCCGGGTTGGTTACCGCTATTGAGCCAGAGGTTCCGGGCCATGGGCGGTCCGGGTTGCAAAAAAATCAGCCCGTGCCATCTCTTGTATAGACTCTTTAATATGTCCGGAGTGATTACTACGAATCATCGCGGCAAACATACGATATAAAAATAATAACTTTATATTTTGCGCGGGGTGGCAGATCAGTGAATAGAATATTAATAGCTTTCATAGATATAATCAAAGGATTGCTGTTCCTCGGTGCAATTTCTGAACAAGGCAATTCGTCTTATTTTTTGGGAAAGACAATTTACGCATAATTTCCTGGCTTGGCATATTCTGGAAAGCTCTTGTGCCATGCAGCTGCCAGTCAGGGCGGCCCGTGCCAAAAAATTACTGCAAATCGGGATGCGATCTAACGGTATAAGAAGAACTCGGGTGGAGTCGTAAACAATCTGACTCAGGAAAACACCCGGACTAAATAATAATGATATCGGTGGCCTTCCTCATTTTTAAAACTGCATGCCAAATGTTAATCGAATCGTGTTTTATAGATTTGTGAAATGTGAATGTTAAAAAATCGACTACCGGTATTGATACTAATCATGTAATGACCTCCAGTATATGGCAGAGGACTAGGACTCGTACCGTGCTGACTCGGACTCGTAAATTTAAATTTTTGTGAACTCGGACTCGTGACTACAGGACTCGTACTCTGCCTCTTAAAAATGACAAACGTCACAACACTGGCAAGTAGCACAACATAAATCTGGAATAGCTCACCAATGTTTAAAACATCCTACTCAATGGCGAATGCAGGAAAGGCCTGAGCACAAGCGTAAATTGTTTTTGTTTGGATTCTCCCAAACATCACGCCTTCATGCTGCAAAGTTTATAAAAGCGGCTCCCTTTATCAAAATATTTTTGCGTACGCACTTAGTCTGCTTTTCTGCAGCGGGCTTGGGCACAATTTTCATGCTTAAGATGATATTTGTGAAGTTTAACTAAAACACTTTTGTCATACGCTAAAAAACTGTGCAAAAGTATTATTAGCGATATCTTTTTCAATCTGTTTGCTTTGATTTTACAACTTTGAGAGAAAAATTATCTGCCCTGTCTCTGTTTTTATTTTTTAGATGATGAAGAAAAGCAAAAAATGAGGTAATTACAAAACTTGCTTTTACATTTTCGAAGTTTGCAGTGTTCTTAAATCTCACAGCTTAATTTGGGAAGTTCAGACACGCTCGTGTTAGGCCAATCTTTTGAAAAGAGTATTTTTCTGCAGACCAATGAAGAAAGTGAAACAGCGTTGTCTGCATACGTTCCAGAAACGCAAGCGAACTCGCTACGTTGTGTTTTGCGATATGGTTTCAATTTTTATTAGTGTTTTCAGCAACGCTTTTAATATCATGAAGTAAACTGGCAATTTCTAAACGCAAACCATTTTTAGCCATTATTAAAACCACATTTTTGGTGCTGTTTCTGTTTTGCATATGACTCGACAGTGCGATTAAAGTGGGATAACTTTCATTTAATTTTGTCGCTATTACGACCAAAACAAGAAAACAATAAAAAGCAGTACGTCAACCGGGAAAGAGTAAGCACTAGCAGTGCACTATATGCATGAATTAAATGATCAACTTGTGCTTCGGTGCAGTTGATCTGGGACGGCAGTTCGTCCTTACGTCGTAGTTGGGCTACTGTACGTATAGATGCTGATGTTAATACTATCAGCAATACATTGAATCAGCAAACACGACCCACCAATTTAAAACCCGATCGACTAAACCTCACGAGCTTACAAGTATTTGTCAATATGGGCATCATTCTGAAGATTGAAGAAAGGAACGGATCCATTTCCATCCGTACTCAGTCGCACAGATGGATGAGGCCGTAGTAAATCAATCAAGGCATTTATTCCACAATGCTCCATTCCGATTCCAATTACATCCGGCAAACGAATAGTTTTTTTCTGAGAAATAAGTGAGAAAAGAGCCATGATATTGCAGCCAGAATATTGCAGTTTCGAGCAACCACCTGCAAGAACGTTGCGAGTTCGCATCGTGCAAGTCGGACTTCACCACCAGGCACCGACGTAAAAAAAGTGAATAACTCATAATTGCAGCTGCAGGGGGCTGGTGCACTGATGGGGTCTACATTCTGAAGTTACATAGTCTGTGCTTACGGCTTCTTATCAAAGTTTTATAGCAATTACGGGAATAGATTAAAAGGGGTATCAGCCATCACGCACGGAGAAGTATATACAGTAGTTTAGCAACGCTCTGCAGTCGACAGCGTGGCATAGTGGTTCGTAGCGTCGGTTTTACAAGTTATGTGATCGCAAAGTTTGGTTCACCTTCCTCGTTCTTGGATAAGACACTTGACGATAATTAGTCCTGCATGGTAGAATCTGTAAAACAGCAGATTAAAAAAGTCAGAAGCAAAACTCAACAGAAAAACTTGGAAACGAAGATAACTCCTTGTAAGCGAATATGATTCGTCCCAAGAACTGTACCTACGCCGCTTTCTCGCAACAGAAGGATTATGAACAAAGTCAGAAACGCTGCTGCAATCATCATGGTAATGCTGGTAATGTATTACGGTATTACTGCCACCTAAAGTTTGCAAACAGTCCTAAGCAAAAGAGTTGCGGGTAAACAACAGAAACTCGGAACACACAGAATCAACATCACTCTATTTATTAGACTTCACAGCGCACTGGGTGCCAAATTAATAACCCAGTTTTGCCATATCATTCAACTCTTGCAAATGCATGGTTTGAATTAGGCCTTGAAGGAATTGCAAAGGTAGATTACAATGCCTGTATTTGTTACCAGCTGCGTTTACCTACGTAGGGGTCAAGGAGGGTTTCTACACGGTAAAGTTATTTATCGCTCTGATTCTAAAAAAAAGTTGAAACTTGGCGCAGATAAACTCCTTTACGCGCTTTCCCCTCTCAGAAAATTTTCTGCGCAGGTCCCTCCTCGTCACTTACTTGATTTTTAAGCATGTCTATTTCGCTGTTCCACAATGTTTCTCTTCTTATCTGCAGCAGAGCCATTCCTACGTCGTCCACTTGATCTACTACAAAGATAAAGGACAATTTCTAAACAAAGTTTTTAAAATTTTCAGATAAGGTAAGTTGTCACTCAAACAACAATAGTTAACACCAGAGAGATTATGACTACGCACGCCACTATTTTATCATTTTCTACGAGCTGCATTGTTTGCTAAAAATATTACGCTTAGGTAGCATGGAAAGCAGCAACGAATTAAGTGCCTAACTACCCTTTATTATGATCTCTGTGATATGATTTACCGGTTGGTTCCTTTGAAGTTTTTTAAGGTTTTTATTGAAAAATGCATAGCGTTTATGTACAGGTTACTAGGCAGGTAGATTAATTACAATCAAAACAGGCATAATTAGTTTTGATATTTAATTCGCAAAACTGCACAATTGTGCACAAAAAAATCAATCAAGATGCTTGGCGTTTAAGCATGACAAACAAGAAGTGGCTGGCCTAGACATATCCCAGACTACCATATATAGGCCTATGAAGTTATTGTAACTTCACGCAAGCCGTCTTCACGCAAATGCTTTTGTTGTTGCAGGGACCATACACAACGTTTTGCTTCAGTCTTGCTAATTGCATGCGACACAACAGCTTCCAACTCATGCTGCTACTGCTGTCTCTTGGATTTTTAAACAAATCTTCAGACAACAGCTCCTCTGGTCTGGCATCTCAGAGAGGATCTGACGCAGCTTCAAACTCATCAGATACATTTTTGTTTCACAAAAATTCGGCGTTGGGTTGCAAAAAAATTACATCAACAATCAATAAACTGATAAAATAAAACATGAACAAGCAAGCAAATTGTCTGAATTGGTTTGACCTGGTCGTATCGCTCTAGTCAGTCTAGTGGAACAGATTTCACTGCGATTCGACTCAGCAACAGTGGGTAAGTTATTCATTTTTTTGCTAAATCAGCGTAATACTAAGCATTTTACAAACATGTGGATAAAATTTGACACGAAAATGTCAACGCATTCTTGCAACAGAGTAAAGCAAAACTTCTGCAGCTCCGCTAAGAAACTGCCGAAATTCGCATCGAACGTGTAAATCACTGCATCAGTTAATTACCTGGTGTTTGTGACGTTTGTGGCTTCAATTGATGGTCTTGATTCATCATTTGGGCCACAACCACATACAAAAAAATGCTGACAAGACAAAGTCCCAGGAAAATCGTTTGTTTGACCGATTGCTTCCCGCGACATTTCATCAATATTTTCCATCCCTTTCTTACATTCATCAGTAAGCCCATGTATAAATTTTAGGTTTCAAGATATATAATTGCAGTCGATTCAACTCATTATACATTTACATTACTACCATAGCAACGATGCTGCAAAAAACATTTGTTTCAATGATTTCTGTTTTGAAGAAAAAATTGGAAAATAATTGTGTTACATCGAAAACGAATGTACATTTTATTGCTTTCGGTTGCAAGGCGCTTGTACAAAAAAGCGAGAACACTACGTAAGCACGGACGCCACACTTACCGGTAATGGTTGTACCAGAAAACTTTTCGTTCATGGTTGATAAAAAAAAGAAAAAATAAGGTGTAAGCGTTAAGGTGGAGTGAAAAAAACTCTCTGTTTAAAATCAATTTCCTCGGGATCCAAAAAAGTGGCCATTTGGTCTGAAAACATGTTTAAAAGTGGTTTTGCATGGTTGCAGGCAAAAATGTCCGTGCTACCTCCCTCTAGTGGTTTGTCAGACCCAAATTTTGCAAAATTTGTCTTAACTTTCTAATTTCAAACATTAGAAAGCTGAAAATTACATCAAAAGTTGCAAAACACTCTAGTTTATATCTGCTCTAAGAGGACTTTTGCTTCAATTTCGGTCAGAAAAAGAGTTTTTAACGAAAAACGCATTTTTATCAATTTTTTTTATTGTTAAACAGATATTATGTAGTTGTTGACTTGTCATGATGGCAATTCATAAATAATTTTGTCTTTGACCTTCCAAAAGTGTCAGAAACCATTGTGTATCTTGCGTTGACTGAAAAAAACTTCCCAATTTCATAGCATATACTCACATTGCTTTCAGCAAATTTTTCACCTAATTTGAAGCTGCTTAAGAAACAAGAAAAACTCTAGGGGGGTCCGGGAGCATGTTCTCCCGGAAAATTTTTGAAAATTTACATGCTGTAACGGCTATTTTAGTGCTTTTTGAATAATTTTCACGCAAATTGTGTTTAAATTTTTTGACCCTAAATCTGAGTGCTTCGCCAAATATGATACATTTAGTTCGCACATTTTTAATTATGCGTAAGGCTTATAGCTATCGAAGAGGTTCAAAATTCTAGAAAAATTGTATGCATCAAAAGCATTTTTGAAGATGGCTGGTGGGAGGATGCATATCCCTCATCTTACCCCTTTGGATTGGCCCCTGGCCAGAAGCTACAGAAACCATCAAAAGAATCTGGCATATTTTAGTCACTTAATTGGCACCATTAATATTGTTCTTGTTTACCAAAAGGCAGAGTAAAAAAGGGGGGCATGGCACAATAGCCCCGCCCCTAAATACGCTTCTGAGGGCCGGATTTAGACAATGAGAGACTCTCAGCTATTTCATCACACTGATTGGAAGAGCAAAAAAAGGTCTGCACGTGTTCAGATGTCCTGTTTCCACTGAAAATATCGGTATACTGAACAGCAAAAAAAGGTATGCACGTCCTCAGATGTTCTGTTTTCCACTGAAAGTATCGGTGAAAAGAAAAAAAAAGTTCTTCATTGTTCGTGATGAGGCCCCCTATTTTCCCCGAGGCCCTAGGTTTCAGCCTGCTTAGCCAATACGAAAATCCGGCCCTACGCCTACAATCCATATTTAGCCTGTCCACATATGACTTGTTTAATTTATGTGGGCTTCAAGAGCCGCAGTTTTCGCTTCTAGTTTTTGTTCCCCTCACCCCACAAACAAAATTTTGAAGACATCTCCGGATTTAAGCTCTTTCCTGGGTTTTAATTTCGATGGTAGGCCTATTAAGTTTCAAATACATTCATACAGAGGCAATATTGTAGAAATAAACGCGTAAATTAGGACCCCCCTGAAAAAATGTGAGGGGCCAGGGCCCCCGCCCCCCCCCTAGGTTCCGCCACCTGTGGTTGTAGCGGATGTCACTTCTACTTGTTTTCACAAAACGTAGTTACAAAAAAGTTCTTTTTCTATTCACTGATTCTGAAATTTATGAAATTGTGAACAAAACCCAACATCGAAATATTTCATTGAATGATATTACTAACGCTATAGATATAAACCACGCAACGACTGAGCTGGTTGACAATATTAACAATACCTAAAACACAAAATCGTACCAACTGAAACTATTGTTCAGTACTTACTACGTTATCCTCCAATAAGGTGTAGTGAAAACTCCAATAGGGTGAAGTCCTTACTGAAATTAACATTACCGAAAATATTGTAGGCCTACTTACTGAGATGTGAGCTGTAAATACTACTGGCAGTGATGGGCACGATAAACCTTTCTGTGCTAAAGCGATAACGATAATCGATAACTGCAAAAAAACCCTGAGCGATACCCATAATCGATAAAACTCAATTTCTTAAAGCGATATCGATAATCGATGAATTATCGCCGATAAATTTTTCCGATAAATGTTGCGGTAAATTTTCGATGTGTTTGACGGAATTTTTTTTTGTAAGTCGAATTGCAAAAATGTTTTTTCTAGATTTTTCTAGAAAAGAAAGCAGTTCACGGATTCTGCCGTGAAATTAAGCCAAACAGAGAAATAATTTTTAAAAATTACAACAAGTCTTAGTGAACACCGTGTTTTTTCCATAGCGCCAACTCACTAACTTTGTAGTTTAAACACTGCGTGCTTAAAAAATTGTTTATCGCGATAATTTATGGGCGATAACAGAATATATAACAAAAGGGATAACGTTAATCGATAAATCCAAACTATTTTGAGCGATAACGATAATCGATAAAAAGTTATCGCCGATAACTATCGCCGATAAATTATCGCGATAAATGCCCATCTCTGACTACTGGTACTTATTTTTCAGATCTGTGGCGGTAAAGAGTTTTTTTCTACGAAGTGTGCAGTAGTAGTATTGCAAAGTCTTGAAACCTGTAAATTTGCGGTGAACTCTAAATATGGAAGCTAGGAACCAGGCAAGGCAGTTAAAGTGACGCAGATATTACGCAGTGGGCAAGAGTTGAAAAGTATGCAACAGTTTTTTGGTTTCTTGACTACAACAAAGCAAGTGATCTGTCGTATATTAAATGAAGATATGTTTTTGAAATCTACGGCTGCTAACACTGTGGTTCAACAATTATTTCAGTTATGGACGTAATGCAATGTTTGTACGATCAGCAAAGATTGTGATTTTGATAACGACCAGAAGACTACCAGAGATTTAAAATGCACTGAAGTGACTAAAAAATTAGCACCCAGTGAAGTAAAGTTCAAGCAAAAAATTCTGTATTTTTATGCCCCTACAATCAGCAAAAGATCCTGGCTGGACTCAGACGTAGTAGCTAAGGCAAACACTGAAACATTATTCGACGACAATTCCGATTATGATCCTTCTCAATGTTCTTCGAAAGATTCGCCACTTCAGATTGATGACGAAGATGCACACCACAATCGTTTCAAATAGCCAAACTTCGATTTTATTAGCAACCACATCATTAGCTTTGTTGTAGGCAAGAAACCAGAAAACTGTTGCATACTTTTGTACTCATGCTCACTCCGTAATATCTGCGTAGCTTTAACAGCCTGGTTTCTAGTTTCCATATTCAGAGTTCACTGCAAACTCACAGGTTTCAAGACTTCGCAGCATTATTACTGCATGCTTTGTAGAAAGCAAAACTATACCGCTACAGAATCTGAAGAATAAGTACCAGTAGCATTCACAGCAGTGGTCGGCAACCTTTTTTTAACGCGGCGCAGTTCACCCTTTCAATAGCTATTGAAGGCCCACTACATTTAAAACCACGACTACAAAACGAATATACAACACGACTACAAACTACAAAATGAAAAAAACGAAGCGTTGTTTAAAAAGCAAAGAAAATGCAAAGCGCGTACTTGATTTTTCTACTCACTCGCTCGCATGGATAGAACAGAAGAAAAATGCGAGCATTGCATGAAAGAGATCCAGACACGCGGTACCCGTCTTAGGGCTTGGTATTTCCGGTTTTTGCTTTGGTACCCATGTACTTGTACAGTACTACCGGGAGAAAAAGAATTAGATTGTTTTACGCGCTAAGCATCAAAGGGAAGGTTGTTATTTTTATTTGTATGGGCTTACTTTTTATTTGCAGCAAGCATGCGGGCCACAAAGACTTAGTAAAACCGAATAGCTCGCGGCCCACGAAAAATTGCTAAAAGGCCCACAGGTTGCCGACCACTGATTTACAGCTTAATCTCAGTAACTACAATATTTTCGGTATTGCTAATACTATGTTCTTCTGATGTATCAGCCAGCTCGATTGTTGTGGGGTTTATATCTATAGCGTTGGTAATATCATTCATTGAAATATTTTGGAGTTGAGTTTTGTTCACAATCTCGTAAATTTCAGATTCAGTGAATAGAAAAAGAACTTTTTTGTAACTACGTTTTGTGAAAACACAATAGAAGTGACATCCCCTACAACAGTGCATTGTGATCTTACTTTTGGTGTAGGATTTAGGTGAAAAGTTAGCTGGAAGCAATATGAGTATATGCTATGAAATTGGGAAGTTTTTTTCAGTCAACACAAGATACACAATGGTTTCTGACACTTTTGGAAGGTCAAAGACAAAATTATTTATGAATTGCCATCATAACAAGTCAACAACTACATAATATCTGTTTAACAATAAAAAAAATTGATAAAAATGCGTTTTTCGTTAAAAACTCTTTTTCTGACCGAAATTGAAGCAAAAGTCCTCTTAGAGCAGATATAAACTAGAGTGTTTTGCAACTTTTGATGTAATTTTCAGCTTTCTAATGTTTGAAATTAGAAAGTTAAGACAAATTTTGCAAAATTTGGGTCTGACAAACCACTAGAGGGAGGTAACACGGAAACCATGCAAAACCACTTTTAAACATGTTTTCAGACCAAATGGCCACTTTTTTGGATCCCGAGGAAATTGATTTTAAACAGAGAGTTTTTTCGCTCCATCCTAGTAAGCACGAATTGCCTAGCCTCTCGCTTACCCTTAAAAGCAGCTCTGAATTTTAATTTCTATACGTTCTCGTAGAAAAAAAATTTACATTATAAAGTGCTTTATTTTGTCAAAATTGCTTCCGCAATGTTGAATCGTTCCACTCTACTAATCGGTTCAGAGCATTTATTTCGTAACAGAAAAGCCGAGTTCATCTATATTATCAATTTAAAATCAAAAATCAAATCTTCATTATACTCGCGGAATTACGCTGAAATGTGCAACGAGAGGCGGGGTCCGTCTCGGCGGCATGGCGCCTGGACAACACAGAAACGTTGCAGCGGTGTCAATCCCTTGGCAACATTGTTTGGTTTGACCATCCTGGGAATCGAACGAAAAAGGACCAAAAAAACTAAGCATACGAAAATTATCGTATGTTTAGTCACATCGTTTGTTGCGAAAATTTACAATAGCTACTTTTCAAATGATCTATCCACGCTCTACAGATTACTGTCAGCTGTTATCAACAAAAACATCATGGAAGGAGGAACGTGTTACTACATCAGGTACCGGTACTGTACCAGTACCATGCCTATCGCACTACGCACTTAAGTTACCGTTACGCACACTCACTTGGCCGTCTACGTTAGTACGCTGCTCACTGACCTTACTCTCCAAGAGTCAAAACACCCAAGAGTGACAAAAAAATTCCCAACTGAGGTATTGTGAAAATGCGGCAAAATTTAGCCTATTGCAAAAAATTGTTCTTTTTTTTACTAGTTTTACTTAGCTTCAGCCGTTAGCTACTGTAGTTGGCAGCTAGATTGCTCATCAGATTCATCAGCAAAAACATTAAACATCATATGATTGGTCGAAACATCAAATTTGATGTAATTACATTAAATGTAGCATCACTGCCCGCAACGCGTGTAGACTACACTACATGCGTAATTAATTTCTTCAAAGTTGCATTACAAAAAGATTATTAACGAACAGCAAGCAATAATTGAGTAGGCCTACAGTAAACACAGTAGAATTACACGTTTTCAGCGCTAAAATTTTTAATTTTTTGACAAGTCAAGAGGGTATGACATTTATTATTTTATTGTGTGTTTACTGTTTACTTGTTTAGTCATTACAAGACGCTATGCTGTAGAATGAATTGTAACCTATGGTACTATTCTTGTCATTAAGCTTCTTTCTGAGATTCGCATAGAAACTACGAAAGCTAGCGATAATGTAGGGTTTGACATAGCAACAGTTGCTACCAGGAGCGGGCTTCAGTTTTGCCACTGAGGAGACGATTTACTTTTAATTTTGAAATAAGCTTCGGCGATTTGAAAATCCAGCGACGGCTCATCTTTTCTGAATCTCTGAAGTAGGTTTCAGGGTCGCAAACTCGAGCTTGAACTCCAACTTGAAAAAACTCGCTTGTCTTGCTAAACATGAAAAAATAAATTTTAAAAATTCGACGTGAACTCCATTAAATTGTTAGAGTAGGCCTACGAGTTCAGTTTTATTAAAAGAAATTTCATGACTATAAGTAATCTCCTTCCTGGCCTTCATTCTAAGCGGTGATTGTACTTTACCTGAGGGCGGCTGATGAGGGCTAATAGCCGGAAACAGCGCTGCCCCGCTCTACGATTACGTTATTACTGGAGTTGCGTTGCAACTGTAAGTGATGGAGACTGGAGAGCTGTTACAGCCTCCGACTCGACAAGATGATGTCGTCATGACTCCCTTTCAGTAGGCCAGTTTTTCATTACTTCATACTTTTTGTTTAGGACATTACTTTATAGTATTTGACTTTCACCCTGGCCACGTATTAGGATTTAGCTGGAGTGCGACGTGGCTGTCTACGTAGGCCTACCAGTGGCGGCTCGTACATAAGATCTGCAGCACCCCCTAACTTTTTTTTGACGCACTTTATTTTTTTTTTCCATTACCTTTTGAAGTTCTATCACCAAAATTTTTTTCATTTTTTATTTGTTTCAATGTTTTGATCATATATGAATATATATTTTTAAATGGAATCCCTGTTTTGTTTTACAGCTCAAGTTTTTTCTTACGCAAATGAGCCAAACGGTGATGCAACAAAGGCTATTGATGACGTTTTTGGACTCGCTGTTCAATTTTTGTATTAGCTGCAGTGTTGGCAAATCAAAGCGAATTGAGACTATAGCTCTGGCTCATGGCATAAGGGACTAGTTTTTAGCCCTGCTACATCTGATCGAGTCAGCCCGTGTAAGAGCTCTATGATAGTTGGTAACTGATGCAGATTTAGACTGGGTGGGCTTTCTATTTTAGACTAGGCAGACAGATATCAGTAGCCTAAAGGTGCGTTTACCGATACGCAGCACGCGACGCGCGGCACGCGACGACGCGACTAAAATTATAATGTAAGTAAATGTAGAAGGATTTCGCAGGTTTTTGCGTGATCGGTGAACAGTAAAATAAAACAAACAAGGTGCGAAAAATTTTTGACGCTTGCCGCATATCGCGTTGCCGCATGTCGCGTATCGGTAAATGCACCTTAACTGTAGGCTAATCAGTAATAATAGGCTACTGGTACCAGTATGCGTAGCCTAGACATTTAGACCACTGTCAGGCAGTAAATAGTGTAAATGCTCATCTGCTTATGATTCAGACAATGGATATTCTTGTGATAAGATTAGGCCAAAGTTGGTTGATGGTTGCAGAAATATTTAGTGGTAACTGGATCAAGGATGCTATGGTTTGCTCAAGCAAGTGTAGATTTGGCAGGTTTTTTAGGGAAGATTTTAGTTGCATTAAAAAACTATTTCCTCAACAATTTTCCCTGATTTTAGGTACATACCAGCACCCGGTTTATGTATATTATTTGGTATTTGGGGATCCATGCCAGGTATCTAAAATGTTTTTAAAAAAAACTTGAATTTGTAGATAATAGCCTTCAGTCCATTCACTTGTATGTAGTGTGTATTGTAATTTAAATAACAAATGAAAAAATTTGTATTGTTTTTACAAAATCTGCTGGCATAGGTGGGCACAGCTGACGCAAAAATTAGCTCCGCTAACAGCTAGTCCGATAATGAAAACGATTAGCTCCGCTAACGCTGATCCGATGACACGAATTTTTCGTTAGCGGAAACTAACGCTGGTCCGCTAATTAATTATAAGATAATAATTTAAGAGAGAAACAACAAAAAATCAACTTTGCAACATATAGCAATCATTTTAATCTCGCTTTTATCAGTTGATCAGCCAAATCTAATCAGTTTCGTATCAATGCATTCCAAAAGTTTATTTAATAGCACGTTATATTGTCAAGGTTTTGGACACACGCTGAAAGAACTTACAGCATTAAAATATACTCGGCAGTGAAATTAGCACAGCACTGAAATGACTACATTGCAGAAATAATTGGAGCAGGAAAATAAGCACAGCAGGCCTACTAAAATAAGCGTCGGTTTGACCAATCTGACCATGACTTACTATCGCGCCTTTGCGAAATGCAATGTTGATAGACCGGCAGCTGAAAGGGGTTAGCGTACCTTTTCTAGGTACCAATAACCAAGTATATTGCAACCTACTACGTCAAAAACCATCGGCGAAAAGTGATTTCTGCCGGATGAAATTGGATGCGTTTGGCCGTAATAATGGGGGCCCAAAGACCCCCGGAAAAACCGCTGGCATACCTTTTCTAGGTACCATACGAAAACCTAGTGTAAACGAAAGCTTATATTGACCAGATCACGAAATGGATGTGACAGAAATTTTTTCGGATGCTTTACCCCCGACAGAAACCCCCAAAGTTCGAGTGATGACGTCACGAACGTATGCTAACGTACCTTTTCTAGGTACCTCATGAAACTTAGTGCAAACGTGGGTAGTTTGAAGTTTTGGAACACAACAGTTCACGATAGGTCATAAACCAGTGGCTCTCAACCTGGGGGTCGCGATTTGGACATCTGCGGACGTGATGACCTTTTTTTTGCTCTTCACTTGATTTTGGGCGAAAATATGGATATCTGCGGACGTGATGACCTTTTTTTGCTTTTTACTTGATTTTGGGCGGAAATATGGATATCTGCGGACGTGATGACCTTTTTTTTGCTCTTCAATTGATTTTGGGCGGAAATATGGATATCCGCGGACGTGATGACCTTTTTTTGTATTTTGCTCTTTACAAGATTTTGGGCTTAAAATTGGACATCTGCGTTTTTTTTTTTGCTTTTCACCTGATGCACAACTGCATTTATGTATGTTTAATGACTCGCAATATTGGAAGTGGGTAATTTGGTTATGTCGGATTGCAAAGTGGGTAGCTGAATAAAAAAAGTGGGTAGCTGAATAAAAAAGTGGGTAGCTGAATAAAAAAGAATAAAAAAGGTTAAAAACCTTTACAAAGGTTAAAAACTACTGAATAAAAATGGTTAAGAACCACTATGGGGTGGGCAACACTTATCACACGAAAAGCCGCAGTTAAAAGAATTTTGAAAAATTTTACAGCCGAGGGCCGCACAGATTGGAAGAGTAAAAGAAAGGTTTACACGTCCGCAGATGTCCTGTTTTTCAGTGACATTCAGCGCCGAGCTAAAGAAAAGAGGTCTTCGGGCTGATTCATGGTAGAGATTTATATTTCTGGAAGTGCCCGGGGACCGCACAAAATGGTCTCAGGGGCCGCACTTTGCCCATCCGGTTCTATAATGAAAGAACCTGAATCATGAGAAAAAAGCAACAAAAAGAAAAGATTGCGATCGATATCTCTGTCGGTTTTTGTCTGTGCCCGTCTCTTCGCGCGGCCTGAGTTAGGATATTGCATGTCAACGTATCAATACATTTAATTAAAATCCAAGCGATACCAAGGGTGTAAATAGAAAATTGTCATCGAAGTGAAACAAAAATGGAGCAATATCAAATTGTGTGACAGTTCTTTCGCCAAAAGCAGCAGGAAGCCGCCAGATAAGAATTTTCGCGATAGGAATTTTTGTTTGATTTTGGCAAAAGAACTTTTACACCTATTTGATTATTTGATATTGCTTCATTTTTGTTCCACTTCGACGGCGATTTTCCATTTATACCATTAATATCGCTTGGATGTTAATTAATTGATACGTTGCCTTACAATATCCTAACTCATGCAGCGCAAAGAGACCGCAACGACAGATAGAATTTCGCTTGCTTATTCTGCTTCGAGACTCGTGAAATTGTGTGAATGTTTTACTAGCATGATGCTATGGCCTGTGAGGGTGCAATTGTGCACTTCGTTGACACCGCAAAAACAATAATTTTATTGTGTATTAAAAACCTAAGAATGTTCGGTCTCGAGACCAACTTTGAAAGTACGAGACCAATACCGCACCATGTCGAGACCAAGATCATACGCCTAAGTTCAAGATCAAGATCGCAAAAAATCGGTCTCGAGACCTACATCACTGGTAATTACTAATGAAGTCGAAAAGCGATGCAAGAAGCCTGAATTTGAAAAACTTGACATTTTTCCTGCCTTGAACTCAAACTTAAACTAAAAAGAAAAAAATAAATTAGAAAACTCGAGCATAAAATTGCTGAGATTGGCTGAACTCGATCAAAAATCAATAACAATTGCAGCTCTGCTTGGCTTCATCATAACTTGCCTTTACAATTTCTAAATTGACTTTGGTGCTGATTGCGAAAAGTGCTGTATTAATTTTTCATAAAATTGTAGTTCAAACTGTTAGGCATTTTGCTTTTTAGTTACCAATTCTTTGACACATCACTTGCACTTTGTTACAACTACTGTATACACTTCTAACGACGCTACTGGATGATGCAAATCAAACAGAATATTTCATTGTTGGATTACGTATAATTCGCTAGGCCAGCTTCTTATATTTGATCACCTGCCAATATAATACGATTTTAAACAAAAGTGCCAAGTTACATTTTATTCATTGTTTTCCACAAACAAAACAACTAATTTCAAACAAAAGGCAGCTGGTCTATTCGTATTCACACACAATCAGATTTGCTGATAAAATAACACAACTCGTCATGTCATCTACTGTTCAGATAAGTTGTGAAAACTTATAAGATATTATCTCTTCATTGTGCAAATAAATTTAGTGACCGCTCTCACAGTAGAATAACTAATTGAGTTGTCAACCGGAACCGGGAAAGATATTAAACGGTATGGTATGTCTTCCTCTTTTTGGTCAAGTCTTTTTAGTAAGTTTGAAGACTTGCGATGACTGAAATGAAACCGATGAACACCCCCTCCTCCTTTTCGTAACGTCACAGGGCCGGTTATTTGCATTTATAAAACCATACTTATGCATTCTTAAAATTTTACGCTATACTGGCTTTTTGTAGCTATTGTATTTTCGTAGGATAAACAATAGGCTGTTGTATTTAAAAACGCGCTGTATTTTTGGCTATGTACTGTAGGTATTTAACTTTGTAAAAACCTCAGAATCTCAGAGTGAGATGACCCAAATTCATCCTAAATTTTCCTTGATTTTTCAAAGGTATTTACATTTTCGCTGTAGTGTGTTACACCAGAAATTTGTCATTGTTCTAGGCGGTGGGAGGATGTCTTCGATTAACAGTTGACACAATATACTAGTTATGTAACCAAGTGTAACAATAAAACCCTAAAATAAACGAAAAAGAGAGCAAGATATTGCATCAAATACTAATGCTCTATCATTTTTTACATACATTTTTTCAATTTGTTAAAGGAAGCCCATATCGGCTTCAGTATAAACCTGTTTTCAAAAACTACTATTTTCTATGAGCTAAGTTATATCAGAAGCAAATGCAACCTTTCCATATTTATCAAAATTTGCTTTGGCTTATTTAACAGCAGAAGAGAAGAATGGTTTTATACTTATTCACATTTTAATATTGCAACTGCTGCTCAAGATATCGCAAAGAGGAAGCGATATCTATGTTGCTGCCTGATAATTATATTTCTTAATAATCGTTTATAGACATCGCTCTGCGCTGCATCAGATTTTTAAACTCCTTGCTTTTTCACAATTCTGTCATCAACAAACATGAGTTACGATATCACCAAATAACTTACTTTTTTCTTGAGGGAAATTGAGAAGCTGCGCAAAAACGGTTAAGCAGTTTTCCAAGGCTTGCTTCATCAAGTGGTTCGACTATGATGTTATGCATAGAGTTGGAAGTTTGTTACAAATCCTGCGAATCGTTGCACAAATTTTTTTGCGGGGTAAACAGAGGCGCAGCCAAAAACTCAAGGAGGAGTGGGCAAAAAGACGGCAAATCCACTTGGAGGCATGCGAAGTTATTTTGGGGATTCCGGGAGCATAATCCGTTGCGGTTTAACGTTGTGGTTCCCAACCTTTTTCAGTCACGGACTCCTTTTCGTATAATTATCAAGCTTACGGACCCCCACGTTTTTATGATCAACCTTTAACAAATACTTTAGTCAACCAAGCTTGCTTTTGCAAATGCCAACGAATTCAGATGTAATATCGTGCGTCGAATTAAACAACAAACTGCTTAATTATAACACATTACATTCAAGAACCATCAGAAAAGTAACTTCAATGAATATTATACAGGTGACTGGTGCAATTTTATGAGAAACCTGTTGTTGTCTTTTTTGCACCAAAACACTAAACTTGCATGGTTGAGTGATTACATTAGCAATAGCACAATATTTAGCCAAATCGAAAAACAATTCAGCCTATACTGCACTACTGGTACATTACAGTATTTTCGTACATACAAGCTTGTGCCTTGTGCCTACATCAACATAACATTTATTGAATATGTTATTGCTGATTAATTTTGTCGAACTTTAATGCACTCGCGGCCCCCCAGCAACCTTTTCACGGACCCCTGGTTGGGAATCACTGGTTTGACGCTTTAAAAACAACTTCTGTGCCGACCATAAAGTGCTATATTGCACAAAAAACGAATCCACCGCTTGCTCGCGTTGCATTTTTTGCCCTTACAACAAATGCGTTTCAGCAGCACACCAAGCTTTTCAAAGATTTAATTTTTTATTTTATAATTATTAATGCAATTAGCTTTTTTCTGTAAGGAGGAAAGAGGATAATTCAGTTTTTTATTACCTCTATTTGGACCAGGGAGTAGAGAGCGACACATATTGTTTGAGAAACTAAGTGCCTGGTACCAATGCTAACAAATACTTGATAAAATAAAATGATTGACATTTGACAGTCACGCACTTACGCAGTATGCGATCGGATATACTTGCTAAATTGTCAAATACATGCTAACTTCTTATGTAGATGTAAATGCTCCAACAATCCTGCAAAGTTGTACTGGGACACTGCGTAGTTCATGAGCCCGTAGCTACATCCTCTAGCATTACCCTACAGTACAGGTCGAAGGACTGCCGTGCGAAGTGAAAGGGCGCCTGACGCATGGACGTTTATTAGATAGAATGCAGTTTCCTTTTATATTTAATTTAAGAGGCTGGGAAATTATTTAACGATTGTGGTACGTAAGAGGTCACGTTCTATCACATTGTACGAGAGCGTAATGAAGTAATGATACCAATCTGAGCCAGGGGCGCTTAGCACAACACGGGGCAAGCGTGCCCAAAGTAGCACATCGTAAGCTCTAACGTGGCACGCGAAATCAAATCGTAATAACTCAGGTTCGTACCGAAATAAAACTCCAGTCACAATGAAAATGTGTCAATAACAAATATTTCTTCTTAATTTTGAAGTTTGATGCTAGTTGTATGTAGGCCATTTAACGAACAGCGGCGAACCCAGAATTTGGCAGAGGGAAGGGACTACAACGGGGGTCTGGGGGAGCCTTCAGCTGCCGGAGGTTAAGGGGCTTGGGGGTAAAGTCCCCAAACGCCAACGCATTCTTACGGTTTTCACATGAAAAACACTTAGCCTATTTCCGAACACTCTGTAACTGAAAAAGGTGACCGCTTGGCGATGGTTTTATTATACCGTAAATTTAACAAAAAAGCGACGGCTTGCCACTCGCGGCTTAGGGTGAAATTTCTGGTGCCCAGAAATAGGGCAAAAATAACATGTTGTTTACAAAGCGTGGAACTATATCACGCATAAAATTCAGTTAAAATTTAGTCTTTGTCAGCCACATGGCCTAGCGGTACCGCGCGCAGGCGACAGATCCTACGTGACAGGTTCGATTCGCGGCTGGAGCCGATCGCATTTGACATATGTAACGGGTGGCTGCTGACTCGAAAAGCGCAAGCTCACCTCGTAGTCTCCCTCAATTACTGTTGAATTTTCAGTTCTATATAATTTGAAAATAACCTTAGTTATTTATTTATATTTATTTATTTGATTTTTGCGGAAATATTCGTCAATTTGTCCAAATCCAAGCTGATATCACGGTAGACATATAGTCATATAGCAATTCAAGGCCAAGGAGAGGGGCAATGGCACCGTACCCCCCTCTGCGTGCGCCTATGCTAACGAAAATTCGTAAGTTATACCAACAAATGCCAACAAATATTCGAAACTGGTGCAGCACGCGACGAGGTCATTTCGAAAGCTTTAGCTCATATCCTCATTTAAGTTGTGCAGTTGCACCCGTCATCTAAGCTGCAAACGTTACGGACCCGTAAAAATAGCCTCAAAAAACTGAAACTCTTCAGGGCGCTTCTAACTAAACTTTTCTGGCATGGAGCTAACATGGGCCAGCTTTTCTGAGACTCGTGACTTTCTCAAATAACATCAACGCACAATAACGTCCTATGGGAGTTTGCTCAAGTAATTGTTTCCTACAACTGTTATGGGAATTGAAAAGAAAGCCAAAGTTACAGCTTTCAGTAATTATAAGTATGCGCAGTTATAGGTAGTTAGCGTCGAATGAAACTCGTTAAAGAACTATTAAAATTGCAAAAGAAAATAATAGAGCTTAAAGAGTTTCTTTCGACGTGCATTTGTTTTCTATTTTCATTTCGCGATTTTAATAGCTCTTTGTAGAGTTTCAATTCAATAAAATAATCCAACATCAGGAATAGTTTTTAATTCTGTCTAATCCAGCTTGGCACAGCTTATTATGTATGCGTTCTCGTGTGACGAAAACCAGCGGAAGCTTTATTGTTCTTCTACACTACAGTATATAGCGCGTACCGTCCTGTTTTGATTAATGCAGATACGACAGTAATGAAAGCGGCGGAAAAAAATTTAAATAAGACTAGGCCTACGCAACGCTGTTAATAACGAAGAAGAAAGCAGCAATAACAAAAGTTTGAGTGGAATTTTCACGCATTAATTATCAATTGCTGCTGCTTACAACAAAATTAAAAGACAACATGAAAGAACAACGTACAAAAGAAGTACCGGCATCGGGCGGCACGCAACAACATTCAAAATTGTTCAAGGTTTCAAGTTAATTTGCCTGGGAGCTGGTAACAGCACTAATTCGCTTTCGCAACAGCGTCGCGTGGTGCACGGATAATAAAATATTAATTCCATCGGAGTAAATTACCCGGATGAATGGAATTGATATTTCAACTCCGACGGCCGAGTGGATAGGCTGTGGAGCTTCAGACGCGGGTTTGATTACGAGTCGGGTCAAAACAATGACTTTAATATTGGTACTCAGTGCTTCACGCTCAGCATAGAGATAATATGGAGAACAAGTTGGCAAGTTTACTTATTGTGCTGCTGATAAGCGAGCTTATCAGGATTCCCCATCTCTGAGTGCCAGCAGGGCCGGATTTAGACAATGAGAGGCCCTAGGCTATTCGATCAATGAAACCCTAGTGAGCAACGATCAGACTTATCTCTACGCAGTGGCGTAGCGAGAAATTTTGAAAAGGGGGGGGGTGCATAATTTCCACACATTTTTTAAGCGTAGTTTTTTCGGCAGAACTAATTTGAAGCTGTTTGAAACACAGAAAAGGCTCTAGGGGGGTCCGGGGGCATGCCCCCCGGAAAATTTTTGAAAATGTTCATGCTGTAATGGTCATTTTAGTGCTTTTTGAATAATTTTCACGCAAATTTTGTTTAAATTTTTTGACCCTAATTTTGAGGGCTTTCCCAATTATGATGCATTTTCTTCGCACGATTTCTTATTGCTATAGAAGAGGTTCAAAATTATGGAAAAATTGCATGCATCAAAAACATTTATGAAAATGTCTGGTGGGAGGATGCATACCCCTGATCCTACTCTCCTGGCCATAAGCTACAAAAACCATCAAAAGAGTCTGACTTATTTTAGTTACTTGGCACCATTAATTTTGTTCTTTTTTACTAAAAGGCAGAGTCAAAGGAGGGGGGAGGCATGGCACAATGCTCCTCCCTAAATACGCTCTTGTCTCTACGTTTTGGCGGCTAGGCTTATAAAGGTCTTTACGGTCGATTTTCAAAAAAAAGGTGTTGATAAAGGTTTTGAAAAAAAAGGTTTTAATAAAAAATTTCAACAAAAAAGGTCTTCATTGTTCGTGACGAGGCCCTTTATTTCACCGAGGCCCTAGGCTTCAGCCTGCCTAGCCTATTGGTAAATCCGGCCCTGAGTGCCAGACACGTTTTTGGAATCTCTTAAGCAAGATCGTTATAGCGCTTTGACCTCTTTTTGGTGATTAGATGATAAACGATAAACACATGCTAAAAACATCTCGCGAGTTTTGTCGCTTCTCGCTTGCCGCTGCTTATATATCTTAATCAAACTTGTTCTCGGCTTCGCACATAACTGCATTTCGATAGGCTTACGGTAGAACTATTTTGTTGAATAATAAGCGTGATTTTTATTCATTAGATACAATTTTTTCGCCATCTTATCACAAGAAAACGCTAACAAGAGCCGACTAATCTACATTACCTTTTGTTGAATGCTGGCCAATGGCTATGGAAGCGGAGTTAAACCATCGGCAAAAACATTACAACGTGTGAGCTTCGACATCAACCAAGTCTAATCACCAAATAGCGAACATAATTGACATAGAGCTAGATGAAAAAGAAGAAAAGCGTTCTTACTTTGGTTTCTACTTCTTCTCGTGCATGCAAAAGTGCAGGGTTGAGAAAAATCGATTGCAATCGATATTCAATTGCGATATTCTTTACTTTTTGTTCATCGAATGCATCGGAAATCACATTCGTACGTGGACCGTGATCTCCAAAAAAAAAAAGTTCTTCACCTTGTTTTCCAATCAGCGTGCGGCCCGCGGCTTCAACAGTTTTTCCAAATCTGGCCCTTCGTGTGAAATGATTGCCCACTCCTGTCCTAGTCACACGCCCAGTTTTAGTGTTTCCTAAAGTCAGGCTTTCTGCATAATCAGTTTTGGGTCTCCAATTGAAATGGTGATTAAGATATCAAAAATTTAATTGCGATGCAGAAAAACCTGGAGGCTTTTGTAAATGGTTTTTTTACACGAAAATCGACATCTTCAGTCGAGCCGCAACCAAGATGGGGCCAGGGGCGTCGCCCCCCCCACCCCCTGACAAAAATTTTGCCCTTCCTAGCATTTTTCAACTGATTTTGCTTTTGAGAACAGTGCTTCAGCACAAAATAGAATAAGCGTTCGTAATCGTAGCTTAAAGTTGGATGTCAAATTTGTCATTTTACTTGCTTGATGCTCTCAGATTACTGCATGAACCAAAACCCGCCGTGAACAAAAATTAACGCTTCTCGTGATTTCACCTTACGCCTTGCTAACATAAAATCTGGTAAATATTGGCCATATCGAAAACTAAAGAGCGCACCAGTTTATATTGATGCCCATTTCAATCATCTTCCAGCATTAGAAAGCTTCTTAATCCCACCATGATGGCCAACCCCCTGGTCTAAGCGCTGATTCTTGAGTGCACGACTAATTTCGCAAAGCTGCCCCACTTTACAAAGCAAGTTAAGCAATCTTTCATGATTCACAGTTTCCTGCTGCACTTGCTGACAAACTAACACCTATACTAATCCAAAGTGGAACAGAAAGCACAATTATTGTCCTCTAGTTCTCAATCCGCAGCACAACGAGCAAGTTAGCGCCAACCTTAAACAATGACTACTTAAAATTGGTCGATAAGCGCTTCCTGTTCTATCCTAAACCATATCCTCTCTTCAATGAAATACACTTGTACAGAGTAGGCTGCACCAAGACCATTAATTCAATAACAGCCAACACAATGAAGACGCACTTCTCATTCACAGCGATGGCAGAAACCTTCTGCCTCAAGGTTGTATTAAAGGGGAGGGGATGAATGGTCAACCCCGCACCTCAAATATTTGACTATCACCGATATAGACGTATTAAACTAGTATATACCCTAACTTAAGCACAGTGACACATTTATGTATGCTTTTTAGGAAATTTCTTGACCTATCTGTGCCAGAGTCTAAGCGGTCTGTCGCACAAGGGATCGGAGCAAGACAATTTGACGCGGACGATTTGACGAGAACAAATTTGACGTGGCCGACTTGACACGATGACGATTTGACGCAAAATATGTAAGGGTAAGGTGGAGAGATGGATAGCGGTAGGGGTCAGGGAGTTAGAGGGGTTGGAAAACGGTGAAGATTGCGGGGATAAAAACCAGTTTTCGATCCTAATTTTTTGCCCCTAATTCTGAGTGTTGCATCAAATATGATACATTTTATTCGTACATTTTCGATTATGCGTGCTTCGGGGTAAGGCTTATTGATATCGAAAAGGATCGAAATGATGGAAAAGTTGTAACTTATTCACCAAAAACACGTTTGAAAATGGCTGGTGGGGGGATGCATCCCCCTCCCCTTGGATCAGCTCCTGCTACTATCTGCACCGACTTCGCAGAAAGTCACTCAAAAGAAATGTTGCCTATACGGTATAGTGTAATTTTTCATAATGCGAGGGCAGGGCTAATTTTCGGGGAGGTCGGAGCTTTGTTTTTTTCAGGCTTAATTTTGAGGTTAACAACTATAACCTTCAAAATTGTTAAAATAAGCAGCTGTCATAAAAAAGCGGCGGACTGTGTGAAATTTCTATAGCTTGGTTTTTAAATTTTTTTGAATGAATTTAAATTTATTCACTTTGATTTGCTGTGCAGTGCTAACCCTAGCAATTCCTTTGGCAACAAAATTTCTTTTTCAAGTCAGAGAAAGCAATTATAACGTTTCCATTCTATTTTACGTGTGGCGATGCTATTTATGAAGTTCTATAATTTCTTTACGCATCACCTCATCGGTGAAGGAAATAACGTTAATTGGAGTCAGTGGCGTACATTTGTGGAAGTTATTGGGGGTGATGAATCATTTCAGCATCAACTAAAACGTCAAGATCGTGTCAACTTCTGGGGGGCTCAGTTGGCCTAGCGCCGGCACTGCCCTTGATTAGAGTTGAGTTAATGATCATTCCAACTTTATCTTTTCGCATGCTCCAAAAAAGCTTTCTGCTCTCGTTGTTTCCGTGACCGTAGGCCTATAAGTGAAAGCTCAATTTGAGCGCCACAGCGCTCTATTTTTCAACCCTTCTCTTCTCCTATTGTGACGTTCTATTAGAGGTGGTGCTCAGCTAGAGGAAGGTGCTATATTTTTTGACTAGCTAGTCAGAATTTTGGCAAGATAAAATTAATTAATGAAGGGAAAAAACTTATAAGAGAGTTAAACATTTACTCTTTAAAGAAAAAAAAAAAAAAAAAAAACATCAACCGTAGCACATTTACTGATAAGTAAGCAAAACTTCAATGCGAAAAATCAGGTGACACGGTTCTGAGTAGCCGTCCTCGTCATTTTCAACACCTTCCCCGTAGTGGCATAGCAGGTGGTGTTCAATTAGAGGGTGGCGCTCAAATTGAGGCTTTACGGACGGTTACGGCATTTGCAGTAGACTACAGCTGTTGGGGTTGCTAAAACAATAAACGTTAGCTACACAATTACCCTGTCCACACGTCCCACTAATGTGGGGTTTAAACCCACGATTCTTGGCTCTAGTTTCTGCAAGAAGCAAGAACCGTGGGTCTTAAGCCCAGATAAATTGGACATAGGCCTATCACATGTGGACAGGCTGAATATGGGTTGTAGGCGAAGGAAATCCGTATATTGATTTGCCCCCCCACTTTAGAAATGCTTCCGCCATTGCTGAGTCAGATTAGAGTGACGCTGAAAAATTAATAAAGGTGGCTAATTTTACAATAATGGTTATTTTCACGAGAATTTCAACACCTTGTTGAAAAGATATTCACAAGGTTCTGAGTACCCACAGTTTTGTAGTTAGGTGCTCTCATACTACTGTTTTCTTCCGCACGTGAAGCAAGCTGCGCCAAACTTGCTTCAACCTTTCTTCTCTGCTATCTCCAGTTGAATTTTCTGCAACTTCTTTTAGCGTCATTTTAATAAAATGCCATTAAATTCACTTGATTGAATCCCAAACTCTTTTCAGCGCCACCCAACTCTGACATAAACAATATTTTACGAATCTAGCCGAAGTACCGAAAACAAGATCCTTAAAATCATTTCAGCAGACTCATCCCCATGGGTGCAAATCCAGGAGAGATGTATATTCCAATAATCCGGCAGCATCTCCCCCAATATTTTTCATGGAAGAGAAAAATTCCCCATACGGTGTATCGCAAGCCTACCCAACCAAGACGTACCTCCTCCCAATATCGAAAAATGATCAATTTTGCTTACATGCCTCCTCCCCAATGCTCAACATAGATTAAGCATTCCTGCTCACCCCTTTACTCTACGTAGGCCTAATGAAACTTTCGTACCTTGACATTAAAGCCTAATACTTTCGCGACCTATCTACTGATTTACTAACTCAACTTCAAAATATTCCTACAACGAACAAACCTTAACGCAGTACCAGTAGCATGCAAACAGCAGCAGCTCCTGCAGTGCTCTACGTTTTCATTAAAATTTCTCGGAACACCAGTTATGATGCATACGTAAGTTTCAATAAAACAACGCAAGATGAAATGCAAGTGCAGTATTGTACCGGTACCAAAATAGCAAATTTGCAATCATTCAATCCAGTGGCGGCTCGTACATAAGAGCTGCAGCACCCCCTAATTATTATTATTATTGGCATATTTATCCTCCTATCACGAGAAAGCGATCAATGCGCAATACGAGCTCGCTCAGGAGTTGCCGGCCATCTGTCTACCACACTAAAATGGGGAAATTCCGGTAAGTGCCTTTCCCAGCGGCACAACAAATAAACTTGCCGGCTTTCTCCACACTGTCCCTTAAAAGCTGAACGTCAAGCAGGGAAGCTGTGAACACCAATTTTAAAGTCATTGGTTTGACCCGACTCGGAATCGAACCCAAGTCTACCGATCCAGAAGCAGACGCTCTATACCACTCGGCCATGTGATCGCTTTTTTATGCACTTTTTTATGCAGAACAGAACAGAATTTTATTCGTTGCTTTCACATAACATCTATAACCATACGCATAACTGATGCAATTTATAACCATACGAATAACTGATGCAATTTTTAAAAAAAGAAGCAACAGACTACTGCGAAGGGACCATAGGTCTTCAGCCCTATTATTGGAATTAGTGAGTAGCCCACAAAAGTATCAAAAGCCTAAGTTATGCAAGGAATGGAATATTTTTTCGATTATAAGTTAGTTGTATAATTACAATACTGAAGTGTCAATTGAAGTAATAGCAATAACATACCAAGCACATTATTTGTAATTACTAGGGCGATTCACGGTCAATAAAGTCAATTTTTTTTGGGATGTAGGAAATAACTCTAAAGATGTGGAAACAAAATTTCACGGTCGTAGGATCAGTATTGATGAAGTTATAAAGTCAATAAATGTCAATTTTTTGTTTTTTAGATCAATTTTTTGGAGGTTCGTAACTGTTGGTGGTACCAGGGAGGTGTATGCTGTCGCCAGAATGTTACCGGTATTACAGTTTTACTCATGCTTCATTTATTAATGTAATGTTTGATGTGATTTCATTGATTTCGATTGTAAAGATCCGTTCATACAGCTTTGCAAGATTGCAATCTTAGCAAAATTGGTTGATGATGAAATAAGCTTTTTGTCGTGTTTTCACTTGTTACATATTTTTGTCGCTCCGTACCGGTGGTCAAAAACATTAGAATTGAAAAGACAATGCATTAGTTATTTGAAAATACTTTGATATTACAAAGATTGCAATACAGCGAATAGCAAAACACTTGAATACGACTCTGGATTCCGTGCAATTATGCAAAGCAGTTAAGCATGTCGTTAATCAATACTTAATGGAATTGTGACCAGTGTTCCCTCTAGGATTTTGACTGGTGCGAATTTGCCCAAATAATAAATTCATTGAAATTTTTGCCCAAAATTTCGCTACTTTGAGGCCCCTTTTACAAATTTTTTGCATTAAATTTGCTTTTCCAAGATACAAGCTGCAGTCTCGCATTAAAATATTCAAGTTTTTTGTTTAAGTTTTTCAGTTTTGCATTTTATAATATTAATTTCTGGTTAAAAATCAGTAAAATTTGCCCATAAATTTAGCATTTTTCTCAAATTTCTCACTCTAGAGGGAACACTGATTGTGACGCAATCACAATGCCTCTGTTACGTTGTCCAATATAAGAGATGCAAGACCAGGATCGCCAGGTTGGCCTTTTCAATGCCAGATTTCAGAAATTTGGCCTTTTTTGAAGTGGTTTGGCAGTGAAAAATGGTGTTTGGCCCTTACATTGCTTCGATGCCAATATTCATGTGGATATTTAAAAATTTCATAACTGTTAACAATTGGCAAATTTGGCCTTTTTTTAGGCTGTTTGGCCTTATTTGAAAGCTGTTTGGCATTTTTGTTTTCTTGCCTGGCAACCCTATGCAAGACTGAAAAATAAGTTTTTGTTGGGGTTACCAAGTTGGTAACCTGTACAAGTGTACAGTTTTATCAAAGTCAGATGAAACGAAAAGCCATAAGAGACTAGTGTGATAGTTAAAGAGAGCACCTCCTATATTAGTTATCTATGTACTGTACACCGGTATGTGTTTCATTCAATACTTTCATTTCATTGTTTCGTTAGGTCAATAAAGTCAATTTTTTGATAAAATCAGATGGCCGAGTGGTATGGAGCTCAGATGGCCGAGTGATATGGAGCGTCTGCCTCTTGAGCTGTAGACTCGGGTTCGATTCCGAGTCGGGTCAAACCAATGACCTTAAAATTGGTGTTCACAGCTTACCTGCTTGACGTTCAGCATTAAAGGGACAGTGTGAAGAACAAGCCGGCAAGTTTACTTGTTGTGCCGTTGGGAATGGCACTTAGCGGGATTCCCCCATCCTGGTGTGGTAGACAGATGGCCGGCAACTCCTAAGCAAGCTCGTATAGCGCATTGATCGCTTTCTCGTGATAGGAGGATAAACATGCAACTAAAAACTAAAAAAAAAATAAGGTCAATTTTTTGAGATTTTTAGGTCAATAAAAAATCGCCCTAGTAATTACTAACAAGGTAATATTTGTACGAATTTTTGAAATTTCGATACGTAGAATGTTGTTTGATGTTTGGAGGAATAAAGTTGCATATCTTAACACCCAGGTATTTAAACGAACGTTGTGTTCTATTAGTTGAATAGTGAGTCAAGTATAACGACTGGTTTGTCTTGGAGTTACGTGTAGTGTAGGAAAATACATCAGTAGAATACGCAAAGTAGAGTTTAAATCTATCAGGCATTTTGTTATGAATTAAAAGATACATTAATTTGGCAATTTCAAAGATAAATAAATCATCTAGCTTTAATACTTGCAATTTCTTGCATTAAGGTGTGATCAGTGGCGTATTCTCAGGGTGTTGAGTGAACACCCTGACATTTCCAAAAAAATATTTTTTTCTCACTTTTTATAATTTTTTTTTATTTTTTGTAATTTTTGTGATAAACTTTTTCGATCTGAAACTAAATTGACTACTTTCCCTTTAAAATCATTCAACAGTTGCAATTTTTTGCGATTACCATAAAAATTGATTTTTTTTTAGGCTGACGTCAACCAGGGTGTTTACCAAACTCGAGTGAACACCTAGACTATAATAAACAATTGAAAAAACTGAAAAAAACGATCAGCAGCATCCTAATTCACGGGTCTACGTCATTCAAGGTTCATTTTGAAAAGTGAACACCCTGTGACGTCATGTAGCTTTGAAGCTTGGGAATTGCTGAAATTTGGCAATTGCGACTGGTTTTGCTAGTCTGCTAGGCTAATTCTGCTTGGCTTAGAAAGTGAGAGGATGAAATTGAAATCTTGCTAGGCAGTAGACGTTATGCTTATGGGCTAAAAACTAATGAGAAAAGTGTAAAACTTGTATAAGAATTAAAACTAGACCAAATTAAAAAATATAGGAAGTGTTTCTTTTGTCGTTAGCGGCAAGATACTGCTTGGCTAATTTTCTTAAAACCGGGTGAGGCAATGGACGCAAGCCAATCAACAGTCATGGGTATGCAGTATACACACCAGTTAACTTAAAACTTGAATTTTTGGCCAATCAGTGTTTTGGCGTTATCGGCAAAATAGGCACTGCCAAAAATATATGGGGCTTGTTTGAATTAAGCTAGGGTTAGGGTTCAGGAGGTTAGGGTTTGGGATTAGACCCTAACCCCTACGAATAACTCACTAGCGGTCTTTGTGCTTGTGATGTATTTGCCTGCTTAATTTAAACTGTAGCGATCGTGTCATGTATCCTCGTTAAACTTTAAATTTTCACATAACGTATTTAAATCATAAGCTACTTTCACATCCGTTATTAGCACATTTAGCATAGTTTTGATGTAGGTTAAATGCCGATATGAATTCTCTTCATACATTTCATACTTCCGTTATTGTTAAAATGATATTTTGTCAACTAAATGCTTTTGCCATTCAGATCAGAATGTTTCATCTTGATAGACGGTTGCAATAGAATCAGAGTGCGTTGTGACAGAAAATTATGATTCTCTATATTATTAAAAAGCTTTATGAATTCAAGTGAAAGAAGCAAATTAACTATCGTAATTCCACTGCAGATAAGTTGAAGATTTAGTTTCTACACTTCATTATTTGAAAGAAAATGTATCTCAATAGCCGACTACAATGTAGACGTAAAACTGTTAATTTATTAATTTTGTACAATAATTACAATCTATTTTTCTTTTTGCTTATATTTCTATTTGAATAAGGTTTGTGATTCTATTTGAATAAGGTTTGTAATTCTATTTGAATAAGAATCCTATTTCAAAAAGCTCGACGTGGATAAAGATGAATTGTTGATTTGTGGAATAAATTAATAAGTAACACTGGAGTCAGATATACAGTTCTTCCACTCGTTACAAAACAAGCTCCAAATGTACCAGTACGGTACTGGTAAGAGTTACCGGTACCATAGTCAGCAAAACATGGCCTATAGCATAGGACTGTAGAACCTAGCCTAGACAGCTTTAACATCATTTTTATAGGTAGCCAGAGTACTGGTACAGTTGATTGATTGGTTTCTTCATTCTTATCTTCCACTTCTAAGGCTATTAGCCTAGATACGAACATGCAAATAAGCAAATTGGAAACCTTGTCAGTGGGTGTGGCAAATGGCAATAGTAGGCTAGTATGATTCAAGAGACTTGGAGCTATAAATTCTTCACTTGTGGCAAACAATATTTTCATGTAAGCAATCATAGTTGATATACGATCAATATTTTTTCTTTTAAGGCATTGCCTATTTTGCCGCATGTGGCAAGATATGTCTAAATGTCATTTCGTCCTGTTACGCAACGTAGGCCCATGATCAGATGATGAAACAAAATTGTAAAAACTTTCTGAATCCAAACCCTGAATCCCAAATGCGAACCCCAATTCCAAACCCAAATAGCCTAAAGAATTGACGGGCCGTAACATTTGTCTCTTTGGTTTATTTTATTACTTCATCATGCTCTCGTACAATCGGGAAGAGTGCGAGGGATAATAAAAGAAACAAAGTGCTTTTTGTACGGGCCCATAGAAATAGCCACTGCCGAAAAAACTACTTGCAAAAAAATCAAAAAAAAAAAAAGAATAGACCTTATATACCAAAATAACAACTGAATCCATAAGCTTCCTCAATGGCCTTAGCTATATCTTCATCAAAATCTTCTTCGTTCTCAAGTTTAGGGTTTTCAATGACAATGACATTTTGAATTCAGAAGATATTAATTTTGAATTTTCTATATTTTGAATTTTATATTCAATGATGGTTTTAGTTTAGAATTGCTATTGTCAAAGTAGTTGGTTTTGGCATGCGTTGAATGTTTTGTTTAATACAATTTGCTACAATGCCGGGTAATTTTTTTACAGCAATATTTATGCAACCAAGATTTGAAATCTGATAGTAAAATTAAAATAAATGTATAGCAATATTTAAACACGTAATTATGTAGGCAGTGGTGGGATTAAATTTTATTCTCAGGCGGTTCCTCAACCAAAGATATATTTTCAGCCGGTTCTGTTTCAACTAATGGCACACGTATTGTATACAGTGAAGCTGGCCGGTTCGCTGATCTAGTGAAATTTTGTGAGACGATTATATAGAACTAGTTGAATCCCACCACTGTATGTAAGTCTAAATTGCAACGATGCTTAGTCTTGCTTTTTATCATTTTCAAATTTTTTGTGTCTGCTTGTTACAAAGTTTGTGGCTATTTTGCTTCTCTTGTACCATTTTTAATGTTTTTATTTTACTGTATTTTTTGTTGTAGTGACGCTTGTGACGGTGTTGAATAACTGTATAAGGCAGTGCTACTTCTAACTTGATTTGTTATTAATTGCAGAATATTGTTTTAATGAAGTATTTTACATGTGTGTGTTTTTAATTCAAAAAATGGAAACCTTAATTTTCTCACTGTTGAAAAATACTTTTTCAAGTCGTTCATTTGATGAAAAACAAGAAATTGCCATAAGAGGAAAGTGTTTTGAAAAACCTTGCTGATGTTGGCACATAGTGGAACGAGAGCAGTTGCACACAAATTTTCTTGCTCTTAAGTTTGATGAGGTACTTTGGCCCACAGGTTTTGTGCTATGCGATTTAGAATAAAGGTTTCTGGGATCATGCTCATTTGACTGATGGTATGCAAAGGCAGAAGAAGTCTAAAATGCATGTATATATATAGGCCTACTGATGCATTTTATATTGTGGAAGTATTCTGTGAGAGTGAATGCAGCTCTAGATAGTCAAAGATTGGAAAGAGATTCGTAGTTGCAATGAGAATGAACTGGTAATGAGCAAATATAGAAGTTTTTACAACTTTAGTCCATGCAACTTGTTTTTTAAGCAGCACAAGAGTTGCTTTTTAAAGGACATGATAAATCACCATCATCTTTCAATCGAACTAATTATATTGAGCTTCTTGAATACCGGTACACATAAAACATGATACAGTTTTAAATGCTCATCTTCAAGCAGCTACAACATCCAGAGAAACTTCTATCAGCTTAAATAATTTAATGAAAGCTTTACAGATCTAATGCTGGATGCAGTTGCAAAAGACATTCAAGAATCTGAACTGGTGGCTATCGTTTAAGATAAGACTCAATTGCAGCTGCATAGCAGATATAAGATGAGACATTAAATATTACTACAAAATCTCAGTTTTCCTCAGTTGGCTAGTCAGTCTCGCGATAAAGTCACCAAGTTACTACAGACTACAAGCCTGCCGTATTACCGCGAGGCCTGGTGACCGCGCCATGCGAATTATCTTAAAGAATTTTCCTTAATACAAGGTCTGGACTTGATGTTGATCCGAAATGCTGTCTTTGTTGACTTTACTGATTACTAGGGCGATTTTTTATTGACCTAAAAATCTCAAAAAATTGACTTTATTTTATCAAAAAATTGACTTTATTGATTTAACGAAACAAAGAAACGAAAGAACCAGTCCATAAAAAAAAAACACCAAAGTCACTTCAGTTAGTGCTTAGATTATAATGTACCCACATATAATGTCGCACGTTTTCTGGCAGAAAGTTTAACTGCTCTGCGCAATTGCGCAGAATCCAGAGTCGTATTCACGTGTTTCGCTATTCGCTGTATTGCAATCTTTGTATCATCAAAGTATGTTCGAATAACTAATGCATTGTCTTTTCAATTCTAATGTTTTTGACTACCGATACGTAGCGACAAAAATATGTAACAAATGAAAACACGACAGAAAGCTTATTTTATCATACACGAGTTTTGCCAAAATTGCAATCTTGCAAAGCTGTATGAACGGATCTTCACAATCGAATCAATGAAATTACATCAAACATTATATTAATAAATTAAGCATGTGTAAAACTGTAAAACCGATAACAGTCTGGCGACAGCATACACCTCCCAGTACCACCAACAGTTACGAACTTCCATCTCTAAATCATCTGAGTCATTTCTTTTTGAGTATAAAGTAGAATCGCGCAAAAAAAGCAAGAAAGCAAAAATTGACCTAATAAAAAAAAATTGATCTAAAAAACAAAAAATTGACATTTATTGACTTATAACTTAAGCAATACTGATCCTACGACCGTGAAATTTTGTTTCCACATTTTTAGAGTTATTTCCTACATCCAAATAAAAATTGACTTTATTGACCGTGAATCGCCTTACTGATTACTCAGCGGCTTTTCTACAATCGAAGTTATCAGTAGTTGACGTATGTCTTTTAACTGAAAGCACAAATAATCCTTAGATTGATTGATGATCAAATTGCTTTTCTTACACTGGTCATAAGAGTCATGGTCAAACCTAGCGGGTTTAAAGCTCCAGAGACAGACACTGTATATCCACTCGGACATCTCATTGGTACTTTTGAAATGAATCAAGGGCTATTGAATTTTAAACATCACGTTGATAGCGACATGGCCTAGCAATACCGCGCGCAGGTGACAGATCCTACGTGACGGGTTCGATTCGCGGCTGGAACCGATCGAATTTGACATATAAACGGGTGGCTGCGGACTCGGAAGAGCGCAAGCTCATTTTGCAGTCTCCCTCAATATATAACCGTTGAATTTTCAGTTCAATATAATTTGAAAATAACCTCAGTTATTTAGTTATTTTATTATTGATATACTTATATGTTGTGCATTGTTTGATATTGCACTACTCCAACCATTGAATGACGAGCTTTTCATTTATTTTTTGAAAAACGATGCTTTAGTACAAAACGATTTGTGTATACTGTTTAATATTATGCTTCCTTTCACCCATACCGATAGCATAAAAATGAAATGTGGTTACTAGTTGTCCCACAATTTGCAGTTGTATCCCCATATTATGAATCTTCATTGGTGATAGGCAATGAGGCGGTCAGCATTGCAGCGACAAACGGGGGGTCTAGGGGGCGAAGCCCCCCCAGGGTATGATAGGTATTTTTAAAAAGTGAACACCAGTTAAAAAGGTCACCGTACGCCACTGGTGTGATACTTTCGGTGTACTTTGTTTTAGTGACAGCTCGAATTGCTTTATTCTGTAATCTTTTTATTTTGGTAAAATGAGTTTGTATGTTGCACACCAAACCGGCAGTGCGTATAGCAATTGTGAATGTATAAGGGAATAACATAAGTTCAATAACGCTTCTTGTGGAAGGAAATGTTAGTTCAGTTGGAATTCCAACAGAACGAGCCAATTTTTTTTCAAGTAACGAAATATGAGATTGAAGTTTAAGTTTACTGTCAATAATTCCCAAATATCTCGCAGTGTCTGTGGTATTGATCATTTCGCTGTTTAGAATAAGCGTAACGTGTGGGCTGCTACAATCATTTCGTAGTTGTGGTGATATTCATAACGCAAGAGTTTTTTTAGGATTTACGGTCAAACTGTTTGCAATCATCCAACGTGATACATGAGAAAGTTCGCTATTGGTTACACTTTCCACGTCAGCAAAAGTTTTTTCCATCAATCAGTAACGCAGTATCGTCAGCAAAAAATCTGGGGTCAGTTTTTAAACAATTTGGTAGATCATTTATGTAAATCAGAAATAAAAGAGAACCTAAAATAGATCCCTGTGGTACTCCGCATTCAATGTTTTCTGTAGAAGAATTTCTATTATTGAAAGAAAGATATTGCTTATGATTATGCAAATATGAACTCAGCATACAATTTGCAATTCCACGAATGCCATAATGATCCAATTTTTTGATAAGATATGATCCAATTTTTTGATAATTTTTTGATAAATTTTTTTCCACGAATGCCATAATGATCCAATTTTTTGATAAGTTTTTCATGGGAAACTGAATCGAAAGCTTTTTTGATATCGAAGAACACAAGGGCAGAGCATTGTTTATTATGGATATTGTCTAGGCAACTGGTGATCAGATCAAGGATTGGGTGCAATGTAGAATGATTGCGTCTGAACCAAACTGTGTCGGTGTAATGGTGTTGTTACGTTTTAGAAAGAAAGTCATTCTGTTAAATATTCTTTCAAATATTTTGGATAGAGACGTCAAAAGTGAAATTGGTTGATACTCGATAGTTACCGAGCTGATCACTACTCCCATTTTTATACACGGGTACAACCTTAGCAATTTTTAATTTATCAGGAAAGATGCCCAGAAGTAGAAATTGATTGAGGATGGATGATAGAGAAAGAGCAAGCCCATTGACAGCAATTCGAAGAAAATAAGGAGGTATACCATCATGACCATTGGCTTTGTTAATCTTGAGTAGGGTAATAAGTCTGAATATTTCAGCTGGTGTTGTGGAATACAGGTACAAAGAAGAAGGACACTAGTGCTTCAAATAGGATATATATGCATTGTTGTGATCAGCATTAAATTTATTAATTAAAGCTTTGCTAATTCTAGCAAAACGTTCATTAAATGCTTCAGCATCAAGTGTAGGATCAGATAGGGACATACTATGAACACTAATACTTGTTGATGTTTGAGCTTTAGGTTTTGATGGTAGAAGGGTACGTAAAGTGTCCCAGGTTTTCTTTGGATCATGCTTATGCACATCAAACTGAGTCTTCTAGAATAATTTTTTAGCCAGAGTTTTTATTCTGGTTAGAGTGTTACAATACGATTTATAAAACTTTCGCTCATCAGTCAAACCATTTATATAATAAGTTTTATGCATTTTTTGTTTTCTTTTTATAGATTGCAGCAAGCCCTTTGTGATCCACGGTTTATCCCGCAATCGAGTTTGTTTTCTAGTTAATTTTTTTAGTGGTGCATGGTTTTCAATCGTTGTAGTGATTAAAGAATAAAATTCTTCAAACTTGCTATCAGTGTTGGTGGCAGTTGGGATCAAGCATAAAATCGTCTAGTTTTACTTGTAGATCTTCATTATAACTATCAACAGAGAATGTAGATAAGTCCCGAGTGAACTTTGCTTTAGAACAATATCTATTTTTATCCATTTTATGAGAAATTGAAATCATTACTGGATAACGATCAGTTAAGTCATGCTCACTTACTCCTGGTACAATTACAAATCGATCTTCATTCGTTAGAATATGATCTACAATCGTTGCCAATAAAGGCATAATTCTAGTGGGTTTGTCAATTACTGAAGCAGTACCATAAGAAAGCAGCATGTTTATATAATCAGACCCAGAGCTAGATATTTGTCGCGGAGATGTGTAATATTTATATCCCCAAGAATAAAAAAGTGCTTATTCGCATCTTCAATTTCATAAGCATTAAATTCAATCAATCCAGAAAATTTTGCACATTGGTGGTTGGGTGACAGTACATGGTTCCAATAATGAAAATATTATTTGTATTGGGGCAGGTAATTTTGATCCGAATATCTTCCCATCCAGCAAAATCTATAGTGCAGTCTTACTCATCACATCTCAGAGACTCATGAATATACACACCTACACCATCAGCATTAGTTTGGGAGTTGTTATGTAGAAACGAATAGCCAGCGAGTGAAATGTTAGTAAGTGGCTTACTTTTAATTTTCGTTTCACTTAATGAAATAATATGGGGTTTGGTATTAAAGTTGGATAGAAATTCACTCATGTCATCGTAATTCTTTCGTAATGAACGTATATTGAGATGCAGTAAGCATAAATTGTTATCACTACTGCGAGGAATTGAGTTCGTTTCATATTATTAACAGGGCTTAATGTTTTGAAAAAAAGACGAAAAGGTTTTCATACTTGGGTCAAAATTTGAAAAAGAGCAGGTAAAATCACTAACAGCAGGCGTAGCTGCTTGACCTGAAGCCACAGGTTTATCTGTACAATCATCATCAACGCAGTGTGTTATGTTTGAAGTAAAAAGTTCATTGTCTCTCAGATCGAAAACAACAATTATTAACAATACGTCAAAATACTACGCTTGGCAAAAGATATTAGGCCTACCGGTATTTACTTTACAAAATTTTCGCTATGTCTTGTTCATTTTGGATCGGAATCGGATTGGATGATTCTAACTTTCTCACGTAGATGTTCCCATTGTTAGTCCAGATGAATCTAACGCCGGCATCTTCAACTCTTTATTTTGCTTTTCAAAATAGCTTTTTTCTCAACTGAGTGAGGTTTTCATTAATAAATAATCGACGAGTTTCTGTGACAGAAAATATACTGAAGTCAATCTTGTCAGTTACTTTACGTCGGCTGTATAAATTATTACGAATGGTTCGGTTAACAAACCGAGCCACGATCGCTGGAGGTTGAGGTAACTGATTTTTATTGCGACTTGGCTTCGTCGGTAGTCGATGGGCATTTGAAATATCTGATTGAGATATTGGCACGTCAAGCGCTTTTGCAACCTCCATCACAATCTCTGCTGCGTCTTCCTTTCAGTTACAGGCACTCCTATAATCAGGGCATGCTAAGGAATGGAATGGAAGACGATTTTTCCATATTTTATACTGCAAAATTTCTTCCATTCCAAACTAAAAATTTTTCATTCCATACTAAAATGTTTTTCCATATTCCATTCTTCCATACTAACGTAATTTAACGTCGGCCTAATGGTAAAAATAAACTATAAATATTAAATTATGCGACATGCGCGTTATCTGCAGGATAAGCCCTCCAACCTAAAACTAGTCATGCTCATTCGTTGAACAATCCTACATTGCAAAAAAACAATAAATAAACACATGCATGTAAGCATCAACCCACTGGCGTAGCGAAAAATTTAAAAAAGGAGGGGGCATAATTTCCACATTTTCTCAAGCGTATTTTTTTCGGCTGAACAAATTTGAAGCTGATTGAGAAGCACGAAAAGCTCTAGGGGGATACGGGGGAGTACTCTCTTGGAAAAATTTTAAAAATTTACATGCTGTAATGGCTGTTTCAGTGCTTTTTGAATAATTTTCAGGCAAACTTTGAATTTTTTGACTCTGATTCTGAGTGCTTAGCCAAATATGATGCATTTTGTTCCCACATTTTCGATTATATGTGCTTAAGGCATAAGGTTCATTGCTATCGAAGAAGTTCGAAATTATGGAAAAATTGTATGCATCCAAAACATTTTTGAAAATGGTTAGTGGGAGGATGTATACCCCTGGCCCTCATCCTAGCCCCTGGCCATGAGCTACAGAAATCATCGAAAGAGTCTGACATATTTCAGATACGTGGCACCATCAGTTTTGTTCAATCAATCAATCTTATCAATCAATCCATTGAAAAATGGCATGGAAGACGATCTTCCGTTCCATTTTTCAAATCTTCCATTCCATTCCATTCTGAGCATCTTCCATATTCCATACCAAAATTCTCCTTCCATTCCATACCATTTTCCATTCCATAGTGTAACGATTACAACTTTTACGATAGCAGTAACTTGCATTTATTACACGGAACTAGTCTATCTCGTCCACAACTCAACGCACTCAATAACGACATTCGGTCAGCCATAATGGTCACTATGACGTCATACTGTACATCCTATTACATCTCTACACTGCCCCCCTCCAAAAAAAAAAAAAAAAAAAAATAATCACATGTATGCAACTAAAGATGATAATCCCGTAAATATTGGGGCTTGCGACGTACCCTTCCAAACCTAGAAACCCTGCTAGAAACCCCCAAATCCAGAAGGTCATTATCTCCTGAACCCTCAAGAACGGCGTCCTGATGCCCTTCCCCCGTGACTGCCACCTCCCCGTGCCCCTCCTCGTCACTACGGGCCCTGGAGTGGAACCAATTGTGAGGCACAACGTCGGCTTCATACCGGCGTAAGTTGTCTGTATGCACCACTTTAACTGGGCCAAATTCGGAAGCCTGAATTCGAAAAAGAACATTCGATAACTTTTCCGTGATCAAAAACGGCCCAGTCCACCCTTGCCCCAGCTTTTGCCGTGCTTTGGGTGGATAAAAGTACCACACCCAATCATGAACTTGAAAATCATCGTTTGGTAAAACGGACTTGTCATAATTCCTCTTTTGTCGCTCAGCCGCCTTTCTCGAATGTTCATGCGCCGCAATGAAAGACTTTTTCATGGCATGCTTCACCCATTCCACGTATTGAACGTAGCATGGAGAAACACCCGAAGAGGGCGGGGCCCCTATCATAATATCCAATGGGAGGTTTACTTCCCGCCCCAACATGAGCCTATTAGGGGAAAACTTGGTGCTTTCATGCACAGTCGATCTATACGCCATGCACATGTAGGGTAAGTGATCATCCCAATCATTTCGATTTTCATTGACATAAGAGGCCAACATTTGTTGTAAGGTGCGGTTAAAACGCTCTACTAGTCCATCAGATTGCGGTCGATATGGAGATGTCCGTGTCTTCTGCACTCCCAGTAATTCACAAATGTGATGAAAAAGGTGTGATTCGAAATCACGTCCCTGATCCGTGTGTAAGATATACGGCACCCCAAACCGCGAAAAAAAATTAGTAACCAGGGCATCAGCAACCGTGTAGGCCTGTTGGTCGGGCAAAGCGTAACATTCGACCCACTTGGTGAAATAGTCACATGCAACCATGACATACTCATTTCCGGATATAGTTTTAGGCAAAGGCCCCAAAATGTCAATAGCAATCCTTTCCATGGGAGCTGTTGCAGCTTCTTGCTTGAGTGCAGCTCTATGACGTCCGTGAGAGGGTTTTCGTTTAGCGCAAGTTATGCACCATCTGCACCAGGTGCGGACATCATTCTGCAACCCAGGCCAATAAAACCGGCGCCGTAATTCTTTTGTGGTCCTAGTAATGCCAAGATGGCCACCCGTCCGAAGCTCATGTAAATGATGAAAGATTTCCCTTCTTAACTGGTCTGGAGCAACGATCACCAAGCTCCATCCATCAGAAGTGTCATCAAACCATCGTCTGTACAGAATGCCATCTTCTACCTCTAGCAAATCCCACTGTCGCAAATAAGATCGCAACGCTGGAGCACCTGACAAGTTTTCAAAATTCGTTGGAGGATGTTGACTCACGCTCTTTAAATACAATATGTTGTTAACAGCATTATCATCAGTCTGCCACTGGCGAATTCTATCTCGACGCCAAATATCCATCCAATTCACAGCATCATGTACCTCAGAGCGAAAAGACGCTACTTGATGTGTTGGTATATTCGTTGAAGAACTGACATCGGCCACTTTGTCTATTGCGCAATCACTGCAATCTGAACTGGTGCATTTGCGGCGTGATAACCCATCAGCATTTCCGTGGTTGGATCCTTTGCGATGAACAACTTCAAAATCATACGTATTCAACACCGAAATCCAGCGGGCAAGCATACCCTCTGGCTCATGAAAAGAAAGCAGCCACGTTAAAGCAGCATGATCGGTTCTAATTATGAAATGTCGACCCCAAAGATAATGTCTAAAATGCTTGACAAACAATACCAATGCCAACAGCTCCCTGTAGGTCGTGCAATAGCGTTTTTGTGATTTACTCAAAGCCTTGCTGGCATAAGCAATAACTCGCTCTTGGCCGTCTTGAACTTGCGATAAAATTGCACCGAGCCCAAAGGAACTAGCGTCCGTGTCAAGAATAAATTGCACCTCAGGTAATGGGTATCCCAAAACCGGAGGGGTAGTCACATGAACCCGTAATTCATCAAAGGCTTTTTTGCACACCGGTGTGAATTCAAATTTTTTCCCTTTCTTAGTAAGCTCAATTAACGGGTGGGCTATTTTCGAAAAATTAGGCACAAATTTGCGATAGTAAGAAGCAAATCCTAAAAAACTTTGAACATCCGATAAATTTCGGGGTATAGGCCAAGATTTAACAGCATCAATTTTCTCAGGATCTGGCGTAATGCCATCCTTTGATACAACGTGACCCAAAAAAGAGGTAGAACGGCGAAACAATGAACACTTCTTAGGCTTTAAACGTAAACCAGCATTTCGCAAACGCATAAAAACAACTTTCAAATTATCATACGCCGACTGAAACTCAGGAGAATAGCAAATAACATCGTCCATATAAACCACACAAATTTTCCATAAAAGCCCCTTTAAAACAGTCTCCATTAGTCTCTCAAAAGTCGCAGGGGCATTGGTAAGGCCAAAACACATAACTTTAAATTGAAAAAGGCCTTTTCCATGAAAAGTAAAAGCGGTCTTCTGCCTATCCTCTGGGTCTAATTCAACTTGCCAGTACCCACTTGCCAAATCCAATGTGCTAAACCACTGGGACCCAGCCAACGAATCAATTAATTCTTCAGCATTAGGGAGAGGATAAGCGTCTTTTTTAGTGACCCCATTAAGCTTTCGAAAATCCACGCAAAACCGAGGTGACCCATCTTTTTTATTAACAAGCACAACCGGTGAAGACCAAGGGCTATTGCTGGGCTCAATGATATCGTCTTTCAACATCTTATCGATTTCAGCCTCAGCAATTTTTCTCTTCGCCATTGGCATACGACGTGGAGCTTGCTTAATAGGGGACGCGGATCCCGTATTGATTTTATGCTTTATTAACGAGGTGCGTCCCACATGAGACCCCTGCTCATCAGCAAACACGTCCTGAAACTCAAACAATAACCCAGTGATCTGATCCCGTTGCCTATCGGAAATCCCTTCAATACAATCCACCATTGATTGTAAGTGCCGGGGTAAACTCTCGGGCTGCTCTAACAATGTAGGAGCACCGGTTAACCCATGATGCATGGGAATAATCTTTTCCCGTAACTCTAAATATCCACCACCCAAATTCAGGACTCCCCTGTGCGTATTAAGAGCATCTATCCCCAGAATGCCCTCACAGCCATGAAGCTGTCCCACAACCACCGATTGCCATACAGTAACATTATCAAATTTCAGCGGTACATCACAATATCCGTAACAATTAATATCGTGACCATTCACAGCTTTAGCTGAAATACACTCCTCTTGTAAAACAGGACATAAGTTTCCGGGCAAGCTATTAAACACTTCAATTGCTAACATACTTATACTGGCCCCGCTATCTACTAAAAATTTAACGGGAACACCAAAAACAACACAATCTATAAACCAACGAGTTTCCGGAGTATCGACCATATGTCCTGACTGGACTGACGCGTCGGTCACTCGGCCAGCCCGTTCTGATTTAAAGGACGGACATCTGGTCGTTCGCCATGGCGATTGTTCGAATCGCGCGACGTCGCTGGAGTAGACCTCCAGTCGTTCCGATAAGGGCATGACCTAGCAAAATGTCCAGCCTGTCCACAATTATAACATTGTCCTCTTGATGGCGGCGTCTTGGGTGTGTTGGGAGTCGCAAAGGACCGTGACACCTCATTGCACAAGTCAGCAATCATGTCCTTCATTTCCCGTCTGTGATCTTCGCCTCTTGGTCTTGGCCCATTACCTCCAGATCCAGTAGGCTTGAATACTTCTGCTCGATCGCAACCTTCCAAAGAACTTACTAAGTCCACAGCGGTGTCCAGCATGCGAGGATTACTGACAACCAGGTGCTGCCGAATAGTGACATCGGATATGCCGTCTACAAATTGCTGTATCAAGAGCTCATCGACGTTTTCAGACGGCAGAGACGGATGTGCGTCGGCTAATAGTCTTCGCAGCCGATTTGCAAAGTCAATGACATTTTCATCCTTCCCACGTTTGGCTGAATGAAACTGTGCCCTGGCTGCACTTGTAGAAATAGTTTCAAACCGATTATTTAGTACTCTGACCAGGTCCTCAAACTCCCACCGTTGTTCGTGAGGCAAACTCTGCTGTACTTCCAGCGCACGGCCTCGCAACGCTGCGGCTAATTTACGACCCTTCGTAACCTCGTCCCAATTATTCACTATCGAAATATTGGAAAAATACTGATAGAACCGCCTCCAGTCTGAGCCATCAAATGTTTCACGGATAGGCATTTTTCCGAGAGGGAAAGGTTAACAAGGTTTCTCGAGTCGCTTTCTGGTAGCCTAGTTGAAGACAGTATCTGAGGGCTTCGAGCACCCACTTGATCTACCGGTACTGTGGTAGATGAAATGGGTGAAAGCACCTTATCCTGAATATCCTCATTCTTGGGCAGGTATACATAATCTCCTGAGCACTTCAATAGTTGCGTCGTCCCTCGATTCGTCTCAAACTGCAGCCCTCGTAGGCCCACTTCTCCAAAGATGGCTCTGATATACTTCATATGAACAGTTCTTTGGCCTATTTCCGTTGGAATTTCGAAAATTTTATCATCTCTCTTGACTTTAATAAAACTCTGCTGCGACATTTTTTAGGTCCTGGCGTGCTCGCCAATAATGTAACGATTACAACTTTTACGATAGCAGTAACTTGCATTTATTACACGGAACTAGTCTATCTCGTCCACAACTCAACGCACTCAATAACGACATTCGGTCAGCCATAATGGTCACTATGACGTCATACTGTACATCCTATTACATCTCTACACTAGCATGCCCTGCCTATAATTTCAAGATTTTGGCGACGCCCATTGTTCGAGAGCGTCAACCTTTTCTGCTTCTTTTGTATTTACTTCCAGCAAATCTTCTTCTTTCTTTGTAAGCCCATAATTTCATCTTCTTGTTTTTTGTTAACTGCGGACAACCGTTCGTCGTCAGATTTTAAACTCTCATATTTGTTGCAAATGAATTCCTGACTCTTTTTTAACCTCTAACATTTCAGCTTGTAATGTCACAATCTCGTCTTACAAGGAAGCCAGAAAATTTAAATTTTAACTTTTTGATGTTGTTCGACTCGGTAATTTCGGGTGCCGGTACTTATTGCGCTGATGAATTCCTTTCGTTGTTTTGGCCAGGCATTGCAGACTAGTAACTGTTTGAGGCTATATTTCAATGGCTTATGACGCAACAATACAAAAATGGCTACCTTCAAGCTGCTTTCAAGTCTCAACTAGGTTTTTAGGCTGGCAATTTTTGAATCTTCTAAAAACTAGTTTTTGCAAGACCTCAAGTTTTCAATTTAATTCCAAAAGATAGTCTGACGTTTTGTTATTATTTTGAATCTAAATCCTGGGATAAAACATTCTTGAAACTATTGGATTACTTCCGATTAAAGTAAACTAAACAGAGAAAAATTATACCTTCCTTCTCGTAGAACGCCGATCTGAAAATAAAATTAATTTTTTCTTTTTTTTCATTACCTTTTGAAGTTTTATCGCCAATTTTTTTAAATTTCTTTTTTCTTTCTATGTTTCGATCAGTGCCGGATTGACCATGTAGCAGAAGTAGCATTTGCTACGGGCCCCGCACTTTTTAAAATCATGATTCAAATTACACAAAAATTAGGCTACACTTTTGTAAAAAAGTTTCGGCTAGGATTGGCAGTGATGGAGTCGAGTATTCAACCTTCGAGTACAAGTATCGAGTACTTACCTTGAAAATCTTCGAGTACGAGTACATTTTTTGCAGGTAAATTTTACACTTTGAAATCAGTTGCTGGCATTTGCTGCATAAACTGGAACCACTTTTGAAGTTTATTATTTAAATGGTTATTACCACTTTGAACACTGGTTTTAAGCTCTTTATGGTCGACATTAACTTTTACGGAACTTTTGAGCAGGTTTCGACAAAAGTTTCTGTTATAACCAGTATAAGCATGATAAAAATCAAAGTACTCATGTACTCGACTGATTTTTAGACCGAGTCCGAGTACTCTTAGGTTCGAGCACGAACAGCCTACTATTTAAGATAAAAAGTTTTTGCGGATTGTTAGCCTCACTTTTTCTTTAACATTTTTAAATCATAAGCTTCCTCAAAATAAAACTTACAGTATTTCTGAGTCTGGCCGCGAACTGATTTCTGACCGCACATCGCGTTCGTTGCAAGAAAATTAAAAGTCGACTTTCAGTCGCGCATATAATTGCGAATGTTTATGGCATTTTTGTGTATACAGTAGGTGACAGTGAGTCGATACGATAGAACAGGGGTGGGCAAACTACGGCCCGCGAGATCATTTTATGCGGCCCGCAGGCACTTACAGAAATATAAACCTTGCTCCTTAGTCCTTGCTGTAGAGATGGCATGGGCCGCTAAGAGACCCGATAACGAGCCGCTACCAATTTTTGAAATCCCTTTCAACTTTCATTTTTCTGTTAAATGTGGTTGAACATTCATAAAAGAATGAGCCTTGGGAGGGCTGGGCTTTGCTTTTGGGATGAGTTTCCGGGTCGGTTACCGCTACTGGGCAAAAGGTTCTGGGCCATGGGCGGTCCGGGTCGCAAAAAAGTCAGCCCGTGCCATCTCTACAACTCTACGTTTGAAAGAAAATTAGGACATCTGCGGACGTGAGAACCTTTTTTTTATTCTTCACTTGATTTAGAGTGAAAATTAGGACATCTACGCGGACGTGAGGATCTTTTTTTTCTTTTTACCGGATTTAGAGTGGAAATTAGGACACCTGCAGACGTGACGACCCTTTTTATTTTGCTCTACCAATCAGTGCGGCCCTCCGGTTCAAAATTTTTTGCAATGCGGCCCTTTGTTCGAAAAGTTTGCCTACCCCTGCAGTAGAAGTGCGGCACGGTAGAAATGCTAGTGGCTAAGCAACCAGCGGAACAGTGAATAAGCATGAAGAAGCTATTCCCTACAGTATTAGTGTTCTGTTGCATCTGAGATTTTCATATGAACGGTAAAGACCTTTACTATTAGTGCCTACAACAAAAAGTTTGATCTCAATTTCGTTTTGCTGTGCCAATGCTTGCTTTGCTCCTCCTTTGTTCTCAAATTTTCACAAAGTTTGAGTCTTGCGTCTTTAAAACATTGTTTTCGTATAAAAAAGCAAGAGTTTTACAGCAAATTTAAGCCATCTACGCATCTTCAGTGATTTCCGGTAAGAGCCCTTGGTATAAAACAATGAGACTAAAAATGAAATCAGGTTTGATTTCCCTCCGGCCGGGTCTCCAAAAACTAGGGCCCCGCAAAAATCAGTGGCGCACGATGAACTTCTTGACTGGGTGTTCACCTTTTAAAACTACCTATCATACCCTGGGGGGCTTAGCCCCCTAGACCCCCCGTTTGTCGCTGCAATGCTAACTGCCTCATTGCCTATCACTAATGAAGATTCATAATATGGGGATACAACTGCAAATGGTGGGACAACTAGTAACCACATTTCATTTTTATGCTATCAATATGCGTGAAAGCAAGCATATATTAAACAGTGAACACAAATCGTTTTGTACTAAGGCATCGTTTTTCAAAAAACAAATGAAAAGCTCGTCATTCAATGGTTGGAGTAGAAGGCCTACAATATCAAACAATGCACAACACATAAGCATACCAACTTGATGTTTAAAATTCAATAGCCCTTGATTTTTTCAAAATTACCGATGAGATGTATGAGTGGGTATACAGCGTCTGTCTCTGGAGCTTTAAACCGGCTAGGTTTGATCATGACTCTCATGATCAGTGTAAGAAAAGCAATTTGATCATCAATCAATCAAAGAATTATTTGTGCTTTCAGTTAAAGACATTCGTCAACTATTAATAACTTCGATTGAAGAAAAGCCCCTGAGTAGTCAGTAAAGTCAACAAAGACAGCATTTCGGATCAACATCATGTCCAGACTAGAGATGGCATGAGCCGCTAAGAGACCCGCCAACGAGCCGTTAACCGGTCGTTTTACTGGTCCGCTAACGGCCCGGTTCTATCTTTGTTTGTTTTTGGGCCGCTAACGAGCCGCTAACACTTTTTGAAATCTCTTTAAGCGTGATTAATATGATTAAAAATTCATAAAAGAACCTCTAGCAATGGGCGGGCTGGGCTTTATTTTTGGTGTGAGTTGCCGGGTCGGTTCCGGTTACTGGGTTAGAGGTTCCGAGCCGTGGGCGGTCCGGGCCTCAAAAAAGTCACCCCGAGCCATCTCTAGTCCAGACCTTGCATTAAGGAAAATTCTTTATGATAATTCGCATGGCGCGGTCACCAGGCCTCGCGGTAATACGGCAGGCTTGTAGTTTGTCGTGACTTTATCGCGAGACTGACAACTGAGGAAAACTGAGATTTTGTAGTAATATTTAGTGTCTCATCTTATATCTGCTAAGCAATTGCAATTGAGTCTCATCTTAAACGAGAGCCATCGTTGATTTTGCAATCAAATTGACTATATTAGGGGTGGGCAAAGTGCGGCTCGCAAGCCACAAGAAGCTTTTTGACCCTCGACTCGTGGTTTTTCAGCTCTTTGTGAGGAATACTGAAGAGTTTTTTTGTTTTGCAATTGCATTTTTTGTTTTACACTCCCCACATTCTGCTCTTGTGTGATCGAATACTTGTTTTTGCTCTTTCATCTCCCATTTGCATCTCCTGTGAGCTTGAAGACCTTTTTTGCTCTTTGACTCACTAGTGACAACTTTTAAGTTGTTGTTTTTTTCCGCAAGTGGCTCTTTCAATAAAAATTTTGCCCACCCTTAAACTACCTTCATGCAGAAGCTTGATTCACAATAATGACTCGCACATTGTAAGATTTCTTCGAAGTTCAAAGCTGTGTTGACCAGATGCGAAGCCGCAGTGCTACTTGCTCTGCGCTTCAGCGTAATACCGCAAGTATATTAATAATCATTCGATTTAATGACGTATTCGTTTCTGTATGTAAAGTAAACCTTTCAGCACAGCTCTTGTATGTTGTTATGGTCAAAAAGTATTCATTAAAGGTAGGTGGTACGCCGCTACAGAAAAGGTCCAGAAGTGGCACGTAGAAACCCAAAAGTAAGAAACCCCTGATCTAAACAGATTTTAGACTCATTTAGGTTTTAAATGGGGTGTGATCTTAACAATGCCCCTTGGCAATATCTCAGATTAACTGTTCAATCATATTGAAATAGCACAAACTACCAAAACTTCTTACTGCTCACAGTTCAACGAGCAAAAACATTGCTTCGACTTAGTCAAGAACATGATAAACAATCAAATATGACAATGAATAATTACAAGATGTTGTGGGATGAGCCACACCTGCTAACATCAAATTGATTAATTTTTGGACTAGGAAGTTAACTTTAGCTGGATATTGCATTTGTTTCTGAAATCTGAAGTGCCCAAATGCAATTAGTCTACTAGCGGGAGGTTGGTGGTACAGGTAGTATCCCATTTGTTTATTTAAATCATTTTAATAAATGCATCGGTATATAAACATTGTCCTACAAGATGACAATTCTCGATCTTGCTTTGCAGAGTACTCAAAAACAAAATTTGTTAAAATAGATACATAACTGTTCCTTCTAAGGTGCAAAATTTGTGAAAAATGAGAAATTTTGGGCAAAATTTTCCAATTTTTTCTTTAGGAAGCTTCTATTTCACCAGAAATTTCCGGTTATCGAACTTTGAAAATCGTGGTTGCGTAACCGTTAATATCCCCTATGGTTTTCCTGCTGTGAAAATGGCATTAAGGGACCGAAAAACGGTTACACAACCACGATTTTCCAAGTTTGGTAATCGGAAATTTCTGATGAAATAAACACTTCCGATTTTCTAAGCTAGCCGTCTGGAATGGTGATTATTGTGCAAATTTGAATCTAAGTGTTCAATATTTTGGTGCAAAACAAAAGCTCTAAGTACTCTGGAACTGAACTTTGAAGCAAAAATTGCAGCAAACGTTCTTCAACCCCCCTAAATCTTAGGGCAAATTTTTTGTTAAAATCTATATTTGAACAAACAATAAACAATTAACCCGTATAGTTCTAAATTCCACATAGGTAACAGCCAAATTTCATTCATTTTCCTAATGTCCAATTTTGCCCAAATAATTACCAAATTTTCATTTTTGCCTCACAGTTTGCCCAAATAACAGCCAAATTTTTACCCGAATAATTGACGCGGCATGACACATGAAACATCCCCATCTCCTACGGCTATGATGCAAATATTTGCAAGACTGTGGTCTTTGGTTAGAATGTCGTTTTTGCGAGGTCACTGCTCTATAAAAAGATTTTAGCTTTCATCGCTATTCTAGCGCATTTCTTGCATGATTGGATAAGATGCATTAGAAAAATTGTCTTTGCACCCCCAGGTCCAAATCAAATCTTCGTTGAGCTCAGGGTGATATTACACCGAAGCGTGTAGCATTTTTTAACTTTTGTAGTAATATTTGATGATCTACAAAAATTAATACGCTTATCGTGAACAAAAAAAATTAAATCAAATCTATATTAATATCGCGTTATTTCGCTGAAGCGTGTAACGAGTGGCGGGACTCAGATGGTCGATTGGCAAGAGCGTCTGCCTCTGGAGCAGTAGACTCTGGTTTGATTCCGAGTCGGGTCAAACCAATGCCTTTGAACTTGTTATTCTCAGCTTCCTTGCTTGATGCTCTGCATTGAAGGGACAGTGTGGACTGTGGAGAACAAGCCGGCAAGTTTACTCTTGTTGTGTCGTCGTTGGGGCTCATCTCGGCGACTTAGCGCCTGGGCCTCACAGTTTCGAAAAAACATTGCCGCGGTAGTGAGCCGTTGGCGACACTGTGTCCGATTTGATCGGCCCGGTAATCAAACGTAGACCTATAGCAACAATAATGATGTCTCAAACGACTACACCAACTGCAGTGTGAATTAAAGAAACAAAATTTGAACAGAAATGCTGCAACACCTCGATTTTTCTGCTGTATCGTCTTAGCACGCTGCACCGCAAATTTGATGTTTCTGTAATAGGCGTTGGGATTACCACAGTTTAGTAGGCTTGTGAAAATTTGTCGCTTGCAGCACCTCTTGTTTTTTTGGCCACGAGCCGCCACTAACGTCCGACTATTTTACTATCTAGTAATAATTAGGTTATTACGTTTCCATTGATTTCCTTTTTTGAGGTAAAAGTTTTGTCATAATTAGTGACCATTTTCAGGGGCGTGCCCAGAAATTTGAAAAGAGGGGGCCGCAATTTCCTGTTTTCACGTTTCCACTGAAAATATCGGTGAAGACCAAAAAAAAAAAAGGTCTTCACGTCTTCCGACGTCCAATTTACCCTCAAAATTAAGTGAAGACAAAAAAAAAATAAAAAAAGGTCAACGCGTCCTCAGATGTCCTGTTTCCACTGTTTCGCTGACTGCAGATATACAGGGTGATCCGAAAGTAACTCCCTATTCTAAAATAACTATGACTTATTCAAATTTACTGACAACTTTCTCAGTTTTTGCGTGTAAGTTACTCAGTCTGCGGCAATTACATCTATGCTCTTGTTTTTATATTTTAATAATTTTAACTTAAATTTGAAATAAAGTTAAATCATATTTTGTAAATTAACATACTAATTGTGATGAATAATAATTTTTAAAAAATTCAACCACATTTAAATAAACAAAGAAAAAGATATTGAATTTTAAATGGAAGTCCATGCAATGCGCTTTTATCTCATGTTTAATAAATGAAGAAATTACACTTCAAAAACAAACCATTTTTATTTTAGAATAGGGAGTTACTTTCGGATCACCCTGTATATCAGCTTATATTTCAGCGGGGAGGAGAGGTGGAGGGGGCCGCGACCCCAGCGACCCCCCCCCCCCGGATACGCCCCTGATTTTAATTAATCAATATTATGTGATTCATCCCTTTTCGTAGCAGCTATCAGCATATTAGCGTTATCTTTGCTATCAGCTCGTAGTCTAATATAGCTTTGGGAGAAAGGAGATCTTTAATATCCATATTGTAGCAACAGATAATAAGCTCAGAACATAGAACGCTTTTAATTAGAAAAAAACATGCAGAAAACATGCTGAGCGTTTTCGAACAACTCGACCGTCCTTGATGATAATGATTTCTTCATTCTTATCCTCCTGTCACGAGAAAGCAACGGAGGCGCTATGCATAGGACGAATCCAGGCTCGCTTAGGAGTTGCCCTTGTTTCCGATTTTTCCGCTTGAATTTTGCTTCTGACTTCTTCAATTTGCTGCTTGTTAAATTCCTCCTAGCAAAGGTAGTTGCCATGAAGCATCTTATCCAAGGACGCAATAACGAGGCATGGGTGGGATTTGAACCATCAACCTAGCAATCATGGCCGTTGTAAAAACGACGCTCCGAACCACTCGGCCACACTGCCGACAACCACTCGGCTACGCTGCCGACAACCACTCGGCCACGCTGCCGAACCACTCGGCCTCGCTGCCGTCCTTCATCAGAGCATGATTGAAAATGGAAAGCTAACACGCCCAGAGCAAACTAATGAAGTGAAAAGCAAAACAGCAAGAGTACGGTTATTTTGCTTTTCGCTTATATTAGTTTGCCATGCGTTAACTTTATTTCTGATCATGCTGTAATGAAGGATTGTCAATTTGTCCGGAAACGTTCAGCTTATTTTGTGTACCGGCAGGTCATTTTGTAAATACAGTTCAAATGTTCAGTCCATAATACTTGAAGAAGTTCATGTCCATAGTCTCAAAACTTTTGAAACGAGGTAACGTGCAAAGAAGAACAGCGGTGGGGGGTCTGGGGGGCGTAGCCTTCCAGACGTTGACGCGATCTTGACGTTTTAGTTGATGCTGCAATGATTCATCACCCCCAATAATTTCCACAAATGTACGCCACTATTATAGCTTGCTGTACTCTTTCCGACAAAGACTTTTCTAGCTTTTTTTAGCAAAATCATTCAAAATATTTTCAAAGTCAAAATCTTTAGTAATGGCTAACGGTAGCTCTCTACTCTGGACTAGTAAAAACCATGCTTGCGCAATTATAGAAGTTACTTTTTACTACGCAACATTGCAATTTCTAAAATAAATCGATTGTCGGACTAAAAAAACAGACCATGCCAAAGTGTCTTAAAATTAAGTATGTACTGGTCCAAATTAGGTAACGATAGTTGATCCACATTATCAAGGGCATTCCAGGGGGGGCTGAAGCCTCCCTAGATATTTTTCAGCACCGCTCCTTTCCAAAGTTTTTAACTGAACCCCATTGCAGTTCATCAATAATTCATAGCGAGACTTGTGAAAAAATTTTACAAAGAATTGCTTTAAAGTTTTTGAAAAAGCACTAAAATTGTAATTGCAGTATCCAAATTTAAAAAAATTTTCCGGGAAAGCATGCCCCCGCACCTAGAACCGTTTTTATTCCTCATTTTACCTCAAATTATCTATCCTGTTACCACACGCCGAAAGAAATCGCGTCTAAAAAAGGTCTCAAAAATTTGCCTCTCACTGAGGAAACTTTTGGATACGCTCCTGCTTCAAGCGACTTCCATTGCTACTGAAGTAAAATGGTAAATTGTATTGCGCGTTGTTTGATGCTACGATAACAAAAGGGGGGTCTAGAGGAGAGAGAAGCTCTTCACCCAAAAATAAGTTGACGCTGGTTTTGAAATGTAGATTTCAGTCCCCCTTACTCTAAGTACTTCCAACGACACTGCATATTATAAAAATTAATTGATACTGCACTATTGACTTTGTTATCATAAATCCTGAAGGTTTCTCGAAGCTTTTGGTTTCATTAAATGGAGTATGTTCGACAATTTAGCTTGCATGTCAGTTGCTGTTAGTGGAGAGCATGTTTCCCTAAATAGATGCTAAAAAGCTACAACTGAAAATAAAATGAAATCCCCCTAAAACTATCTACAGGTATTTTCTTGTAAACAGCAAACCTACGCGATCAAACAACTGCGTGAGTTTTTTCTTTACCGATGCTTGGTTTTAGAAGCTAATGTTGCAAAGGGTGGAATAGATCGGTGCTTTATCGTTCTGATGATGTTGGTGGTCAGTACCAACGAAACGTCAACAAACAAAAAACTTGACTAGATTTAGTTGAGGTTATTGTAAAGTTACCGAAAGAACGAGAAAAAACTGCAAGTGAGCAGAAAGAATGTTACGCATCGCAGCACATGTCTAGAGATTTTTATTCATATTTTTTAAGAATCAGCTCAGGTTCAAACATTGTTACGAAACGATTTCTGTTCAGGTTTATGTCCACAAAATATTATAGGTTCGGGTTCGGTTCGGGTTCACTTGCATAAAATTTTAGGTTCGGGTTCGGTTCAGGTTCACAGAGTTGAAATATTAAAGGTTCGGGTTCGGTTCACGTTCACAGATTTGAAATATTAAATCAATCAATCAAACAAATTTATTTTGGTACACGCGCGGGTTAAATCAAAACATCAATGAGTAAAATAATGACACATATCCCTACAACATAGTAGCTCAAAACATTGAAGGCCAACAGTTTATAACATCAGGGATGAAATAAAATTAAAAGTACAATTTCCGTATATTTTGAAAGATGGTATGAATACGTGCAATTATTTTTATTAACAGGGTAGTCTGATTAGCTGTTTGCGATGTACCAGGAAGTCGTGAAGGGACCTTATTGGTCTTCGAGTCAACGACTACCAACATGGTTGTACAAATTGAGATATGAAAATAATTAATTATGTAACGAAAAACAAAAAAAAAAGGAAACAATTTTTTTTTTGAAGATTAAGGGCTAAAGTTCTATTCATTGCTGAGTAAATAAGTTTTATGTTTACGTTTAAATTGGGTATGATTGAGTTTTTTGAGTTCTTCTGGTACACTGTTCCAAATTTTTGAGCCTTTGTATTTAATTCCACGTTGAAGTTTATTGGTGGGAAATTGAGGAATGAAATATTGATAAAGCTTCAAAGAGTTTCTTGTCGTGCAAAAATGCACAGACGAAACCAAAGTAAAATAATCATTGAAATTCTTGGGCAATTTTCCGAGATAATGTTTACGCATAAACTTAGCTATCACGTGAGTCGTAAGTTTATTTAGACTTAAAATATTTAATTTGGAGTACAGTGAGGGCGCATGAGTCTTCCAGTCTGCACCAGCTAGCAGTCGAATAGCTTTATTTTGAATTCTAATCACTTTTGTTAAATTCGATTTAGGAGTGGCACTCCAAATCAGCAAACCAAAGTTCAATTGGGTATGAATAAATGCATAGCATAACTTGCGTAAAATATAGGTTTGATAAAAGGATTTTGTTTTGTGTGAAATACCTACAGACCGTGAAAGTTTATTTTCTAACAATTTAATGTGTATTTTAAAGTACAATTTGTTATGTATGTGAATTCCTAAATATTTAATTGAATTTGCAACATCAATTTTAGCGTTTTTGTAAATTACCTTATATTTAGAGAAGGAAAAGTAGTATTGGAATGAGGAGGGATAATCAAAGCATAATTATGATTTAGAAGGATTAATAGTAAGTTTGTTTCCTGTTGTCCATTTGTCTATATTGCGTAATTCGAGATTCAGTTTGGTTTCCTGATCCACGGCTGTCGAAGCATTGGCAATTATCTACGGTAAGTATCATCTGCAAATAGTCTAAGAGAGCAATCAAGAGAATTTTCAAGATCATTAATAAAAAGTAAAAATAAGAAAGGCCTTAGTATGGATCCCTGTGGAACTCCATATTTTATCGGTAGTAAAGAAGAATTAAAGAACGTGTTAACCCCCAGCCTTCAACGAATTTTTACTAGAAAAACACTCATTTTAGCGAAGTTTTTTTGTCGAAAAAGAACACACCGGTGTTTGAAATTTTCACAACACGTATCGGTATCTACAACAACGTCAGGGCCAAAGGTGGGGCCATGGCACCGTGCCCCCCCTGCGTGCGCCTATATGGTCCATCCATCTTTTTTAATAAAAAAAAATTTGAAAAGTAGCCATGGGCGCCCCCCTCGCCCCCCCTCTTATTGTTACGCCACTGTTTACCGGTACTTGTTCACTGCAACTTGAATGGAAAACAATACGCAGGATTGTTGCGACATCAATGATGAATCGACTTATTTTGTTTGACGGAGGCTAAAGCAGGACAGCGTAACTCCGGAGCAATCTTGCTTGTGACCGTTTTTTTACCCTTGTAGTGAAATTTCTGCAAGTTCCATTTTGGCGCCCCTGCACCTTGGCGCCCGGGTACATATGTACCCCACTGCCCCCCCAAAGCTACGCCTCTGTTACTAACTTATTACGCTCCCATGTAATCGATTTTCGATTACGATTATTTGACCTCGTAATCGTCATGATTACGATTATGATTACGATTACATCGTTTCGCTAAAATTAAAAAATGATTTTGTTACAGCTTTCACAAAGTCAGAATTAATCAAAAAATGAAAAAATACGTTAAAGTGATGATAGCATAAAGGCCCTAGGTATTCGGTTTGGGTAAAGGTAAAAGGTAAAGGTACGGGACAGCGGGTGCAAGCACACATTGTTTAGGCCATTTTCAATTGTCGGCCCATTACAATTTTCAATCACGAATGATTGAACGCTGTTAAGGGACATAACACGACGAACAACACATACACAAAACCAGAGGTGGGCATTTTTTAAAAATTGGTTGAAGCGCAGCGCAACAAAGCGCAAAAGTTCTGTTACGTCATGAAACGCAACGCAACTAGCGCAACCTAATTTTTAAATTGACTGAAGCGCAACGCAACTTTCGCAATCAATTATTTTTTCGCATTAAAGCGCAACGCAACTTCCGCAATCAATAATTTTTTTGCATTAAAGCGCAACGCAACTTCCACAACGAGGTTTATACAAAAGAAAAAGCGCAACGCAACTTTCGCAATGAAAAATTTAATAAAGCGCAACAAGTAGATGTATAAGCAATGCAATTTTTTCTTGAGTTATATTTATAGGTGCTTTTAACAGCACGCAGTTGTCTACAACGCGACAACGATTTTAATGCAAGTGACTGAAACAGGATTTTGCGTGGTCAATGAACAGGAAAATTAAATAAGAAGCGAAAAATGATGCGTTGCTGATGATTGCTTTCTTCATCTTTATCCTCTTATCACGAGAAAGCGAAGGAGGCGCTGCTTAGGACGAATCCAGACTCGCTTAGGAGTTGGCTTTGTTTCCGAGTTTTCCGGTTGAGTTTTGCTTCTGTCTTATTTAATTTGCCGCTTGCCAGATTTCACCAAGCAGAGATAATCAACGTGAAGCATCTTATCCAAGGACGCAAGAACGAGACTAGGTTGGGAGTTGAACCTTCAACCTTGCGATCATGGTCGTCGTAAAAACGACGCTCCAAACCACTGCGCCACGTTGCATTGTCGCGTGCCGTTAAAAGCACCTCATCGCGGTAAATCATAATTTGCATATGCGGCGAAGTTCTCCACAACAACAAGTAAATACGATTTATTCAACACTCAATGATCTCTTTAAGCACTTGCAATTATTTTAAAAAGCAAAAGACTTTAGTGTACCACATTTCTGATGAGCTGAACATTTCTGCTACAATAAATTGACCTATAGGCCTGTTGTACGCATCAAGGAACAAACTGCTATTCTATTAAAAACAGTTACAAAAAACTGCTTACTCCAGCACATTGCGCTTTAATTAATACGACAAAGCGCAACGCAGTATTTCAACTTCCGAAAGTGTGCAACGTAACAAAGCGCAAGCAACCAGATTCTTTTCAGTTCGCAGCGCAATAATGCGCACACTATTATATATTTTTTCAGTTCGCAACGCAATAAAGCGCAAGAAGGATTTATTTTCCTTGAAACGCAGCGCAACTTGCGCAATGACTAAAAATAATTTGTTAAAGCGCTTCGCAACTTCCGCACGTGCGGAAGTTGCGCAACTAGCGCTTTGCGCTTCAAATTGCGGAATGCCCACCTCTGCACAAAACCCTTCGCACTTCCGCTTGTGCCGAGCGTCTGGCGCGAAAGCTGCGAATACTATTTTTAAAGTCATTAGTACAGGGTGACCCAAAAAAAACGGAACCCAATTCTAATTATTCTAAATACACGGGTTCCGTTTTTTTTGGGTCACCCTGTATGACCCGACTGGGAATAAAACCCCAGTCTACCGGCTACCAAGTGGACGCTCTTAACCGATACACCAAGCGCCGGTTTCGGTTTGGGTAAGCTCATATTCTAGAAGACGCAAATCTGGGCCGTGAAACTGCAGTTCTATGGCGTGATTAGGTTCGTCCAATCAGCTTCGAGCGACGTCACTTCTTTCACGCTTCATATCAAATCATGCAGCGTGAAGTTTCTATCCAGAGATGTGTGATGATTGTGATCACAATCAGTTCGATTAGGCTATGTCGATCAGAGATGGTTCGATGACCGTAGGTTAGGCCTATATCGATTCAGTGGCGTACGCAGGATTTTTCAATGGGGGGTTTCAGTGACGTCACATCGTGATGACGTAAAATACTACGTCATCACGATGTGACGTCAGTGGCAGTGTCTATTTAGATTTTTAACGTTCATAATAATTTTTTATGAAACTGGACGGTTATAGTGTAGTGTTACAGATGTCGCTATCGATGCGGAAGATTTGGGGTTCAATTTTGAGGCCAGTCAAATCAGACACAGTGTAGCCAACGGCTCGCCACCGCTGCGACATTTTTTCAGACCTGTGCTGCCCAAGCGCTGAGACGCGGGGTCGGACCCCCCCACTCGCTACTATGCTTCAATACTGCAGCGAGTTTAATGAAAGGAGTATAGTGAAGCTTAGATTTGATTTAAAAAAAAAAATTTGTGTGCAGCCATAGCTACTGCTGAGGCACAGTGTATATTTAAGGAAACTCCTGCTTACCATACCAACTGCTTCCAGCTTCACAGCAGCAGCATCAATGACAAAAATGCAGTTCAAGCAAAACACATCAGAAAAGTTGGACTACCAGTATTGTTGCATATCACATCGTAATAAAAGTTTCGTGAGATTAAATTAAAAAGTTGGACAGAACAGAACAAACATGATAGCAATTTCATCAAGCTCAGCACGAAGAAAAAGCGGTTTGTTTCAAAATTAAGTAAGAATTAATTTTTTCTGCAATTGTCAGATTGTGAAGGGGGGGGTGACTCCCGGCCCCCTCCCTTGCGTATACCGCTAAAGGTCATCTCTGCGACTTAGCGCCTGGAGAACTTAAACGTCGCAGCATTGGCAAGCTGTTGGCGTTGGTGACACTGTGCTGATTTGACTGGCTCGGAAATCAAGCCCCAGACCTTCGGCACTGATGTCTGTGCGCTTGACCACTAAGCTAATGACCAGTGCTGGCCCAGAAATTGAACCCAAAACCTCCCGAGCCGATAGCGATGTCTTTGGTTAGTGTAACCCCATCTGGCTGGTTTGGTTAACTCAAAGTCATGACATCGCAAGCGGAACATCTGCCTGCGTTGCAACCATTCTCTTCCAAGAATACCTCCTGCGCTGGAACGTTGTGTTGTCCAGCCTTGATAGCCATTGAAAACAATCTCTGTCATGACATTCAGCATTACAACAGGACTCCAGCTTTAGCAATTCCGATTGACTTTGTCCTGGCTTGCATTTTGTGTTAGTCAAGTTCAAGCTCAAGCCACCAAAAGAGTTTGACTACTGGAATTATTGCATCACAATGAAAGTTTCTCAAGATTAATAAGCAAGGTGGATAGCACAGAAAAACATGACAGCAATTTCGGCAAACTCTGTATGAAAAAAGGCAGATCGTTTCAAAAAGAGAGGTTTTTATTTTTTTATCGTCGATGGATGGAGGTTTTGACCCCCAACCAGTGCGTACACCACTGCTTATATGCCATTAAAGGAAACTCCTATTTATTTATTGCTTCACAGCAACGGAAATGACAAAAATGCAGTTCAAGCGACACATCGTAAAAGTTAATCTACTGCTACTGTTACATCACAATCAAAGTATCTCGAGATTAAATAAGAAAGTTGGATGGAACAGACGAAACGTTGGAAATTTTAACAAGCTTGAAGGAAGGGCGAAGAAAAGGTGTGTCATTTTAAAAAAGATAAGTTTTCACTACATCTCTAATTAACAAGGAGGGGTAGCTTTGAACCCCGAAACCCCCCCCTTGCGTACGCCACTGTGTCGATTCCACCAATTACGATTACAATTATGCACCCATGTAATCAACTTTAGATTACGATTACAATTATTTGAAAATGGCGTGATTGATGACGAATTACAGATTACGATTATAATCGAGACCTTTTCTGGACACCACTACTACTACATCACTCAGAAAAGGGCTACACTGGCTTTCCTGCGTGCATGCAGTGGCGGATCTAGGTTTGAGAGGTGAGGGCGATCACCCTCTCTCCTGAAAATGTCTGCATTTTTCCAAAAAATTTTGGTTAATTTTGAAACATAAGGATATACCGCTCTTTTGCTCATATTCTTGGTAAATTTGGTATGTAGGCCTACCTGTTTTCGTGTGCGGTTTATCACACCCTAAATCAAGTTTTTGGGATCCGCCTATGGCTACGCATCCAATTAACATACAATAACCGACTTACGCCTACAGTTACGGGTACTTGCTTAAGAAAGAGTAGTAAAAGCATCTAACGCTGTTTGAGTGAAGTTTGAGGAAAGTAACCTTGTGACACATGGCAAAAGAGTACAGTCAAGTAAGGCCCGGTTCACATGATCAAGTTTTTTACGCAAGTTCCTTGTTTTGCGGAAGCGTGTACATGACAGAGAGTTTTTTCTTGAAACTTCCTTGCTGGAAAACGCTGGCATGGTTTCTTGCGCCAAAAAAATGCTGACCTGTTTACATCTGAGCTAATTCGCAATATTGCACAAATATCCTTTGTAGATCTGTAGAAAGCCAGCTGGTAGTATATTTTCTATGGTAGTTCAGCACTGTTTTTCTGAAGTTTGAGATCATAATTCTAGCGCAAAAGAGGAAAGCTGCAGCTTTAGTACTCCCCCTACCCCCCCCAGTTCAAATTATTTTGTTCATGCTCAAGATTTTTTGCTAAAGTATTCATTCCCAGGCCAATCGCTTGTTAGGTCAAAATTGTCGATATATGGGCAATAAAGCAGTGTGAACTCTGCCTCGTCTACCATGGCTTAGATTTCAAAAACTATGCAAAGCGTGTCTCGACAAAATTGCCAAAAATGTATCATGCTGAGTTGTCAGAGCGATATATGATTTGAAGCAGTGCCTCAAGTATATGACGTCATAACAAAATGACAACATTTTGTTATTTGACAAACCGCAATGGTTGTAAATTTTCCTTTTCACCACTAGCCAGAAGCTATGTTAAAATGGAATTATATCAATAATAGTCATTCTGTGCATTTTTTTCTTTCGTTGATTTCGTACTATTTTGTAATAGTTTCCTCTAGCGTTTAGTAGCGTAACTTTACACGAGTTGATTGGAAGTTTTCACTATTTTTTGCCAATAATAAGAATTTTTTGATTTACTCAAAGTTGCTGTTTGGAGGTATAATAGGCCTACCATAATGCTGCCCGTATAAATTTGGAATGAAGCCCTTGCACTGAAAAGTTTGCTCATCCCTGGCCAAACAGGACGTTTACAACTGCACATTAGTCCACTAGGCCTACGCGCCCAAATAAGCGTAACCACCAACCACGCGTTATATCAGAAGGCTTATCTGTATCACATTTAACAATTTGGTTGGTGACGTCATAGATAGCAACGTCACACTTTGCCCCCCCCAATATTTTTTTCTGCAGGCGCCACTGACTGTGGGCATGGCTTTTGTGTCTAGCTCACCAATATTTTGCTTGCTGTTGCATTTAACGACCAAGCTAACACAAACAAAAACAGCAAATATAAGCAATGGTTGAAAAACAGGTAACATTGTTCAGTAGGACTGACACTTACGTCGGTCTAATCGCGTTGTAGCTTCGCAGCCACTTCCCTCCAGGCTTCGCTTTTCTTCACTCTACCTCTGTACTCATCACTGAATACATTCCACAACACTGGCTTGTCTTCTATCACACTAATTAAGCTTTTAATTTCATCTACAGTCAGGGCATGCTTACTCTTTGACAAAAACTTGCTGGAAAATAGAACCACGCTCTATTCCTGGCAATATTGCCAGGAGCTCTCCAGCAAGAAAAAAGTAAGCAGTGTACACACTGAAAGAATTTACTACGCAGTCTTGCCATCAATGTTGCGCTATAAACTTGCGTTTGCATTTACACACTAAAAGATTATTGCTGCAAAGCTGTGAAAGCATTTTTGCGCAGAAAACTTAATCGTGTAGACCAAGCCTAAGGCTACTTCTGCAAATGTTAGGATGGTGATATAAAAAGTAGTGTAGAGTAATTGTTAGCCAGTATTAAACACCTGTAAACCAGAATAAGATCAAAGGTTTGCAAGTAGACACAAACTAGCTGAATAGTTTTGTACGTGTAGTAAACCTAACACTGCTGTTTATGTGAAGTTTCAGCTGTTAAACATTTAGAAAATGGCTTCACTTTCTTGTGAAGATGAAGCAGTCAATAATGAAAACAGTGACTTGTTTTTTGTCGATGGACCTCCAGCTCAAAGCAAAGATGGAGATGAAGGAGATGAACAAAATGAAAGATTGTCTCTAAGACCTCAAGCTCCCCCTCTTCCTGGCTCAACAGAAGCTTTAGTAGAAGGTACTTGTGGTTTGTGGATAGTCTTTATGTCATTGGGCTTCAGTCATGTTGACTCGTACTGTACCTGTTACTAGTGTGTTTTCACCATGTTCGAGTAAAGATTGCCTAAAGGTCATTCCATATCTAATTTGGGGCTCGTCCACCCATGTCCTAGTTTTGGTCTCAAATTTGAATGTAGGTGGAGATTTCTAAAACATTTTGTGTAAAAAAAATTTGATCAGTCTAGATTAAGTAGCTTTTGAGATATTTTAGTTTGAAATTTGACCACTCGGTGGCGTTTTTTGGTCATGCATGAGTGATTTTTCTTGTATAATGCTATCTCTTGAGCTACAAATATGATCCAAATAATATGTATTCTTAACATTTTTTAGGGTGCTGAGTTCAAAAGTCACTCTTTAAAATGCTATATTTCCATTGCTTAAGTTGATAAACCAAGAAATCCTACTCCAACTTTCGATCGTAATTACTCAGCCTCTGAAGCCGAAAAAACTTCTGATTGGTTGCAAAGTGATCTTTCAACTTTCAATTCCAAGCTCAATCCAAAAAGGTCTTGGTTATTTAAGGGCAATAGAAAAAAATTAACCATTCGTAGATGGTGCATGTTTACTTGCAAGTCTCAAAATACAAAATTTATCAATTGAACACAAATATCAATAAAATTCAATATACACCAGTATGCCAATACTACTATAACAACTAAGGCTGGTTTTTAGTATAACAAGGGATGTCATGTTCATCTAGGATATTGGGCAATTGGAAGAAATTGGGGCTCTATTAAATTAAAGCAACTTGGTCAACGTAATAGTGTTACGTTATATGGGTTGGGTTAGGATTAAGTTCGAGTTTCAGGTTATGGCTGAGGTAAAGGTTCGGATGATGTGTGTTAGGGGTAAGATTTCAGGTTATGTATTGTAAACCTATGACAAAGTATGACATAATGGTTAGGGATGTGCCTGAAGGAAAATTACTCGGACTCGCCGAGTAACGAGTATTCACGTCATTACTCGCCGAGTCCGAGTATCTGCGTCGTCAAGATATGAACTCAAAATCAGGTGAAGAGCAAAAAAAAGGTCATTATGTCCGTAGAAGTCCTAATTTCGACTCAAAATCGAGTGCAGAGCAAAAAAAAAAGGTCAAAATGATAATGCTTTCATACTCGGCCGAGTAGAACAGAACAGAAGCATCTATTCACATCACACAACATCGTGCATAAAAAAAGGACACATCACTAAAGTATTTACATACATTGAAACTGTCTGTCTGATGAAGGGACATAGTCATTTAATCTCCACCCCTGTTAATACTCGGACTCGGCCGAGTCCGAGTAATGCCTTAATACTCGGCCGAGTACTCGAACTCGACTTGGCACATCCCTAGTAATGGTGTCAAGCTGAGATGACCTCTGCTTATTTCTAAAGAGCACCAAACAATTTGCATATGTGGTGCATCCCTTCTTGCGAGTTTGAAATACATGATTTATCAAACGTCAATTATATTTCAATTCGGCCTGCAAACCTCAATACAATGGTGCAGTGTTCATAATCAAAGATTGCAAAAAGTTTTACAGATACTTTTAGAGGCAGTATGAGATATATACACTAATACTCAAGGCAAGTTGAATAACACACAGATCATATATTATGTACAAAACCAGTGTGTATAAAATTATTGCTCCAGAAGGTCAGCTAAATCGTTACTGTATTGCAAGGTATTGCTATGTGCTGCTGTCATTTTTGTGTAGTCCGTACTCCCATTTTTTATCACTACAAAAAACAACTTCATACCGTTTAATTGTTTTTAATCAAATAGAAAAATAATATGAATCAATTCAGAGATAAACTACAAAATAAGTTGTTCTCAACTTTTTAATTACAATAAGTTACAACACAAGAAATCTTGTCGCATATTATCATGCTGCAGTTGGTAAAAATAAGAGTGGCTTAAAATTTACTACTATATTTCACACAATAAAAATCTAATTTCTTGACAAAGTAAAATCACTATTTTGTCTCATACACAGCAATTCTTCACTCAGTTTTAAATATTTTGACCATTCCAAAAACACACTCTGGTTGCGTATATTGTTGGGAAAAATGATATTTTCGGAAATTCAGAATTTTTGAAAGAGAATGGTATTGTGTTCCAATCTGGATAAAACAGTAACGCGTAGTATTAGCCCCCAGGTTCGATTAGGGTTAGGTTTGGTTAGGATTAGGTTCAATTAGGGTTGTAACTGAACCGAACCCCAAACTAAATTTAACCCTAACCAAACCTAATCCTAACCTAACCAAACCTAACCCTAACCAAACCTGGGGGTGATACTAGACGTTACCCAATAAAACTATGCCATACCAGCACAAGCCGAACTTAAAAAATACAATGATTTAGTTTGCCTTGTGGTAGTTTGAAAGTTGAGTATATATGAGGTATTAAACATGACACTGCCTATTTAATTAAACTCCATAAAATGTACTGTTATTGGCTATTACCAATATACAATTGGAAAGTTATCGAGTAACAAAGCATATTAAATGTGCTACAACCAATCCAACACATCTTAACTTTTGTACAGTAATTAATATGTGAATAAGGACTATCAAAATATACTTGTGAAACATGATAAAACAAACTTGAATTGCATTTTAAAGCTTGATACAATGAGCACTATATTAACCGTAGTTTACAGACTATATGGTGCACTTAAAATCTTTTTTTTTTTCACGAAAATTGATCGTGTGCCTAATGTATGAACCAGGTAGTGCTTTATGCTTTATTGCCTACACTCAAAACTAGTACCGGTACTATTGTTATAAAAACAAAGCGCTATCTTACTTCTTGAAAACCTGTGCGTCTTTTAGCCCGGTGCGCCTTATGTATGAACAAAAATAGATTTTAACCAGTTTATTGACAGTGCGCCTTATAATCCGGAGCGCCTTATGGTCCGTAAAATACAGTAGCTTGTATCTTCTTTAGAGTAGAAGATGTGAGTTTGTAGTTTTGATCACTTCTTCCACTTTGTTGTGGAGCATCAATTTTGCACGGGATGTTTAAAAGAGGAATGTTGCCAATGTCATCATGAGTTGGCCAACAAACTAAAGGTGATGGGCTGCAGGGTGTGAAATAATCAAGTACTGCTGTAGAACTGAGTAGTTAAATGTTATCTTATTATCTGATTCTGCCATTTGATGGAAATTCACAATGTGAGAAATTCGTAGTTTCGAAAAATGAACATTCTGTTTTCCACTGTCACGTGAAAATTTCACAGTAGTTGTGATTATTATTTGGTAATGCAATCCTGCATAAACGAAGTAAGCCATATTCAAACAATATGGTAGATAAACATGGCATGCCTTGTTGTATCTAAAACCAGTCATAGTTTTTATAGTAGTATTGACATACCGGTATATTGACATTTGATAAATTTTGTATTTTGAGACTTGCTAGTAGATGTGCATCATGTATGTAATGGCTAATATTTTTCTATTGCCCTTAAATAACCAAGACCTTTTTGGATTGAGCTTGGAATTGAAAGTTGAAAGATCACTTTGCAACCAATCAGAAGTTTTTTCGGCTTCAGAGCGCTGAGTAATTACGATCAAAAGTTGGAGTAGGATTTCTTGGTTTATCAACTGAAGTAATGGAAATATCAATATTGCATTTTAAGTGTGATTTTTGAACTCCAGCACCCTAAAAAATGTCCGAATTCATATTTGGATCATATTTGTAGCTCAAGGGAGACTGGGAGAGATAATCACTCACGCGTGACCAAAAAACGCCACCGAGTGGTCAAATTTCATACTGAAATATCTCAAAAACTTGACCTAGAGTGCTCAAATTTTTTTTACACAAAATGTTTTAGAAATCTCCACCTACATGCAAAATTTAAGACCAAAACTAGGCCATGGGTGGACAAATTGCCAAATTCACTAAATTAAATATGGAATGACCCCTAAACTAAGCTCACATTCACTTACTTTGCATTCTTCATTGCAATTCTCCATTTTTAATTGGTAATCCATGCCATAATATTAACCACATCCTGAACTGCACTTGCTATTTTGAAAATATCAATTAAACTGTTCAGCGTTTATTCTTTGTTGGTGAATATGTAAAACCCATTGCTCATGTTTTTTTTGTTATTGACCCATATGACTTCCCCAAATTTTTTTAGAGGATGAAAATGCTGCTGCTTTGGCCGAACTGGAAGATGTTCCAATGGCAGCCAAGAAAAAAAGAACGATAAATCGAGGTCCAAAATTAGATACAAAACGGTGAATATGTTAATTTTGTAGCCTATTATTTCTTTCATCTTTTTATTCTTCATGAATTCAGTTGTGATTTACCATCAAAAACTATTTTATCAATTTTATACTAGCAAAGTAGTATCGTTTTGAGAGCTTTCGTTCGACATACTTAGCATGATTGTAATTCTCATCTTTGAACAAAGTTTTGTGTTCAACTTCTTCAGTTTTAAATCGGAAAAATTAGGTTTTGTTTTGAAAGTCTGTATATACTTTTCTTTGTATGGGTTTAGGTAGTCTAACCTACGAAGTAACATTTAGATTCAAGTTAACATTACAATGTAAAGCAAGTTTTTTAAATAGTGGTAAGAATTGCTAAATTTGCTTGCTTAACCAAGCAAAAGTGCTCAATAATCTCATTAACTAGAGCAAATGTGATTTAATTAGTTTGGTAGCGTTTTTTTAATAATTTTGAGTATGCTCCAGTGCTATTACGTAGACGATACATGTTTATGTGTCAAAGCTCTGAAAGAAGACTTGCAAAATTTAATAAATTGTGAAGTCGAAAAAGCTCATCACTGGATGAAAGCTAATAAACTCACTATTAACGCTTCCAAATCTAGCGCACTTGTTATATCGCCCAGAGCAAAGACAATATTACCAAAGCCTGAAATTTTATGCGATGGCCAAAAAATAGCAGTGAGCGATTTTGCCAAGTATTTGGGTCTATGGATCGATGAAAATCTTAAGTTTGATGTGCACATAAATTCAGTTGAACGTAAAATTGCATGTGCTATCTGGCTTATTAGTAAACTAAAGTGGTATTTTCCTAAAAAAATATTGGTGCAACTCTACCATGCTCTAATTTACCCTCACCACCTATTTTATGCTATCCCTATTTGGGGGTCTACCTACAAGCCTTATCTTCATAAAACCTTTATTCTTCAGAACAAGGCTGTTAAAATCATCACCGGCATGAAATGGGATACTAGTGCTAATCGTTCTTACACCAATCTGAAGGTCCTGAAATTGCATGAACTGTACCAATTTGAAGTAGCCAAAATCATCCATACGTCATGCCATAGAGAACATCCAACTAACCCAGCTAAATTTTTCACAAAATCTTGCCTTAGACACTCTCGCTTCACTCGCAGCTCTAAGTCTGTCATGTTTACTGTTCCCCTTATGAAAAGTACAAAGCTCCAACAATCCTTCTTATATCAGGGGGTTAAAAGATGGAACTCAATTCTGCACATCAAACTCTTCTCCTTCTCTGCCTTCAAAACTAATTGTAAAATACATTTATTAAGCGACGACAAATAAAGATTCACGATGTGTGGTGTCGCAACAAGTCTCTCCTAACAATAACACGTACCGATACTCCAATATACCTGACGCTCATATGCGAGCGACAAGGTTCATATAATCGGGGGCTGTTGACTAGATGACTGTAACAGGTCCCTTCCAGTCTCCGGTTGTTTTCTTTCAGTAATTTGTTGTGTGTTATATTCGGGAGTGTTATTATGATGTGATCCTAAAGCGACAAATACATAGTATCAGTCCTTAATATTTTAACTTAAAATTATATGGTAATTTGTGGTATATGTTTACATCATATCAGTTCTTATATTTGACCTTGTTAAAAACGTTATATATATCTTCAGTATACTATATAACCAGCATGATAGTTCATGAAATATATCAACTAATTACTAAAGAAACATTTCAGCTTTGCTTCCAAAAGTCCAACTTCAAAATTATGGATGTAATTTTTGAAACCGTGTTATTGAAATGGTGTACATGATCTTCCCAAAGGTGTGGCAAAATATTGAATAGAGAATTACTTGTATATTTTCATGTTCCGTTTACTCCCATTTTGCCAGCATTAAAGCTAGAAATTGCTGAAAAAGAGTGGCTTTGCTTTGGTTGATGCATTCTAATCTTAAAGGTCGTTAGCTGCATATGCTGTCATACCTAAATTACTTTAAGCTGAAATTCTATTTAATAAAAGTGGCACAGAAACTTTATTGTCTGATCTTAAAGACCCACAATTGTTTTTTTTTTTTTATGATTATGGGTTCAAACAAGAAAATCAAACCACAGATTTTTGAAGATTTTTTAGTATTCTTTACCTAAAAAAATTGCGAAGATAGTACTTGATAGTATACGTAATGATTGTTTATGCCTCCTTCTGTATCTCTTAAGTATACCGGCTGTCCACTTATTTTTTTGAGTGATTTTGCTTGGAAATTCTTGATTTTCCTTGGAAAATTGAACATTTGTAGACGTTATGACCCTTTTTTTGGCTTTTCACCTGATTTTGCATGGAAAATTGGACATTAGTGGAGGTGCTGGCTTTTTTTTTGGTCTTCACTAGATTTTGCGGAAAATTGGACGTAATATGTCATTTTTTTTTCATTGTTTTTAGCAAATACATCATTTTTTTTCATTTTTTCCTGCAAATTGCCCTAATTTTTTTTCGTTTTTTTTGTCGATAGCTGGCTGGACAGCCTGAGTGCATCAAATGCAAACTTTCATTATTCCTTGGTTTTAATGTAATGTTAAGTAACCATTGTAAATTGTGAATGTTTTAGTTTCATACATTTGCATTTACGTTTAGCTTCGTATGTAATCAGTTGTTTTAGTCATTTTCTTTCTTTGTATAGACTTTTAAGCGTTCGAGGATTACCTGCACTTTCAACATGTTTTAAAGATGTCAAGTTAAAAGGGAAAGGCCATGAGGTACACATTTTCTTGCTTTGACGTTTTGTATGTTATTCTATAAACAATAATGAATGCAGAAAAAGGTTACATTAGTTTGTTGCAAGCTTGATTATTCAAAATTGACAGCTGTAGAAATCAACTCACTTGTGTTTTTTTATTGACATTACGTTTGTTTTTGTAAAAAGATGCCTTACCATTTAATTACTGAGTTTAGACACTAACTTATTATGGATATTATCGATGTTCTTTATTGATGTAAAAGTTGAAAACAACCACGTCATCTGTGTATTTCAACGAAAAAAAAGGTGATAGATGAAAAAGCACTACATGATATGCGCTCTGCTTTCACTGCGTCGTAGAGCACTTTCTTTTGAAGACTCTCCAACTTCGACTGATATGTATTCATTTTTTAGGAAGAAGACCTTGAAAGAATAATGTCAACGTTAGAACACTGGGCCCATCGTCTCTATCCAAAATTTACGTTTGATGATTGTCTAGAAAAAGTGGAAAGTCTTGGTCACAAGCGAGAAGTTCAGGTCAGCGGACGATACAGCTTGATCAAATTTGTTAAAATTGTATTGTAAATAATTTACAAGATGGGTTTAGCAGCTAATGTGTTTAGGTCCATTTTATAAGCCGAATATATTTTGTCATAGTACAATATCAAAGGAGATTGATTGTGTTTAAGCAATGTAAACAAATGGAGCTTTCTGTCTGTGCCTGATACCTAACCAGTGGCGCCTCCAGGGGAAAGGGTTTAGGGGGTCGACCCCTCCCCTTTTGAAACCGAACCCTTGTTTTCGAACCGAAGTGTCCAAACTGTGCAAGTGCAATACGTGCTATTATTTCAAAGCAGCTGTGACAGAATTTGCCCCGCATCATACTGAAGCCAAACGGGCGGGTTGGAGTAGTGGTAAGAGACATTGTTATCAGTGCGGGCAGGGGGGATGTGGGGGAGGCATCCCCAAACCAGCCATTTTCAAACATGTTTTTGATGAATACAGTTTTTCCACAATTTCGAACCTTTTCGTTAACAATAAGCCTTACGCCCTAAGCACGCATAATTAAAAATGCACGAACAAAATGCATCATATTTGGTGAAACTCTCAGATTTAAGGGCGAAAAATTTAAACAAATTTGGTTTAAAAATTGTTCTAAAAGAACTAAAGTGGCCACTACAGTATGTAAGTTTTCAAAAAATTTCCGGGGTAGCATGCCCCCGAACCCCCCTAGATCCTTTTTAAATCTCAAGATGCTTCAAAATGATTCTGCCGGAAAAAACTACGCTTGAAAAAATGTCAAAATTTGGTGCCCCCTCACTGAAAAAAATTCTTGAATACGTCGCAGACATGAAAACATTTTTCAAAGGGCTTTTTTATGTCTTTTTTGGGTCTAACGTCTTTGTATTTAGTTAACATTCAACCTAATTCAAAATTCCATCCCCCCCCCTACCAGAAGTTTCTGGATCCGCTCCTGACTGCGAGATCGAGTTTTTTTGTAGTACCCCCCACGGCGCAGCCAGCCATAAATAAAAAAGGGGGGGCGATTTTTTTCCATTGAATGACTGGTTCTGAGGTTTCAGTCAGGTCAGGCTTATCGGTTTGTATTGAAGAGTAAACGGTTTAATTCCATTGTTGCGCTATAGCTTATAAGTAATTCAAAAGTTTTTTATGCCTCTGCAACAATGAAATTGCGTGTTAACAAGGTATAGATACTGTATTTAATAACTGCGCTCTGATTTCTCCGGAAAGTAGCCAAAAATCGTCCGCTTTTCTCGCCACTTTTCTGCACGAGAGTGACTGCGCTGATACCACTGACTGGCCCACGCTGTACTTATTGCAGTTGCAGGTATAATGTTTAATGTAAACATGGCTTTCATCGCTGACGTGGACATACTCCAGCAGTGCTCTCAGACTGCAGCTATCAATCGCATCCCATAAAACGGATTCTCGCGTAGTTTTAAAATTTTGAGTTAAGATCTGGACTGAAGCAGTTAGCATAGCAGATGATCGCTTGCTTCATCTACAGTATGCATTAGGATGTTTCGTAGTTTCACCTTTTTTGAAATTACAAATGCTTGGGGTCTCATCAGGTGGGATTTTGGTCACAATCAAAGAAAAAAAACTTTTTTTTTGATCGGACGTTGTTTCGAGGGCGTCCCGCCCCCCCAAAGTTTGAAATTTTGTATCACGGGAAAATTTGTTGGAAAAGTACGATATCTCTTTAACAAAACGAGATAGAGAGTAGTGATAGGTATCAAAATTTGCGGAATGGTCGACTTCCTATCAGTAGTCTATACATTTTTAGTTGTTAACTCCAAGAGAAACGAAGTTATTCGCGAAAAACTGTTTTTAGGCCTCTTATTTACTTTTCCACACTGCAGTGATGAGGAGACTAAAAGTTATATCATAAAATTTCTTTTGATTGAGAATAGTTATCAATTGTTTTGTGATAAAATTTCGGTCAGTATAAATCCATTGCCACGTGTTAGGTTAACTCCTTTCGACTGAGACAATGTCCGCAACTAGATCAAAGATTGCCACGTCTGAGATAAGTTTTGAAAGATTTGCGCATAATGTATTTCCAACTAACAGAAGCATTGTCAACCACCATCAATATTTGCGCAAAAATCTAAGTACTACAAACCCTAAGTTTCTCAAGCAGTCGGCAGTTTTTACAGATGTGAAACAGCAGCTTGTAAACGATGTGCGCGAAATTTGGCTGAAAGCTGGTCTTTCTGTAATAGTTAGAATCCTTACTCAGTGTAAAGACATAATAGACAAAGATGAAAAAGCAAGAAAAAAAGCTAAAAAGTGAAGCAAAAACAAAAAACAACTAGTTTGTGATGAAGGATGGGGTTCACTTTTTGACATTTCCAAGTGCAAATGTCCAATACCTGCAATACCGCAGGTACACAATAGCAAGTTATTCATCTGTTCATGTAGTTGGGAAAATCGGATTCCACTAGAAGAATAAATTTTTAAAAGATCAAAGAACCCACAGAAAAATGTACATGTCTTCATCGTTGGATAAAGTTTATGCCAATAAGATTCTGAACAGGCTAAAGCATCATCCTCTATCACCCATGCACGTGGATGGACCATCCTGCTCTTACTCAGTTGCCCACTCGAGTACCCGTTCATCAGACCTTATACTGGAAAATCGGTTAAGACCCAAAAATAAAGCGGGATCAAATTCAGCTTTGCAGGATGAGGAAAACCCAAACCTCAAAGTTGATGATCCCAGTTTCATGCCTCGGTCTATCACAGGAGGAAAGAACTACATTAAAAAAAGGAAACCGTCTATCAGCACAAACAATTGCTCTTTGGCTTATAGACGTCACACATCCATACGTCAACAATATGACCAAATTTTAGCGTTTGTCGGAGAGAGTATAGTTGCATCTCCTACCTCAGTTTATAGACGTTGAGAAGAAGCAAGATCAATGAATCAGAGTTCTGCAGTTGCATTACGACGGCAGGAAAATCAACGGGATGGATAGGTATGTGTTTGTTGTACAATTTGACTGCAAAGACTCAAGCAAAAAAGTGGACAAGGTAGTAGGGGTAAAGTCGTATTTGTCAAAAGCATCTGTGAATGGTGAAGCGGTGTTCCACACAATTATTGTTGAAGTTTGTGGTGGAATGTTGGGTAAAATTCATTCTGTTATGAGTGACACATGCAGAATGAATACGGGGAAAAAGACTGGAATCAACAAACGCCTACGATATTACCTTGATGATAATTTTGAACACGACATGCATTCTCTGCAGTGTATGTTTCATATAAATGAAATATATTTATCCCATGTCATTGATGAGGTTGAAGGTAAAAGCAAAGGTCCGAATGCTTTAGAAGAAGGTGCTCTTTTAAACAAAATTAAGTCTATCACAAAAGGTTCTCCGCAGACTTTGATTGCCAGAGAAGTTCTTGATGTGCCCAAAACTCCAATTGCTAAACTACATTTTCGAAGCAAAATTAACTGGTTTTCTGAACAGAAAAGTATGAGAGACATTACAGACGGAGGTTTTCGGAGCGATCAAATGTGTTTACTGGTTTTGTCTTATCAACTTTTTATGGATATCCCAGCCAATCTCAAAAGCTTGCTTTGGTGTAAACAGGAAGAGATTTGCCATTCCCGCTGGTTAACTACTGCAAACGGTTATTAGCAATTGCTTTTGTTTCACTCTTCCGATCTTGATGACATGGAGAAGAAAAATTTTCAAGGCTTATGTCGTTTATAGTATCTGCATATTTGCCATCGTTTCTTAAGATTACAGACGGAGGCTTTCGGCCACATGCATCTGAGGGTCCTTTTTTGACTTTGTTTCAACGGGATCTCTCATTGGCTTTTGAAGCGGTCGATTTGGATTTATGTGAAGTAGTGAACCGCTACTTTATGCAGCATGCAAACAGTTGGCTTTCACCGCATAACGTTGCTCTAAGCGTCTACTCAGAAAATCCTTGTAATATTGCTTCTTTTCACCTTTAATTGATGCTAAAAACATTTTTTTGCAAATAACTTCGTTTCCGTTGGAGTTAACGACTAAAGATGTATTGACTACTGATATGAAGTCGACCATTCCGCAAATTTTGATACCTAGCACTACTCTCTATCTCGTTTCGTTTAAGAGATATCGTACTTTTCCAACAAATTTTCCCGCGATAAGAAAAGTTCAAACTTTTGGGGGGGCGGGACGCCCTCGAAACAACGTCCGATCAAAAAAAAGTTTTTTTTTCTTTGATTGTGACCAAAATCCCACCTGATGAGACCCCAAGCATTTGTAATTTCAAAAAAGGTGAAATTATGAAACATCCTAATGTACAAACAAGAAGCTGTGTGCCATTCCAGATAGATAAAGACGGCTAGTGGAAATCTTCGGTTGTTTCCTTTGCATTCAGACAAGCTATGTGTCGAGGATATGACCAAACGGACACAGATAGTTTCTTATGTCGTGTCTGTGTATGTTCCGTCTTTCACCATGATTCATTTCAGGCCAAAAGCTTGTGATGGACCTTTTTTAACACTCTTTCAAAGAGATTTGGTTCTTGCTTATCAGAAGATTGACGAACAAGTAGCCAACGTGGTTTTTAAGTATTTTGTGCAGCACGGATCCCAATGACTATCTCTAAAAAACGTTGCTTAAAGTCTATTTTCCGATATTCCACCATTTTTCCTTGAAACTGTGAAAACTTCATCCTCGTTACCTGTTGCTATCGATACTCGTGCTCAGATGAAATGCCAGGAAACAAGACTGAAATATTTTTTCGCCAGCCAGTCCCAAAGTGCGCCTTGTGTGACACACAGCGATATCATACTTGCAATGTTATTGAAGTCCATTGACAACAACAATCGTGCAATTGAGAGGCGAATAGGGAAGCTGAAAAATGTGATTCAAGACCGAGTTTCTGATGATAACAAAAACTCCCGCACTGATTTACGGTTGCATTCTTACTTGTGTAATGTGTAATAAAGGGTTTTAATTCAAAGAAAATGTTTGTAATCGTTTAGTGCTGAGTTATGCTCGTTAGTGTTATTATTGCAGCTCAGTATTTTTACCTTTCGGCTTGAGCAAAGGTGTTAAGCCAGGATTGGGCAAACTACAACATATGAACTCCTACCGTGAATCAAGCCGAAGACCTTTTATTTTTAGTTCTTCACTAATTTTCAGTAGAAAATAGGACATGCGAGGGCAGGTAGACCGTTTTTTTGCTCTTCCAATCAGTGCGATCCTCGGCTTCAAAATCTTCAAATGTGGCTCTTTGTGTGAAAAGTTTGCCCACCCTTGTGTTAGGCGACAGGCGCAACGTTTCCATAAAGTATACTAAGTTACAAAAATTTCCGTTAAGTTTAGGAATTGCGTAAACTAATGACGTTAATGCAGGACTTTTTTGTTATTATGTGTCTAGACTGTTTGCTGGGTGCACAGTAATAAGTCTAGTAAGTAATTAAAGCTATCAATACTGTTGAAACGCGCAGAAATCGCATTTCGATGCACAGAAAATCATTATAACAACACTTGGCAACGTATATTTTATCAACATACGTCAATTTTTAGTTTTTTCAATTTTACGCAATTTCTGATAAAGATAGGGCAAAAAAGTCTCTTGTGAGGGCATAGGAAATCGACCTTTCTGCGCAATTTGACTCCAGTATTGACTTTCTAGCGCTAACCGTTTTCGAGTTAGGGAAAATCCTTGATTTTACGCCCTGTCGGAGTTTCAAACGCGCGTTGCCACATCGAAATGACGTCATATTAGAAAAAAAATTATATATTTCGAATCAGTGGCCAAAATCCCATCTTATGCGGACCCAAGCTTTTTCAATTTCGAAAATGGTGAAAAAATGAAACACCCTAGTATGCATTAAACATTTTTTTAAAGAACACAGCTATCTTCTAGTTCAGGGGTGGCCAACCCGCGGCTTTTTCACATGTTGTGTTTCTTCTATCAGCAGCCTTGTTCTGAAATTATGTTGTTTGGCAACGCATAAGTTGAATTATCACGTAATAATCACTTTGTTTGCGAAATAGTGGCACATTTATCCTCCTATCGCGAGAAAGCCATCAATGCGCTATAACGAGCTCGCTTAGACGTTGCCGGCCATCTGTCTACCACACCAAAATGGGGAATTCCGTTAAGGGCTTATCCCAATGGTACTGCAAGTAAACTTGCCGGCTTGTTCTTCGCCTCACACTGACCCTTTTATACTGAACGTGAATCAGGGAAGTTATGAAAACCAATTTTAAAGTCATTGGTTTCACCCGACTCGAAATCAAACCCGAGCCTGCAGCTCCAGAGGCGAATATTCTTACTGCTCGGCCATCTGAGCTGTTATCACCACGGCTTTGCGCCTGGGCAACACCAAGGTACGTATAACTAACGAACTTTAGGCAACACAGCTTCGAATCCGAAGAAACATCGCAGCGTGGCGACACTGTCCGTTTTGACCGGCCCAGGCAATGAATCCCAAATCGCTCACACCGATAACGATGTCGTTACTAGCTGAGCTAACCGGCCGGTATGCTACTAATCTAGCTAAGCAAAAACATGTGTATCATAAAGAGGTATGGTGCGGTTAATGCGATCATTATCCGTTGTGTATGATATGGCTCTTTGCTGAAAAACAGAAAGAAATGTGACTCTTAGCATCTGACTGGTTGGACACCCCTGTTCTAGCTCGTAGGGAAAATATATCATCCCCAGTTCCTTATTCAAATAGAATTTTTGAATAAGGACGTGAGGACGAGGGGTAGGCCTAATTGAGCTTTGTTTTCTCAAATTGCAATAAATAATTCTTTCGAGAAAAAGTCTCTATTGCGTACCGCTTTCTTTTTTAGAATAGAAAAACAAATGATTTGCATCCTTTTGTTTTTGGTCAATAAAAATTTTTTTCACTGCTGGCTGCGTAGTGTTTATTACTGCGCTAATATGCCTTTTCAGCAGAAAGAATGTGACAGCGATTGATTATTTGTAGCATATGGTTGTGTAAAGTGTTGAGGGCAGTCAGTTCAACGCAATAGCAATACAATATGGCAGGTTGTCGACACAGCGGCATTATTCTCATTACAACCCATGTTTATTTACGAAAATTTGATTCAATTGATCATTCAACCAATTATTCCCTCTACCCCCGCTTTTCTGACGTTTTAGTCAATGATCATGCTCAAGTTAAATAGTATTTTGAACGGGGATTCCATTGTTTAACAATTTTTTAAATTTGTACTTTGAAAAGGGGGGGGGGGGGGACTGGTCCCTCTAATCCCCCCTGGCTGCGCCGGTGCCCCCCCTTTGAAAAATCCTGGGTGCGCCCTTGTACCTAACCCTGGCGTGAGGTTACTATTTGTAAGTCGGTGCAAGGCCACTATTGTGCTTGCAAAACTCCATATGAAAATCAAAATCTGCATTTAGTCGCGGTATTGCGCCGAAGCGTGTAACAAGTGACGGGGCCGTTCTCCGCGGCTTAGCGCCTGGGCTACACAGCTCCGAAGAAACGTCGCAGCGGTGGCGAGCCGTTGACGATATTATGTCCGATTTGACTGTCCCGGTAATCGAACTCCAAACCTGCACCGATAGCAATGTGCTTAAGCAACTAAGCTAACCTAAAAATATTGAAATGTTAGAATGTACACCTTTAAATATAAGGTGAAAACTGCGGAGTGGACAGCTGATCAAAAAAGTGTTCAATAACAGAGTTAGGGTGAAACAGGCTGTCGGGTTTTGATATTTTAATTTTTTTAACTGATGTGCTGAAGTGAAAATAAGCTGAAATTACCTAAATCCAAAAATGTACCTGTTCAACCTTTTATTTATAGACTTGCATGAAAAGAATAAGAATGGGGATGACAGTATTAGATGACAATGATCAAACCACAGTTATCACTGCAGGTAAGTTTTAGATGAAGATTACGGAGTAGTAAAAGGATTTACTACCTTCGTTTTTTTGATTTTGCATTGTATAAATAATATTAGTTGTCAGCGACTTTGAGTTTTTTAAATTGCATTCTGAATCAGATATTTTGGCTTGCATCTGCTTGACCTAATTTTTTGCATATTGGTGCTGAGAAAGTTGGTGTTAATGCAGTTACGTTGTTTTTACCTCGTTTAGACGGTCCACAACTGGACGAAGGTGATCCTGAAATAGACCTTCCCGCCGATGAACCATCTACCTCTTATATTGATATTTTCCCAGGTACATTCAATCAGTCGAGTTAATTATCGGTGCATTAGTGCATTACGTAAAATAAACGAGCAACGACAAATATTCGAGAAAAAAAAACGCATGGAGACTGCGAATTGACCTCACGGTCTCGATTCATCAGCCGCACTATAATTTATTTTCGGTAGTTTAAAAGTTTATGTCGCAATTTTATGCGGCAAACTGTTTAGGATGTTTTGCCGCCGAAACCGGAATACGAATAGTTATGAATGATTAGTGATGATGTTCTGATGAAGGACAGTCGTTGTTGTCCGAAAACGTTCAACTTGTTTTTTGTTTGTTATGCTTTCTGTAGTACGCTATTCGTAAATATTGTAAATAATAATGATAAATTTTCTGAAAATATTAGCTGTTGCTTCCATACGGTTGCCAATGATGATAGTTGTGTAAAATTTCTCTACTGGAATGTTAGAAACCTTGACACTTCCTACTTGTTTTTTCATTTTGAACCTCAATTATAGCAGTCTTCTCAAAGCAATAATAACGCCAAAGCTTTGCTTGCAATAATGCGCATGCGCAAAAGCATATCGCAATTATCGTATGTAATTTTTTTTTCAAACGTTTAATTTGAAATGTATTTTTTTAGCTGTAATAAATCGTTCTGCTGGTCGACCAATAGCATCGGAAGCGGTAAGTTGTTTTAGAGCAGTGCTTCTTAACCTCTCCTTCCGCTAGCACCTCGGTTCTGGTAAATATTTGTCTGGTAAATATTTGCTTTAAAACCTTTTGCTGCATTACCTGCAAGGAAGATATACATTAAGTTTGATATTTGCTTTGAGCACACCCAAAGTTTTTACTGGGTAGTGGGTACTTGTGGAAATCATCTTTATAAGAATATTTTCAAACTTTGTTTTTGTTTTATTAACTTTTTTATGAATAAAAATATAACTTATGTGTTTATCGATTGCGTAGCCATAATTTATACAGTAATTTCTATCGTTAAATGATTAGTTGATTAATATTGTGAAATATTACAGGCGGCTTCATCTGAATCTAGTTCACAACCATCTGCAAGCGCTGATCCAGTACCAACTACCACTCATCTTGCAGGGTTTGAACCCGCCAACTACGGTGCTTTTCCTTCAGACTAACATTTATTCTAATTCTTGTACCTTTGCACCTTAAACATGAATGTGACAGCTATTTAACTACCAAGTGCTTTGAGCTGAAAGAACAAAAGACGACGTTAATATTTTTCTTGTAGTGGTCTTGCCTTTGAAGTTTTCTTATTTAACGACATTTTTTTTTAACACTAATTTGAGAAAAAAGGTACATTTGCAATACAGAGCGCGAGTATTTGACATGGGCAATTCAGCTTGTCAGTAACGCAGAAAGGTCGCGCAATCTCGCCTCCTCGTCGTGTAGCACATTTAAAATGTGACCACTTATTAATGTTAGTTTGTAAGTTGTACGTATCATCCTAACGGTGAGATTTCCCAATCGCGTATTTCCAAATGGTTCTACAAAATATTTTTTTGTTTATTCTGTTGCCACCACTCTACCCCCATCCCGAATATGCACAATTACACACACCCCGAATTACACGTTGAGAATAAAATCAAAACCTAGAACAGCATCGAACCCTGACCATAGGAGTGGCAGTCCAGCATGTTGGCCGTCACACCATGTCGCTGTTGCTAGTTTTGGGTAAAATGTTTCTACTTATAGTCATCTCGATCGAGCCCTTTTTTTTCTGTCGAACCATTTCGAAATATGCGTCCCAATCCTGTGTTATATCACCTTGGTAAGTTTCGTTCTGTGTGTCCTACTCAACGTGCTGCTCGTTATATTGTTTATGATGCGATTGTTTAGCTAAAGAAGCTTTAGTACCTAATTTAAGTAACATCAGGAGTGTTGAGTGGTATAAGCACCTTACTGCTTTTATAGCTTACTGGTGTGAAGATTTGGCTGTGATGCCGTATGTTTCAATTGAATGGTTTCACTTTTTTGTACTGCTTTGTTTTCACTACTAGTAAGCTTTTTCAGTATGCACGATACTTCGTCTGCTAACAATAAAAATTTAAAGTTTTTCGTTAGATGGAGCCAGGGTTCTATTTTTTTTGGATTGAGTAGCCTAATGTTGCTGCGGTGACGTAGTTTTTCGCAGATATTCATTTACTAAATATTGCCTTTTTTAAGTTTTTTTGTGCGAGTGTCATGCCTCATTGTTAAGCCAATTTTCACTGCCTCTTTCAAACTTAGTAATCTTGGTTGATATATTAGATTTGAAAACCTTTATTAGAAGCACAGATTTTTTCTGGTAACACTGCGACGGTATTAATCATGCGAGATTTTTTTTCTTGTTAACTGAGTTTCGTTTTTCTGATGGCTTGTTTTTGTTTGCCAAAACGTCGAAACTTATGATAATTGCATCATGATCCTAATTGTATTTACGTACTAAATACATGCGTTTTTGTGACTAAGCTATTTTTCAAGACCTGTTTTAAAATTTAAATTGAGTTTTGCAAATTCTGTGGTGAATGCATTTGTGTGAATAGAAAGGTATTAGCTCTCAATTATTTATGTGTCAGGTACTTCAAAGACATTGAAATTAGCTGTAATGCAGCAACAGTCAATACTTTGAAATTAGGAAGCATCTTATGAAAATTCAAAGCGCTTTCGGCCTTTCATTTGGCCTCTAAAGGGAAGTCTATGTTGTTGAAAATGTAGCGATTTTTACCAACAATTCGAGCAAAAACAATTATTCTTTTTCTCAGGTTATAGGCTGGCTCGAATCGCCTTGGCAGGAGCGTCTGTATAGTACGGTTTATATATACTTCAAGACGTGGAGTGGCAATTCAGCGTGTTAGTTTGACTTCGCAAGACGTTCTGCAGCATAATTTCATATTAGCCTAACAGCCTATTGATTTCCGTACAACACTTTTTCAAGCCATTGAAAGAAGTTCATGAATATTTCAACATTTCTTATGACATTGCTCTTAACGTTTAGCTGAATCGCTTATTTTCTTACTACTGTACAACTACGAAGCATGGCACCTTAAACCAGAGAATAGCATTTCGTTGGAGAAAAGAAAGTCGAGGCAGATTTTAGGTGGCAGCCTACTGTTGTTCTTGGATATAGCTTTATAGTCAGTTAAGTATATCAGATCGCGGAATACGCGTGTAAGGGTCCACTCCTAGCTAAGCGCGTTGTTACGTCACCATGACCTTGCTAATTTGATAGAAAGGTATTGAACATTATAAATTTGCAATCCTAAGCTTACGAGTTTGATCGCAATGGCCGGCTAACTAACTCAGTTGCTCAGCATAACAATATCGGTGCCGGAGATCTGGGATTCGATTCCCAGGCCGGTCAAATCGGACAGTGTCACCACCGCTGCGACGTTTCTTCGGAGTTGTATAGCCCAAGCGCTAAGCCACCGAGAAAGGGACCGCACTTGTCACACGCTTCGGCGTATAATACGGCGAGTAAAAAGAAGCTTTGAATTTTGTAAACATTGGCATAAATTGACTTTAAATCACTAAATGCTACAGCGGAACATTGCTTAATTTTATTCACGTTTAAAAACATTACTAGATCATATTTGAACGTTTGCTGAGAATAATGTGCAAATTGAAAACATCCGTTTTTAGTGTGCACGTACGGAGCAAAGGTAAACATAAAAATAGCTGCTAACGTAAAAACTACTCTGATGATGCAGATAAAAACCAAAATCAAATTTTTTGTGCTTACTGTTTTCATAGCTCTTGTTACTCAAGACGCAGATATTTTGCATCAGTCAATCACAAGCAAGATTTTTGCGCGTAGCGCCATGCTCTTGTAACCGTTCTATCACAGTGGTCTCAACAGTGGTCCTATTGTTTCATCTTTCATGCCTCTTACAATAAACTGAAATGGAAACACCAGAAATCACGAAGCGTGACGATCAGCTGTTCAGAGTATTTTTAATTTTGAATTTGAAGGTGCTATGCCACCACTGAATGCTGGTAAAGGTAATTATTGTGTTTGCGAAGGCTTAGCTTGAGATAATGGAGTGATAATGGTAAGGTAGATGGGGTTGGGAGTAAGTAAGCTTTAGTAATGCTAAAATTCTACACCTAGTCCTTTTAGAAGTGTTGTTTGGACTGTTAGCTGTGCAAAAATCATGCTGGTACCAGGGTAGGCCTTAGTAGGTCTCATCTAGAGTATGCTAAGCCGTCCACATCTTCTGTTGCATTACGCAGACTGGTTATTGTAGACGCGGACGGCTTACCCTAGATGAGACCTGGCCTTAGCTACCGGTATTAGTCAACACATGTACCAATTGCAGCTCATCATTCATTACACTGTCGCACATGTGGTATTAGCAGATTAGACTAGACGGATCAGAAAATTAGGCATTAATGTAAACAAAGTGGCTATTCTTATAGACCTGTACAAATGAGGACTTTGTTTATTTTATTACTTTGTCACGCTCTCTGGATTGGGCTTAGCGTGAGGCAATAATAGAATGAACCAAGCACTTATTTGTACAGACCCATTTCTTCTTTTTGTGTTTATTATGTACACTCACTCTAATACCTTACCATATTCTATTCGCTTCATTAATTGTTGAATTTTATGTATTTTTGTTATTTGCATGGTTAGTTTTAATAACAGAATTATTTTTTTGCTTCAAGGTGTTAGCAAGTCATATTTTTGTGTATCTTTTTCTTTTAAATTTTCTACCGGTACTTTGTGTAATAGCAAACCATGGATTAAATCAATTTTAGACTAGACTAGGCTTATAACAAAGAATGTCCTCTGTGAAAGTTGCAGTGCGAGTCCGACCTTTTAACAGCCGGGAAAAAGAAAAACAATGCAAATGTATCATCAAAATGGATGGATCAACGACTGGTAAGTTAAGCGATGTTTAATTTAGCTTGCCTATCTGGCATTTTTTGTGTGATGCCAACATAATAAGATCACTGCATAGTGGAACCTCATGTCAATGATGCCTGAAATTTCAAAAGGCAGTGTCTTTTTTGCCATTAGCGGTTAGGCCTAGATCCTGATTAGCTTGCGTCTATGAGTATGACTGTTGATTGGCTTGCATCCATAAGTATGCCTGGTTTGGAGTAAATTAGCCAATCAAGATCTACTGCCGGCAAAATAGACTCTGCCACTTCAGAGTTTTGGTTTATTTTTCCGAAGCTTTGATCTTTAAATAAAGGTGATGACAAAAGAATATTTTTTCTTGACAAAATCTAAAAAAGTAGCTAGTTGAACAAGCAAGACTCAAACAACAACTAGCTAAAAAACTGATTAAATCTTGATAAAGTTAATGCTATGCGCAACTTCTTAATTTTTAAGCTTGCATAAGAAGCCAAATCTTTTTTCTACATGCGTTAACTTATGACTTCGAAATGTGTAACAAATGGCAAAGCCAATCTTTGTGACTTAATGTTTGGGCAACATAGTTCTGAAGAAACGTTGCAGTGGTGGCAAATGTCGGTGATGCTGTGTTGATTTGACCAAATCAAGATTCGAAATTCGGACTTCTCTCACCGATAGCGATGTCTTAATAACTGAGCTGACCACAGAATGAGTTGTTTTTAAAAAAGTTTATAGGACTTATTCTGCGTTTCAGAAATTCATTTTGTTTCAAAAGCCATTTTTTAATTACTTGCATTTATGTATTTTCAGTGATCCAAGATCCAAAGCATTTGAAAGAACCGAAAAGTTTTAATTTTGATTATTCATACTGGTCCCATTCTACAGTAGGTCATCAAGTTAATGTGCCAATTCTTGTTGTTTTAAAGTTGCAATTTTGAAAATTGCTTGGCCCTCATTAAAAATATTCTTGCACCGATAATTTAAATCTGAATGATTTTTAGAAGTAGTGATGCTGAAATCTTATGGTGATTGATTTTGGTTGCCTAGAATTCATAGCAACCCAAGTTAGAAAGATTACATAGCTACAATAATTTCCTTTTGTATTATTTGTTAATAATGCATCGTTAATAATGCTTAGTTAATAACGCATGATCATGAATTTGCATAGCCTACGTTGTATTTTGTGAAATAAAAAAGCTCTTTGTATACTTTCGTTTATCGATTCTTTGCTTTTGCAGCCTGGTGATGTGAAGTTTATCGGCCAGCAACAAGTGTATGAAGACTTGGGTGAAGAAATGCTTCATCATGCTTTTGATGGTTATAACGTATGCATATTTGCATATGGACAAACTGGAGCCGGTAAATCGTATACAATGATGGGAAAGCATGATTCAAAAGATCAAGGCGGCATTATTCCACAGGTTAGTAGATTTTGTCCCGATATGTAGAATTGTAGATAAGAGTTGAATAGGTTATTTGTACTCTTTTGTTACTCTGCCATGAGTAAGGCACATGGTATTTACGTTTTTCCGTTGAATTTCTGCTTCTTAATTTTTCTTACTTGGTACATTTTTTAAATATTTTGCTGTTTCAATTTGCCGATCTTGACTATGGAAAGAATACGAACGACATTCAATACGAACACAAAAGACCTACAACAAAAACTTGCAACATTCAATATCAGCAAGATACGATGAGCTTTTCCAATAGTTTTTATTGCTTTCAAATTTTCTGACAGATGTGTGAGGAGTTGTTCACTCGTATTACGGAGTCAACTGAAAATAACAACTTGAATTACGGAACAGTTACTCACTCAGTTGAAGTTAGTTATATGGAGATATATTGCGAGCAAGTCCGTGATTTACTTAATCCTCGAAACAACAAGAACCTCCGTGTCCGGGAGCACCCTTTGCTCGGACCATACGTAGAAGACTTATCGAAGTTAGCAGTGCAATCTTTTGATGATATTAACCTTCTAATGGACGAAGGGAACAAAGCTAGGTAAGCACTGACGCAATTATTGTTAATCACTAAGTCAAAAAAAAATCGAATCTTCGTTATATGATACTCGTAGTATTACGCTGCAGCGTGTGACGCGTGACCCATCTTCGCGGCTTAGAGCCGGAGCAACACAGCTTCCAAGAAACGTCACAGCGGTGGCGAGCTTTTAACGACACCGTGTCCGATCTGACCGGCCCGGGAATCGAACCCCAGACCTTCCGCAGCGACAGCGATGTGCTTGGAAATTTAGCTAACCGGTCGGTTAAAAATAGTATACTATTACTAATTGTTTTAGCCAATAGATCCTAAAACAAAATCGAGAGTGAGAAGGGTTTAATGCTAAAATTTCAGTTTTGAAGAAAGCGTGTGATATTTTTCAAAGCGCTAAGCCATTCAGGTTATAAACCATGGCACATGTGTCTAATGAAACGCGATTTAACGTCTCCTTTGGGCTGCGCTGCCTACCGGTTGTGTTGAACCATCGCACTCTGCCCATTGGCACTATGCCAACCGAATGTGCTACCTATGATGTCAACCAAAAACTGCTGCCAGGGTCGAAGTACGAAACCCATGGGATAATCCAGACAATAGATACTTGTCGAGTATTCAGTGTAGGTATAATATTGTTAAAAATTCAGCAGCTTTTAATGGTAAAAATAAAATTTGTAGTTAGTTTCAGCGGGGGTGCTCGGAAAAGCGTTAGTGTTGTTTGCGGAAATAGACTCTGCTAATTTCGTTCGCTGAAGCTTTTAAAGCCAGAAGAAAAAATAATAAAGATAGTAGCTCTAGCTCAGACATAAAACTTTATTGTTCGCTGGTAAATGCAATCAAAATATTTCTTGCTCCCCCCATTGCATTGTTCAAACGCACATCGCACCATCGTGGATAAGGATTCCAGCAATGACCAAGGAATCCAAACTCGACAAACGCTTTTTGTATTATTCAATGCCTGTCTGTCTCTTGCACTAAAATAGCTTAACCAGTAAATAACAAAAAGAACATCATGAGAAATGTGTTCATTGTTCCTTAACTTTTTATATTATCTATACAAACCAGTATTTTTAGCTATATTTTTAACACCAGTTACACTTTTACTTAATGCAAATAATGGTAAGATTTGTTTTTCAGAACTGTTGCTGCTACGAATATGAATGCTACTAGCAGTCGGTCGCATGGTGTGTTCAGCATTGTATTCACGCAGAAACGACGTGATAACGACACAGACCTGGAAACTGAAAAGGCAAGAACTGGTTGCTTGTGTTTGTAGTTAAAATAAGATTCGCAACTTGAATCTTAGCCTCCAGTCTTGATAAAAATCAGGTCTTAAGTGAATTAGAACCGTGCGAAAAGCATGTTTATTGCTTCGCTATAGAATGTGTTGACAAAAGCAGTTTTATCTGATTTGTGTTCTAATATAGAGATGTTATGAATTTTGCCTATAGCCATTTAAAGCCTGTAACAAATTGCTCATGTCAGTATCTTCCATTGTTTTATCTTCCGCTGTAGCTCGTAAAGGATAGATATGCTACTGCCAATTTCCGCAACGCGCTTTCTTGTACGTTATTAGGCTTTTCTGGTTCGTACCGCTATGTCTTTCACATCGATGAGCTCGGCAGGTTATAATAACACCTATCTAATACCTATCATTGTTTTTAATCACTAGTTTTAACGATGTTGTGTTTGCTAAATAGATGGTTGCTAACATATGATCATACACAGTTGCAAGAATTTTTAAGAATAAATCAATCAAATCGTAATTATACTCGCGATGTTACGTTGGAGCGTATAACGAGTGGCAAAGTCCATCTCGGCGGCTTAGCGCCTGGGCAAAATGAATTAAATTATTTGAAGTTTTGAAACGTTTCTCACCTCATAGTCAATCTTTTTCAAATACAATTCTAACTGAAGACGATTTATGGTGATTTGCAAGCAAATCATAAGGTTTCAAAAATCGAAGAGGTTTAAATTATTTTTTTGCACTTTTTTGCTATTGTTCTATGAAATTGTTTTTTGTTTTTTTGCTCAGAAAGCTCTTGTGCCTTAGCGTCAGTACACTTGTTTTTAATGTAAACTGCTTACGCTTTATTTTGTTTAGTCTATACACAAAATAGATAAATATAGCAATGCAGTTTTGCAAACTGATTGCGTTTTTGGTTCGTTCTGCCCTGGTAAACAAACTAACAGCTTCAATACTCACCAAAATTTCTTTTAAAATAACTAAGGTAATTTTGGACTGTTTCTGATTTTGATATTTATGCATGTGATGTTATAATTATGAAATTCCATGTCAATTTTTCAGGTTTCGAAAATAAGTCTTGTAGACTTGGCTGGCAGTGAAAGGGCAGAGTCGACTGGCGCCAAAGGAAAAAGATTGAAAGAAGGTGCAAATATCAACAAATCATTAACTACTCTCGGAAAAGTAATTTCTGCACTCGCCGAGCAGGTATATCTGCTTACACAAATATCTAAATGCCGAAGATTAATTTTTGATAATTCACTTAACTGATTGGAATGCCGAAGATTAATTTTTAGAAGTTCACTTATGATACCGATGATGATATTTCTGTATCTGACCTTTTGGCTTTTTCAAACTTGAAATTAATTTTATGTGTTTGACAGCAGGTGTTTATGATTTGATTTTGTGTGAAAGTAAAAAATTTAGCTTGTTGAGCAGACAGTAGTTTTTGCACTCAAAAAGACCTTCCGATTTTGCGTCGATGATCCAGTTTGATTTGAGTATTTTCTAAGAGTGTTTTTTCAAAATTTTAATTGAATACCTTGGTTCAACTTTTTTTAGGTTTTAAATGTGTGGTTTCGGCTGTCTTAATTAAGCTTCGAGTCAGGTTTTGAGCACGCAAAAGCTTTTTAAAACCTATCAAATAGCTTGAATTATTTCGGTGTCTTCTGTACTTGCTCACCAGAAAAAATACTTATATGTTTTTGGGCTTTTTTCGTTAACTTTTGTTTTTCGTCACTTTTACTAGGACTGTAATGGGATAGCACTGGTAAGTATGCTGTAATTGCATTGAGTAATTAAGCGCTACATGTAATTCCGAGGCATGCGGTGTTGAATTAGAGAAGAATGCATGTTTGTTAGTATGTATCTGTTTACCAGTTAAAGCGATCGTTATATTCGAAAAATTGCTGGCTCTTGAGTACAAAGTTTTGAATGCTTCTCCAAAACAATACATTCATAGCATAAACGTGCCTTTGTCAGCATGCGAAAAGCGTTGTCACGATTAGCGACAAGAGACACACGACTGTGATTAATAGCCGTAGCCGTAGCAGAGTTTCATGTGGTCAATAAGCAGGAAAACCAAACAAGCATGGTGTAAAAATTGTCTGGCGATACGTTATCCTTTGTTAAGACTCAGGAAAAGAAGGTTAGAAACCTAGTGCGATGAGAATAAATTTTAACCGGTTAGCTCAATTGTTAAGCTTATCAGTGCGGGAGGTCTGGGGTTCGATTCCCGGGCCAGTCTAGTTGGTCCCGGGCCAGTCAAGTTGGACATAGTGTGACGTTTCTTCGGACCTGTGTTGCCCAGGTGCTAAGCTGTAGAAAAAGGCCTCGCTACTCGTTACATGCATCGGCATAACGCCGCGAATATAACGAAGATTTAATTTTTTTATGTGAACATCACCGAATTTTTTTTTGTAAGACAGTTCTGTATAGCCACTACATCAGGCCGCTGGTGATCACCGGTATTAGCTAGTGTGTGATTTACTTATCGCTTCGATGAAGGTTTTTCTTTTTTTTTTGAAGACCGTTTCGACGTCTTCTGGATAATTATCGGAAATGCGTTGCTCTATGTTCGGAATAGATCTTCTGCGTTTATTTTGTCGCTGAATTGAAACGGTTTGTTGTCCAGTACTGCTTCTTTGTGCGTTGTTCGAGCGTTTGCTTTTCATTTAGGATATTGGAATTGACTTTCGGTCAAGTCAAACTAAACACGTCCAAATGTTGTTTATAGCTATCCTGTTTATATCGAGAACGAAATATTACCCTGCCACATGCGCAGTTTTAGCGGGCTTTGGGCCCTTCGTTCTTGGTTCTAGTTCCTGCATCATAATTAACTTCTTGATGTCATGATTAAGAAAAGTGATTATGACATCAAGAAAGTAATTATCATATGACGCAGAAACTAGAACCAAGAACCACGAACCTAAAGCCTATTAAAATTGGACATGTGGACAGAGTAAATGTAGTCAAATTAATGGCCTGACGCTACAAAACCTCAGTTAAAAACACCCCAAAAACAACATTTCTTTGTCTGTAAACTTTTCAAAAGTTCCTTGTGTTAGAAATAGGAATAGACATCCCCATTTTCCTCCTTTATTTTGCATGAATATTACCGGAATGTAAAAAGTCTATTTAAATGAGGTTTTTGTGTGGTTACTGCTTCAGCTTTACTGATGTGCGGTTGCGTGATATACTTAATCTGCAAAAGATCTTATCTTGTGACTTTGCTTGAGCTGTAGTGTGCATTGATTTGTATTCTTCGGGGATTTAATACGTATTAAAGCAAGGCTGGCGTCATGTCTGCGTTTAATATCTTGGGGATTTTGCGTGTCTAACACTTTCTAGTATATCTTTTTAAAATTTGCTTTAAAATTAACTTTACCCAAATGTATACGAGTTGTCGTATGAACTCCCTCGGTGTGTTTACTGGCAAAATATTATTATTTGCGATTTTTCTGGTCTGAATTGGCTAATAGACTGGTTGACAACTTAGCACAGTTTGATAATTGACATCGAAAAAATAAATGAAATCTTCAAACCTGTTATACCAGCGTCTTTAATGGGTGGCTGCTTGATTAGAAGATCTTAACCGGTCATTCGCAGTCTCGCTGCGAGTATCAAAACTGCTGAGGTTTTCTTTATTCATTCCTTTATGTTTTTTTTGTTTGGTCTATGTGTTATGTTGTTTTATTAGGCTACTCGCAAAATAATAAATATCAATATCATTATACTCACGGTATTACGCCGAAACGTGTAACGAGCGGCGTGGCCCATCTTCGCGTTTTAGCGCCTGGGCAACACAGCTCCGACGAAACGTCGCAGCGGTGGCGAGCTGTTGGCGACACTGTTGTCGATTTGACCAGTCCTGGAATCGAACCACTGACCTCCCGCACCGATAGCGTTCGCTTACAGCTAGCCAGCCTGCAACAATGATAATTGGCATCATAAGGTTATTTCCCTGCCCGTATTGCTTCCCAGTCTTTTGATTCCCGGGTTTGTCACTCTTATTCCTGAGAAAACTCTGCAAGAAAACTTAGTGTTTTGGGTTATGAAGTTATGAGTTTATGACTACCTTTTGTTGTGCTGAATATCCTCACCGTGAAAAATATGCAGCCATTTTTTAGATCGAGAAACTTGAGATTTTAGCGTAGCTGTGGCATTCGTTTTTGTTTTATTTGGTCTTAGTTGAAAATTTCTCTTTGGTTATTGATTTTGGTTGCAATTTAGAGATTCGCTTTTGATCGTCTTTTATTGTGTCTTTAGAGCACTTTCATGCATGAAATGCAGTTTAAACTAGCAAACATTCTTTTCTCATAGCTAAAGGCAAGTCAGCACTGGCTGACTGTACATTCAGCAACAATCGAAAAGGTTTTAGTTTTTGTTCTACAGCTTTAGGTGTATTGTCGGATTTGAAATGCTGATGATGTGATCAGCATCATTCGAAACGTTAAGTAAAATACATGCTGAATTTTTGATTAGTTGGTTCTCCCAGTTGACTTAAGCGCTGCCAATACTTGCTTGATATACAGGGTATAATTCGAAAGTAACTCATTCTTTTCAAACACTTGGCTTATACCTTATTTAAATAATGTAACATAGGCTGTTTCTTAAATTTTTGTGTGTATGTTATTTAGTGTGTGGCAGCTAAATTTTATTCTTGTTTTCTTTATTTTAATTACAATTTTTTTTATATATTTGAAATATTTTGTAAATTAACATATTAATTGTATATAGTTAATAATAATTGAAAGTAAATTCAACCAAATTTAAATAAATAAACAATTAGGTATTGGATTTTAAATGAAAGCCCTTATAATGTGCTTACTTCTCATGCTTATTAAATATAAAAATTACGCTTTAAAAACAAATCATTATTATTTTAGAATTGGGAGTTACTTTTGGATCACCCTGTATATTAGGAATCGATGTTCCATTAAAATTTTTGATGCCTTGAGATACCGTATTTTTGTTTTGCGGTTTGGTTGCTGAAATTCGCATAATTAAGCATGTAGTTCGACATTGTCGGCACGCGAAGTACTTTAAAAATCGGCACTCCCTACTAAAATCGCGCTTGTTCGGTTTTTGAAACCAGAACTGCATAAATACTGAAAAATTTGAGATAAGATTGCTTCGTCTTTCAAATGTACTATATACAAAGATGAATCGATTTTAGGAACTATGCAATACCTTTATCTCTAGAGATCAATACGGTTCTAGATGATTTTGCTTCGTGCTCACGTCACAGTTTTGAGTTTGCTCTAGGCATGTATTAGTTGTGTGTTTAAGATATAAAAAATAAACAAATCCTGATTGTCTTGTAATGTAGATGTGTTTTCTGACTGAAAACTGATGCTAATCTTGCTTAGTTTCAGTTTTATGTTGTCCTGTGTAAAACAATCTTGTGACTACTGCAAAACAGTAATCCTTAACCTTTTTTGGGCAGCGGATAACTAAAACTATGGAACGAAACCAATGGACCCCAGCGTAGAAACATGTAATGGCCAGTATCAAATCAGATCTAAATTATCATTTTTCAGATATGCTGAGTTGCCGTGCATAGGAACATAATCCTAATTTTGATCCGATTTCATAATACTTGCTTTGACTTTGTCGTTGAGCTCTCTGCCGAAGAAGCTGCATATCGTACATTAAGTTGCAATGGCCAATATTAAATTCAGGCACAAGTAATATTCATGAAGTCCTTGGGTTCTGTGTTTTTCTTGTATATTTTTGTTAGGTTTTACTGACCGCTTAAAGCTTCTTTGCAGATCCTTTAAGAATTAAGAACCCCTGCTGTGGTTTGATGCCTTTGCGAAATAAACTTTTTTCGTTTGGCAGCGGTAACTTCAATTCTAAACCACAGTCTATGACTTTTGTGTCTTTTTATAAAAGTGATAGAACAAGAAGGTCTTCGAAAAAATTATGCATTTGTTTGTTTCTTATAATCTCAAATGAGTTTTTCATTGAGCTGGCTACATTTGCTACCTCGCTAGGAAGTCACGAGGCAGAAATGGTGCTTGTAAGCATTATAACTGCAATCGTAAAAACTAATTTGAGCGGTAATGTTTTTTTGAATTACTAGTATGAACCAAGCGGCCAGGTTTGCGAGAGCGATATTGGAGATATATCCAAATCTGTTCAAAAATGCTTATTTTTCACTTTATCTTGTGCATTTGCTGACTTGATTTCTTGTTTAAAACTGCCGAAATAAACCAACGTACTAACTAAAATTAATGAGTCTAATTAACCATAAATTGCCGGGTTTACGACAGGGTTTGTATAAACAAGTGATAAAAATGGATTTTTAAATTTGTTTTTCACATTCATAGTTGGTGGAAAAATGTCTTGTTGTTCATCGATTTTATTTTCTTTTCAAAATGAGAATTTGTTGCAACTCGATACGTTTTTTTCGCTTGCTTTGTGAGCCGTTAAATTGGAGCATTTATTCTTTAGCCTCTTCCACAAAAATAGTGCCATGAATAATTCACGATGTGAAATTACGTCATCTTGGCGCAACGTTATCTTGCAGTTGTATTATATTAGCTTTTAAGTTTTAATTGCAACGCAAGAAGCTGTTTAGCTGTTTTAAAGGTCAATATATATGTAGGCTGTATCTTTCCCACCTTGAGTTTCATCAGTTTTGGAGTTATTGTAAAGCAAAGCCAAAAAATGTTTTCGCTCTTCTGTATTTTAACACGTTCCCAAGGACCTTTTGTATTTTAAAAGCGTGGTGTTAACAGGCAAGATCAAAGAAGAAACGGGGGGAATATATCCCTTATCGTGATTCTGTTCTCACTTGGCTCCTGAAAGAAAACCTCGGAGGGAATTCCAAGACAGCCATGATTGCAGCTATAAGTCCCGCTGATATTAACTATGACGAAACCCTGAGTACATTAAGGTAATCAATGAATTCAGTGCTATCATTTTTTAACTCTTTTACTGATGTTAATTTTTTAGGATGTGATCCTAGTTAGATTTTTTGTAGTGTTTCGTTGTTAACCCTACCAAACTTAAAGCACTATAGTAAAATATGGTTGTTGTTAAATTTTTACGTTATTTGACGCTTGCTTAACGTCACATTCTTTTCACCAGTGAATGGGGTCATGACTGACTTGTTGGCAATCTACGAAAGACTTATTTCAAATCGATTTCTCTTAAGTTGATGTGTAGAAGTAACGTGATATTCCCTTATCTTGACACACGATGGTCTACCATATTGCAGGAAATGCTGTGTAATAAAGCTATGAAACTTCTACTGCATCGCATGAAGTGCAGTTTAATGAAGCTATGAAACGGGGCAAAATTTCAATAGAAAACTTAAACCACTAGTCTTTTGGCAGCTAACTCTGTCTGTTTTCATCATTGTCTACTATTGGTATTTACTTACCCTAATGAAAGCAAACCAACTTAGCTTCCGAAACGTCGATAATTTAGGCTTTTCTGTTTGAATACGAACCCCTGAAAAGCGCAATCGCCCGAAACAACCCTTTAGGTTAATATTGATTGCCTTAATTAATGCTAATTAAATTTAAAAATTTTAAAGCTTGCTTCACCAGATTGAAAACACTACACATAGTAAATAGTTCAGATGACCAAATAATAGAGCGCCTGCCTCTAGAGTCCGAATCGGGTCAAATCAATCACTTTAAAATTGATATTCACAGCTTCCCTACTCTACGTTCAGCAATAACGGGACCGTGTGGAGAACAAGCCGGCAGGTTTACTTGTGCCGTTGAAAAACGCTTTTAGTGGGATTCTCCCATCTTAGGAATGGTAGACAAGATGGCCGGCAACTCCTAAGCGAGCTTGTTATAGCCATTGATCGCTTTCTTGTGACAGGAGGATAAATATGCAACTCAATACACATGAGAAAATAGTGTTTAGCTCATGCTTGTAAATAACCATAGTTTCAACATCATTACTGATTTTTTAGATATGCAGATAGAGCGAAGCAAATCCGATGCAATGCAGTGGTGAACGAAGATCCTAATGCAAAGTTAATACGTGAGCTCAAAGAAGAAGTGGAGAGATTGCGACAAGTACTGCGTGCGGAAGGCCTGGCCAGTTTGATCAATGAGCAGTCTCTCAATCGCAAGCGCATCGATACAAACGAAAAAGGTCAGTTAGAATGCAATGGAGGCCTCTAGCTGTTTAATTAAATGGCAAGACGCAGATGATTTGTAACTGAAATGCAAATTTCAGTTATTTTTTAACATTGTTACAATCAATGTGTACTGCAGTTTCATCCAAGACTAAGACATATTGATTTATTCTTTTGATTTGCCGTGCTTCTCCCATTTTTAGTCGTAGACAGACAGATTGCCGTCTTTAGCGAGTTTTTTACAGCATCTTCATAGCTTTCCTCCGATAGAAGGACAAAATTGCTTCTGAACACGGAATACAATACATACGATGCTTTATGTCAAAAAAGATGCTTTAAAAAATATTGGCTTAAAAACAAGTGACAAGTACGACCAATTTCTATACTTCAAATACAAGGTAAAACCACGAAAGAAGCGTCTACTCTACATCCCTAGAAATCAACGCAATTAAATCAGTGGTAAATTATACCGTGAAAAATTTAAATCGCCACTTTTGAATTGTTGCAGGAATTAACATTTTAATGTTTATTTGTCAATTCAGTACATACATAGACGTTTTCATCTTTTTTTGTTTACCGAAAATCCGATTTTGACATTAGCATTATGTTCATCCAAGCCGTATTGCGTGACTTTAATAAATTATCAAGTCTGCTTGAGGATTTCTTATTGATTATTTTAAGTCGATGTTTGGCATTCAATTACGTTATTTACCGACTAAGGTTTAAATATCTCGCCGATTTGTACATTTTACGATATATCTGCTTGAGTAAATTTTTGTCAAGTCAAATGTCGCAAATACAACATATTTGGAAAACGCGTTAAGCATATGGTGTAGCATATCATGCTTATATGATATGGGTGAGCGGTTAATACGCTTGTCTTGTAAATACATTATGCTCGTATGGTAATCACTCATTTTTGCTGTGCAAAGCTTTAGTCTTGCTGCGTATCATCTCCAAGCCAGAACTATCACTTCTTACTACTAATATGTTTTACTGGCCACTCACTTTTCATTGAACATTTGTTACGATATTGCCATCGGTGCAATAGGTCTGGCGTTCGAATCCCGGGTCGGTCAAATCGTTCACAGTGTCGCCAATGGCTTATCACTGCTGCGACGTTTCTTCGAAGCTGTGTTGTCCATGCGCTAAGCTACGGAGATGAGCCCACTCGTTACACGCTAGGGCGTAATACCACGTGTATAATAAAAATTTGATTTTTGATTTCATACCTAGCACCAACGAATTGGCAGCTTTATCTCGGATCTTTTGCATTTTGTATTACTATTCCTCATTTTATATCATCAGTTTATGCTAGATATTGAATTTGACCAAGCGATTATATCTTGAAAAGATCACGTGAAACATGTGCATGTGAGCTGCTTTAGTATTGGTTAAAAAGGTTTCAAAGTACGTTTTTTGAATTAGAAGAGTTAGAATTGGGATTATTAAGTTTCAATCATCTTAGAGCCTTGTTTGTTTTGATGTTTAGGTATTAATGCAATCACCAATTCTTTTAATGATATCGAAACTCTCAAATCCCAAGAAAAAAATGCTCTTGAAAGGATCAAGGTACTTACATTAATTTTGTTCTGGTTTATTTTCGCTTCCTTTCCAGCAATTGCTTGTCTCTGGGATTATTTTAGCTTATTAGAAGTAACGGACTTTGATTTGCATTCAAGGCTGGTTAAACATTGAGGATAGTTTATACGTTATCATCTAGAATTTGGTGTGAATTCGACATTGGGCGGTTGGCGCAGTTGATCAGCACATCGTTGGCGGTTGGGAAGAAGTAGAGTTCGATTCCCTGGCCGGTCAAATCAGACACAGTGGCGCAAGCGGCATGTCACCGCTGCGACATTTCTTTGGCGCGCTATGTTGCGCATGCGCGAAGCTACGTAGGCCGTAGATGGGCAGTTGGGTACGATTCGGCGTAATACCGCGAGTATAATAAAAATTTGGTTTTTGTTAATAGGAATCTGAAAAAATCATCGCAGAACTCAACGAGACATGGGAAGAAAAACTGAGAAGGACTGAACATATTCGCTTACAAAGGTAGACTTCATTGCTTTTGAAATCATGTAGACTTGATCAACATCTGCTAGCAGTTTATCGATGTTCAGAATTTCAAAAATTCAAGTAGATTTTGCTCAATACACTTGGTTGAGGGATATCAGAATGTAACGAAGTTCGTAATTTGTAATAAAAATGCAGAAGCGCAAGTATGTATGCGTAGGTGCAGACAGTCAACACTGTTTCGACCTTTCAGGTTTCATTAGTGCAGCTGATGTGACCGGCATTTATCCAAGGCAATATACAGGGTGACCCAAAAAAAAACGGGCCCCGTGTATTTAGAATAATTACAATTGGGGCCCGTTTTTTTTGGTCACCCTGTATGTCTGAGCATATACTGTCCTAAATAAATGTCAGTCATACCAACTGCATCTGCTTTTTTTACGATTCAGTTAGTTCGAATAGTAGTAGTTAAAATGGCTACTTAATGTTTGTTGGTTTTGGACATTAAATGTTTGTTTAATTTTAGGGAAAATGCCTTGATGGAACTAGGTGTGTCTTTAAGAGAAGATGGGGAAACTTTGGGGGTATTTTCACCCAAGAAAACTCCCCACATTGTCAATTTAAACGAGGACCCTTTGATGTCGGAATGTCTTCTGTACTATGTAAAAGACGGGATCACAAGGTGAAACACCTTATAATTGCAGAACGGCTAAACATCCAATAATAAATATAGTCACAACACAGAAAATTAAAAATATAAGTACTGTGAATCCTAAAGTTATGGTAGCCGCTCTTGTTAAATGAGACTTATTGTTTTCTTTTTGTTTTGCATACATCAAAGTAAATTACTAATACCTACTGTATGTGCTTTTTATTCCAATTCCAAATCAGCCCAGAGAACTTCTGTGTTACATGGGTGGCGATTTGTTCTTAATGTACGTCGCCTCTGTAATTTAATGCATGTCGGCAGTGTGGCGCAGTGGTTTGAAGCGTCGTTTTCACGAATGCTGTGATCGCAGCAAGGTTGCTGGTTCAACTCTCAACCAAGCCTGGTTGTTGCGTCCATGGATAAGATGCTTCATGATGGCTGCCTCTGCTTGGTGAAATGTAACAAGCAGCAAATTAAAGAAGTCAAAAACAAACTCAACCAGAAAACTCGAAAGCAATAGCAACTCCTTAGTGAATCTGGATTCGTCTATTGTATAGCGCTCTCGTCCCTTTCTCGTGACAGGAGGATGAAAATAAAGAATTCATTCTCGATCAATCAATCAACATCTTCTTATAAAAATCGAAGCGAAGTGTGATGCAGTGGAGGATTTACCTTGTCGACTTGACTGACGCGGTGTTATTATATTTCATGACGTTGTCATACGGTGGGATTAGTTATTACTAGCGAGGAATTTTGGAGATATAACTACGAGATTTGTTTCAGAGTCGGATTGTCGAGTGCAAAAGTAACCCAGGATATAGTACTGAGTGGCCAGCATATTAAAGACGAGCACTGTATATTTCAATGCAAACGAATATCGTCAGACGAAGGTAATAGTCGTATAGTGATATTCTACTATCTTTTCCTTACCGGTTAGCTCAGTTGCTAAAGAAAGCTATCGGTGCGAGGGGTTGGGGGTTCGAATTTCAAGCCGGTCAAATCAAACACTGTGTTGTCAACGGTTCGCCTACGCTGCGATGTTACTTCGGAGCTATGTTGCGCATGCGCAAAGCCGTGTAGTTGGGCCCTGCCGCTCGTAACTCGTTAATTCCGCGAGCATAAAGAAGATTTGATTTTGATTTGACGGCAGAAGGACTCATTATTTTTGTGGTAGTTGCAAATATTTCTTTCAATGAAATTCGTTTGGATCGTTTGAATACACTGATTTTGGACGGCGCGATAACATTTACTGGTTCCTTGTTTGTCTGCTTTGCATAACGAGCCATGCTTTAAAATATTTTGTATGACTTGCTGTCGAATTAAACCCTGTTTTTTTTTCTATGGTGAAAAAAGTATTCTTAACCAAAACACCACGGAGGTAGTCTCTTTCTAACGTCATAAAAATGCTGCTTAACATGCACAAGGAGCAATTTTGATCACAGTAATATGGAAATGTTGGGGCAATTGAGGTCAGATGCTGTTCCATGCATTATCTACATTGCTATATATCGGCGAATAAGATTATTTTACAAGACGTGTGTCGTGTGTGTATTGATCGAATTCCACTCTCTATTGATTGGGAGAGTTTTATGGATTGGCTGGGATGAATTAAGAAATAAGTGTGGAGGCTGCCATTAAAAATGCGTAGATTTTGAAAGATCTGTATTATACGTGCTCTGCTCAAGCTCTTGTCGTGTGAGCGTCAGCTCAACAACACTTAAGAGTGTGAGGAACTTCTCTGGGACGTGACCAAGGGCTTTGGGAGAAAGTGTAGGTCTTGGTTATGGTGTGGGCCGGATAGTGAACACTTTCGTATCACAGCTTTGATAAAGGTTTGTGTTTTAGTCATTGTGAGTATCTTGCCGTTCGAAGAAGCCCAAACATTTGTAAATGGTCGCGAAGTACACGAACCTACCGAACTCCGGACCGGAAATCGGATTATCCTGGGAAAAAATCATGTGTTCCGGTTCATGAACCCGGATCAAGGTATTACCTTGCAAGTCAAGTTCAAAAATAATTGTTTATGTACTTTGCTTATCTTTTAGCTCGACTACAGAGAAGTTATAGCGAAATTGCATCTTTGGACTCACCATCCGATCCAGTAGATTGGTCTTTCGCCCAAAGAGAATTACTAGATAAGCAAGGAATAGACATGAAGCTGGAAATGGAGAGAAAGTAAGTTAAAGTATTCAATCAAATATGTAGATTGTAGAACTGTAATTTATTACTTATACATAAGTTTTCTGCCTTTGTCAATGTAGTTCATTTGTACTTATTTGCAAGGTGCATCCGTTTTTTGAGAAATTTTTGCACCTTTTAGAGTTTGAACTACGTGCTTTAAACTTGGACTTGTGAAAATATTGATCCAACTGAACGAGTTAGAAACTATTTCAAGTGATGTTTCATAAAGCAACTGCATATTGCCCCAGGATAAACTTATGCAATTCTATTCTATACGGTACCTAATTAGGCATAGATTATGCTAGATTACCAAGGCAGCCGTGGGATTTGGTTTGAAAAGTATGGGGCAGCGGTTAGCTCAGTTGCCAAGAGCACAGGTTGTCGGTGCGGGAGGTCTGGGGTTTGATTCCCGGGTCGGTCAAATCAGCACTGTGTCGCTAACGGCTCTCCACCGCTGCCACGTTTCTTCATAGCTGTGTAGCCCAGGCGCTAAGCCGCAGAGATTGGCCCCGCCATTCGTTAGGCGCTTCGGCGTATTAACGCGAGTATAATGAAGATTTGATTTTTTGGGGTGCAGCATTCTTTGAAAACCCGGCCACGTTCTCGAACAGCAATATCGCCCAGCGGTGCCGCGCTCTGGTTACAGATCCTGGTGACGAGTTCAATACATGACTGGAGCTAGTGGGGGGATTCAGCCGGTACTATAGAACCGTCTTATGAGATCAGCGAACCGGCCAGCATTACTGTTTATACTCGTACCATTAGTTGAAACAGAACCGGCTGAAAATATAATTTTTGTAATAGAACCGGTTGACAAAAAAATTGAAACCCACCACTGGCTGGAGCTCATTGCGTTTGCCATGTACACGAGTGGCTGCTGACTCGAAGAGCGCAAGCTCACTTCACAATCTCCCTCAATTGCTGTTGAATTTTCAGTTCAATATTTTGAAAATGATATACGTTATTCCTGTAATTATTACGGAAATCGCTTTCTGTGATTAACAATTCACTTGTTAAGGTTGCAAGAAATGGAACAACAGTACAAACGCGAAAAGGAAGAGGCCGATTTCTTGCTTGAACAGCAGAGACTGGTAAGTTCGTTTCAATCGATTTTATGACTTTGTGTTGCAACCTTCGCTACATTTGCCTATAAGTGTATTAATAGCACGGAGAAAATGAAATTTTCAACATGAACTTATTGATCATGCGAATGAGTTTTCAAGTTCGTCAGAAAACTTTTTTCAATGCTAAACTCACATAATTGCCTGAAAAGAAAAAATACCGGTATACGAAAAACGAGTCAAACTCGGAAAGCTATGTTTAAAGTGCGATTTCATTTCCTTTTTTATCGCTTCATTTTAACTGGAGCTGATACTGAGATGGTATTAATTCGGCACTGTATGTATTTGTGGCTGTCATCTAGTCGTATCTAACTTATATTGATCCTAACTTATATCCGTTTCTGAATTGGACTGTACTTTTGCGGAACCGCTTTCTTGTACTGGAGCCACATACAGTTCTATAGTGTCCAAAGACAGAAACTACGATTCTGTGATGACTAATACTCAAAAATCATTCACTTTGGTTCATTATTTGAGTTTTCAAAAACAAACATCTTCATTCTCGACTCTATTTTATCGATAACGTACATTTTAATGCGGTACAAGTCTATAGAGTTGGTCTGTAATCGTAACGCGTGACTGGAAAAGTACCCTAGTTAAACTGGAGTAGTTTTTTTTGTTTTTACGTTTTTTTGCTGAATTTTATTCATCACTGGCACCGTATTTTCTGAACTCCAGCAGCTACAAAGACCCGTAGTTTTCTACGTAGGTAATTACAAAACGTGAGATGTTGTCTCGCTAACCAGTACTTTGTGAACAACTGAACAACATATAGCTGAGAATTCATAGATTAAAGGCAAAAAAAGTGCGGCCAAGAAAATTAAGAGCTCTCTATTCAACGTTTGAATTTCAGCTATTTATGGTAGTACAGTACAGCTATTTCTGTCCGAAAGCCGCAGATAGGGTGTATATGCCAACGTAGATTCTCAGTTTGCTTTTCCTTGGTGACATTTTATTTTGCGCGTATGGTGCAATGTTTTTTACGCTTGTTTTAACTTACGATTGGTTTTTTACGTGGTTGTTATGATTTATTGATTGTTGTCATAAGCATTGACTGCCTTCGAATGCTTTTTTCTTAATACTGCTTTTTCTTTTTCATGTTCTCTCTTTTGACGAAATCTCTCTTTACTGAACACTTTCGTCTTGGGTAACTATCTTTTCATTTTGTATTCTGTGTTTATTTTTGCTTTTATTTTTATTTATTTTTATTTTATGACTTCTTGTTATTTGGTAAATCTCTATTCTTTTTCATTTTACTCTTATTTCTAAATTTTTATATTAATTTTTTTGTTCTGTTTTTGCTTTTGTTTTCTCTTTTCTTTCTTCTTGCATTCATAGACATTGCAGTCATCCGATGACGGCGAACAGCCTCAACCATGTGAAGAAAGCTGGAGGTTAATCAGTAAATTGCGGAAGAGTCTCCCTCCTGAAAAATTACGATTCATTGTAAATCGTTGTGGACTTCCAAGTTGTGGATCTTTAAATAAATCCCGTTCATCTCCGCTTTTTTCCGGAGATACTTTTCCTCATACTTTGCCCAGAGCTGCTAGTGGAAAGAGAGACGCATGGTTAACCATGGCTGATGTCAAAGTGGAGGCGGTTAAAGCAGTTTGTTATGAAATAGCTTTAAGTGGTTTTCAACAAACTCACAAAGAAATAGAATCTGCTTGTGTGTTTAAACTTCAAGAACTTTGCCAATTGTATGGAAAACGAGATCCAAATCCTTCCGAAACTTGGCGAGCTGTGGCTCGGGATGTTATGGATACAATCGGATTTCACGGAGACAACTCCTTTGGGCGTTTCGGAAATGACAAAGAACTAGAATGTCTAAAAACAATAAAGCGAAGGAATGCCGTGCAAGAGATTTTATCTGATCTTGTTTCAGCTGTAGAAAAAAATGATGATTTCATTTTGGAAAATAATGATTGTAAAATCGACTCCAGTTCATCTGAAATTGATAAATTGAAAGAAAGTATGTCTGCTTTGGTCAATATGTTTAGAGGCGTTAAATTAGACAATGCAAGTAAAGAGGAAGAGATGAAATTAATGAAAATGAAAATGGTGGAAATGGAAAAGGCTTTAACTGATAATGTAGAGTGTGGTAAATCCCTGTTAACGCAAGGCTTTGCTTCTGGTGTGGCTACAAAAACATCCCAAGAAAACTTGATCCCGTTAATTCCCCAAACAAAACCTAGCCTTGTCCCGACTGACAGTAGCTCCTCAAAAACAAACGCTTCCGAAGTTGAAAAAGAAAGTCAAAAAAGCTCTGATACTGGATTTTCTCCACGGTATATTCACTCAAACGACTTCAGTGAGCCTTCTCATGGTATTATTGTCCCAGAATACATCAAGACCAAAGAAGAGAAAATTGATTGGTTGATGGAAAATGACGTCGCTTTTCGGCGAGGACGCTTGCGTTGGGAAGCGCAGCAAAAACGTCATCAAGCAAATCTTCGATCTCAAGAATTTAATAAAGAAAAAAGGCGGCAAGAGCGCGAGAGAAATAAACAGACAAATCCAACACAGCCTAGATTTTCATTTAAAAATTCAAAGACTAACCAAGAAGAAACAGACAAACCGCGTGCTCGTAAGCCACCGCGAAAATATTTTGAAGGTCCGAGACGAAAAACCTGCTCCGCCATTAAAGACACAGATGCTCCTAAACTAGAATCGCGAGTGAAGACAGTTGATGCTGTTACTGAAGAAACATCAACTGTACTAGAAAAAAAATCTGACAAAATTGTCAATCTTAACCCAAATAAGCCTTTATTTATTCCCAGTAGCTGCAGGATTGATTCATTGGAAGCTCCTCCAAGGACTTCTGCGGTTACCATTAAAACCCGCGACGGAAAAGAAGTGAAATTTAGCCGTGAACCATATGTTTCCCATCGCCGTAAAACTTGGTGCAATCCTTCACCATCAGTCACCAGCCCCCAAGAACCAACTTTTTACCATTCGCCACCAACAGTACCAGTGCCACAAGTGATATATCCAAGGATGTACAAAAATAGACCTTTTACTACCGCTGCCTACCAAGGTCCAGATTGGATTGAATATACGCCATCTGAGCACAACTGGAACCAGGTATCAAGCCCAATTGTTCTCGATGCCCCTTACTCAAGTTTCACCCAGCCCAATATTGCCTATCTTGGTCAACCAGGCCCTAAATTGGGTGATGTTCTATATAATCCTAACCGCATGGGCTTTGAAGCTCAGTTTTCCCAAGCTAACAGTTTACATAGCCATTATGTGATAAATCAGCAAATGCCGAGACGGACTACTCCTCCACTGTTAGTAATGGAAAAACCGCAGTTGGTTGTGGGAAACTCCCTTTTGCATGACTCTCCTAACCCTTACACAACCCGTCTTTATCACAACCCTCTTAACGAACTACACCCGTCAACCCCATCCCCTCAGCTGCCCCAAGCATCCGAATCTCCACCTTATATGTCTACTTCTATGAGTGATAGCGAACCCACTAAGCCAGTGTCTACTCACCCTGTTTTGAAACCGAATCCAACAGTGGACGCAGAACCTGAATGCACTGATGCGAAGCGTAAAGTTGTTTTAAAAGGAATTTACGTGCCTCCGTTCCGAAGAAAAAATTTGAGTCGGCAAACTGAATTATAAATGCATCAGGAAGTTGCAATGACAAAATGAAACTTTCAGATTGAGCTTGTTTCATATCTCATATATTGCCACATTTATCTTGTTGAAGAAGATGCATGTTTTTCGAGAAAAAAAAACTCATTGCCAGAGCAGTGTTTCGATCACTGGTAAATTTATTCATTTTTATTAAATTCTGGTATTGGTATGGTATTACCTCTCTGGCTAGTAAATTGTATTGTTTGTGTAAATTTTTTCGTCTAAAGTTCGTTGCACAAGGTGATATGCATGCTATGCCTGATAAGGGTAGTTGAAATGTTACTGCTTGGTTGTTTTTGCCTGTAATGCCTTGATTGTGGTAATCATAATGTGGTGTTGTTGGTGATATGTTTAAGTTCAAATGCGAAAGAGCAGTTATCAATGAAAAGGTATGAGTTGGTGACAGAAATCTGTATTTGCAAATGAAAATCTTGTAGATACTCCAACGTGGTAATCAAGTTGTAAGTTTCTGAAGATAGGTGAATAAGCATTGTATTTGGCTGTGTAAGTTCAAAATGAGTTAAAGATTTATTTATCGCACCTAATACTGTCCTAGATTTTGCATGCTTTTACCATTTTTTTGGTTGCTGCATCGCTGTAGTTTTACAATACTTGCAATGCTCATTTTGTTTTTAATCATGCGTTTATTTACGTGTTTTTGATTGCGGATTGTTTAGTAAAAAATCTTTGTGCTTTAAACGTATCAATACTGGTTGTGAAGCTAGGCAGAGTTGATATCGATCGTCGTTGATGCAGGTTGATAGAGGTTTTTTGGGAATAAAAACAACAATTTCAGAGATTACGTTCTTTTTATTCCTTAAGACCCAGTTCGTCGTAGGTTTATAGCATTGACAGTGGAACCACAAGTGAACCAAAACATCCGTCCTAGTGTTTTTAGCTGTTTCCTGACAGTAATATTTACATTTGAATTGCTGATTAACTCCCAGTTGAACCGTTTTCATTCTTCATCTTGTTGGAAAAAAATTCATAAGGAGAAGTAGATAAATTTTAGTTAATATTACAATCAGTGATGGGCACGATAAACCTTTCTGTACTAAAGCGATAACGATAATCGATAACTTCCAAAAAGCCCTGGACGATACCGATAATCGATAAATCTCAATTTTTTAATGCGATATCGGTAATCGATAAATTATCGCCGATAAATGTTGCGGTAAATTTGCAATGCGTTTGACTGAGTTTTTTTGCAAGTCACATTGCAAAAATGTGTTTCTAGATTTTTCAAGAAAAGAGAACAGTTCACGGACTCTGCCGTGGCATTAAATAAACAAAAAGAAGTGTTTTTAAACTGCATTTTTTCCAAAGCGTCAACTCACTAACTTTGAACACAGTAGACCTTCTGCGTGCATAAAAAATCGTTTATCGCTATAATTTATCGGCGATAACAAAATATATTACAAAAGCGATATCGGTAATCGATAAATCAAAACTATTTTGAACGATAACGATAATCGGTAAAAAATTATCGCCGATAAATTTTCGCGATAAATGCCCATCTCTGATTACAATGTAGTTGGTACAATCCTGTGCTAACCATGTTTTCACTATTTCCGTATGTTTGCTCCAAAACTGTTTACTGAATCTTATCCATAGCGTGGTACAAAAACCTGCGAAACCTTAATTCTGATAAAAACGGATGCACTTTCAGCTACTCGCTCAAAATTCAATAAGTTCGTTTTTTGAATAGCGCATTTACTTTCCTGAGTAATACAAGCGATAATTAATTGGCATTCTTCTTTGGCTGCTGCTCTTGCGAAATTCATAGTATCTAGACCAGTGCTTCTCAACCTTTCATGGTTTGTGCCCCTTCTAGAGATTCTCAACACCAGTTCCCCCCTGCTGAGCAATAAAATTTTCTGTCGGTATTTAATTCATAGTAGCTACAGCCGTCTGCAGATCGTAAGTGATTAATTACCATTGATCAATCTTACGCCTGTGGCCCACGGTTAGGAATTCCTGATCTGGATTCTTAGCATTTCGTACTGCATTTTAAGTACAATTTCTCGTTTCCCAGCATTCACGTGTTTGGAACGACTGAAGTATTATTTGGGGAGTGGAGAAAGGGAGAATATTTAGTGGAAAATTCAAGAGACAAGTTTTTCTGAAATGGTATCCTGTTGTAGACACGCACCAGTTTTTGGAAGCCTTAACAGCGGCTTACGGGAAAAAATTTTAAATCAGTGTTAAAATTGCTTAACAGGGTGATGTATCGTTTGTGGTTGAGCTTTTAAGTAGTTGATCGTTGAGGAGAACTAAGCGAATTAAAAATGAGAAAAGCTGATAATAATTGCAAATACAATAGCCAAGACAAAAAGTTTTCAAAAAAAAAGTTGTCTTGGCTATTTAATTGTAATTAAACTTCCAAAAATTTTCATCAACCATCTTCCGAAGTTTGTAGAAAATAGCTAAAATGGATTTCGTCAAAAGTGGATATGGAAGTTAAGCTTGCCTGGTTTGATGGGATTCGTTTTATTTTTCAATCGATGATGCGAGAGATGATGTTTCATCAGAGAGTTTGATGATGAAAAAGAATTTAATTGTCTTTGGAAAGAGATTTTCGGGCTAGCACTGCTGTTAGAAGGTAGTGTTGATTTTTTTCTCAAACCGAAACTTTTATACGATCCGCAGACAACACATAATACCTTTAATCCCAGCCGAATCCGGACCTCTGGTAGCAAAAACTCTCTTGGTGGGATTTCACCGCTAATTGAAAAACTGAATGAAATATAAAGTCAAAGTTAATCTCAAAACTGGGCGATTTGACAACAGATTGAGCTGTTATCATCAGCAGTGTACGCAAGGCAGTACAAAACTGAAAAGAGATCCTTTCATTTCAGTTTTGTTTTGCCTTACTTACCCTGCTGATGATGACAGCTGAATCTGTGTTGTCGAAACATCCAGTTTTTAGATTTAGTGTGGCTTTACTTTTCCTCCTTGAGCTACTTTTCATCCCATATTCATTGTATTGGATGAAACATTTTTTACAAATGCAAAGCAAAGTGGAATTGTTTTAGGAATTCGAGCACAAATTAGAAGTCTTGCAACTCCAGTTTGAAACCATCTCGTCTGCTGCCAGTGAAAACCTTGTTGTGGAAGACGAAAAAGAATTAACAGGTATGGTTAACATAATGTAAAATGCTTTAGGCTGCTACGTCATACGATGCCTGATATAAGCTTAGAATACTAATTTCTTTTTTTGAAATTATTCTCCTTGAAAAACCATCGGAATATGTATTGAAATATTAGCTTTCGTCAATTTATTTGCTAATATTATCCGTCTCATTATAACAGCTCAGATGACCGAGTGGTAAGAGCGTTCGCCTCGGGAGCTGTAGACTTGGGTTTGGTTCCGAGTTGGGTCAAACTAATAACTTATAAGTGGTATTCACAGCTTCCATGCTTAACGCTTAGCATTAAAAGGAAAGTGTGAGGAACAAGCCGGCAAGTTTACTTGTTGTGCTGTTGGGAAAGTCACTTAGCGAGATTCCCCATCTCGGTTTGGTAGACAGATGCTCGGTAACTTGTAAGCTAGCTTGTTACAGCGCTTCGATCACTTTCTCGTGATGGGAGGATAAATATGCAAGAAAATACAAAAATTATCGTCTCTATTCTCAAATAAACGTTTGTTTATTAATTTGAAAATAGCCATTTTTGCATTACCTTATCTCTGTCTTTTGCCCAGATGATCCGTGGACAGAACGGGAGTTTAAACTAGCCCGGTGGGCGTGGCGGAAGTGGTCCGCCTACCAGTTTACTTCCTTACGTGACGATTTATGGGGAAATGCGGTCTTTCTCAAGGAAGCCAACGCTATTAGCGTGGAACTGAAAAAACAGGTTCAACTTAATTATCTGTGACTAACTGTTGCTTTATGTCAGAGATAGCGTTGCCAATTTCTTAGTGGAGGAACTCAATTTCGAAGTTATGTAAAATTGGCTTCCTGTATCGGGTGACTGTTGGCCGTGGGAGTACTCAGGGTCGAGGCTATCTCACCTTTGAGATAATCGGTACAAAATATGAGCGGACTACTCAAGTAATCACCACATTGTAAATGTGTTACCCGTCGAGACGGTCACAGCCCGACGCTATTTGGTGACCATTACGCCTTGTAGGTGTTCTCACATTATGTACATATACATTTTTCAAAAGGAACAATGTATTGTTTTTACATTTTATTACGCATCTATCGATCATTGATTAAATTATATTTGTCATTTGGTTACGTCAGAATGTCGTGCGACGTCATCGACTAAATATTTAGCAACCTTTTTCAAAGTAACATCCAACTAAGAGCCATCACAAAAACAATTTTGTAATGCTGAACAACCTCAGCAGCACAGTTAATACCCTATACGACCAATCTCGGTTTCTATGTTTCATAAACTCGGAAAAAAATGTTGACGGTTGCTATGATTTCAGGTCCTTTTCCAGTTTGTCCTGCTCACTGACACGCTTTTTTCGCCGTTACCCGTTGACTTGCTGCCTGGTGAAGCTATCAGCAAGCCCCGCCCCTATAACAAGACAATAGTAGCTGTGAGAGTGAGCGACCGCAAAAACGGGGCAACTCATCTCTGGTCTTTACATAAATTAAGGTGAAAATAGTTCACTTTTTTTTTTGCTTTTATTTATGCATTGATTGAGAACGTGAAGTTTGTTTTCATCTGTGATATGGATTAGTAGCCTGCAAGTGTCTAGAACTTCAGAAAAAAAAAAACTGTTTTGGTATTTTTTAGTCATGTTGAGGTGCCAAACTGCCCAGTCTTATTGTCCCAAATGAATAAAAAATGGGGAAAAAGGACCTCCGAAAGGTGATCCTATGGTAGGTTAAAAGACCACCGTGGCAAAGCACAACTGGGCATTCGTAGAAAGCTATACATTTGGAGCATCTGCCTAAGCTGTGTTGAAATAGTATCCACTTTGTAATAGAACCCGTCATCTAAGAATTGGCGCAGGCAATTAACGTGATTTTAATTCCAGACAGCGTCTTGAATTAATGAGGAAAATGTACGAGCAAGTGGGCGAGTTTTCAAGCGATATTTGTGCCCCCAAACCTAACAAAGACCCGTTTACCGATCGATTGGCATGGTTTAAGATGTTGGGAAGGTATGATTAGTGTTTAGTAACTGCTTCCAGACTGAATTTACTAATGGATAAAAAGTTAACACTTTTTTGTAATTTGCTGCCGGTGTACGACTAGGTCAGTGCTTCTCAACCTTTGTGACCCCCTTCTCGAAACTCTCAACAGCAGTAGCTCCCTGCTCTGCAATAAAATTTTCTATCTTTATTTCATTCATAGTAAGTACAGCCGTCCGCTGGTCTTCAATGGTTAATTACCATTGATAAATTTTGCGGTTGCGGTTAATGTCCCTGTGGCTCCTGGTTGAGAATCCCTGGACTAGGTAGGTAGTTTCTTGAAGGTGTTTTTGTGTCCGAAATAATGTTTTAGTCGCAGAAGTGGTATATTGGTTTCGATCTTGTGGCGTTGGAATTTATCAACTGTGTCTTCTTACTTAGTATCAACCAAACACAAATTACAGTTGCTTAAAACTCCTTACAAAAATAGTGTTTGCTGTCACATTTGCTTTTGCAGTTGAACGCTTAGCGAACACTGCCTTGCAGTAGCTGAACTATGAATAATTCATAATACTGAATTGGTGCTAAGATAGAAGGTTGCTGATGCTGTCATGTTTGATTAGCTTTTTCTAACAGCTTATTACTATTAACTTAAACTTGTGCAGTAGATGTAATATTACTGATATTTTGTAGACTTAGCTTTTAGTTTTTCACAATCTATCTTAACTGCAGTGATGACATGTGTAACAGAAATAAAATTTCTTTTATTTTTGTCTCTTTCCAGCATAATCTTTCAAAGGTTTCGCTCTTTTTTTATTGTTGATTTTTTCTTTATTCAGTTGAAAAGTAAGATAGACGTTGCTTAAATCTAACCGTGCAAAGCGACGATTATTTTTTAGTTCAAAGTTTACCGTCTTACCGCTGACCTATTTTTGCTACATGTGTATAGGCTAACTAGAAAATGGTGTAAAGAATGGCCCGTTTTTGTTAAAAACAGAACAAACCTGAATTAAAGATGCATTTCTTTATTTTCGGCCACCTTTTGGATTGGTAAATTTGTTTTCGCATGTATTGATTTTGCTGCTTGTCTGTTTCATTTTGATCATTTGATGCAAATCTCATCACATCAATTTGCATCTCCGATTTTGTCCAAAGACATTTGCATTTTTCAAAAGTCCGCTTATCGTGTGTAAATGAGGAGAACTTGACTCCGCAAACTTCTCCGCCTGAAACTCCCTTTCCTGAATCCAGATTTACTTCCACTGTGGCTAACCTCCCGTCTTCTGTCTCTGAGAACAACTTCCTTGACCGCGGCTCCTCCAAGAAACCATCCCTTTTTTTCCTCCACAATTCTCGTCATTTAGCATCCGCTGGATTCCATAAATCTTCTTCTATGTCCGATCTCGAATACGAGTCAGCAATTTATGCTTTGTTGAGTCAGCAAGATCCTTTCTATGACAGAACACCGTGGTTTAACATTGTAGGCAGGTGGGTTGGCCAAAAAAACTATAGGTTCACTGATTAGTTGTTTGTGTGTTTTACCCTGTAATTGAAGTATACACTTAGGTAGGCTACAACAAGAAGTAGTTTGAATTTCTAAAATGCGATTAATTTGCCGCAAATCTTCGAGACTTTGTCGCCAAACATTTGTAAGAATGCGTTGTTGCTTAGATTTCCAAATCAAAATATGTTAGGTAATTGTTTGCCTACTCTAGTTTTCAGCATTATTCACAAATGAATTGAATGGCAAACAATTGCCCTGTTCACATGTCCAATTCACGTGGCCCGAAATCTACGGGTTTTCTACTTCACAATGAAATTATGATGTCATAATTACGTTTATTGTGACGTCATAGATTTGATGATGCAGAAAGCCGTGGGGTTTTGGCAAACTTGAATTGAAGATGTGGACATGGGAAATCCCTTCTCCTCTTTACGTGATTGTAAAAAGATTACTTGGGAAAATTTAAATGCAAGGTTTTTGCTATTAAGTTTGTTGATATAAATCGCCGTCAAATACATGACTTAATTAATCCTTTTGTGTTTGTGCTTTTTTCTGGATTGGCTTTTTTGGCGTTTTTGAAGCTTATTGCTATCTGTCTGAATCATAGACTGTGCATATTGAGCAGCATACACATTTGTAGTTGTTTTGTTATGGTTTGGTATGTTCGGGCAGTGTTATTGTTGTTATGCATTAATATACAATGCTCTTGATCTTTTATGCACCAAGTGTGTTTTTTCGAATGAAATTAATTTGTTGTTGGGTGACCATTTTTAGCTGCCAATTTGCTTTGCGCATTCGCTATGCATGTTTTACGTGTGTGTGCAGTGCTAAACTTGCATGTGGCTTTTATATAACCTAGTTGAAACTAACATGCAGTAGAACAATAAAAATAGTTCCCCACAAATATGAAACGTTCGAAAATTTGTGCTATGGTTTGTAAACTTTTACATATTTATCGTTGGTTTGAAATCATGAAAATTTTACAAAACTTCAACCGTTTTAACAAATAACTTTGTGTTGTTGGACTGATTTTTTTATCAATGCTTTTACAGAGGTTTTGTCTACTTGAGCAATCTTTTGGTTCCAATACCACTTGTCCACAAGATGGCGGTAGTGAGCGAAAGTGGAAAAATACAGGGTTATTTGCGAGTAGCGGTCCAACCAATATTAGGTGTGATATGGTGAACACGAAAATTTTGTGCGTAAATAAAAAAGTTATTCAATATACAGGGTGTTCCAAACGTCTTAGGCACGTTTGAAGTCTTCATATCTTCGTAACTATGAACGGTAGTACGATAAAAGTTGTGCCATTTTAAAGCTAATTACATTAAGTTTTTTGTGAGGCTATTATTTAAGTTTTTATGTTCTTAATAGTGTCAGAGCTATTCAATGTCAAAATGTGCCAAGACTTTTGGACACCCTGTTTATTGCAACCAAAGAAATATGATTTTGATGTCTTATGAATTAAGCTTGTTGCTTTAGAACTTTAATGCGTAGGCGGATAAGCTTGCCGATAAAACTTTATAGTATACTTAATTACTTAGGTTACTTGATAAACTGGCTAGGATTTCAATTCTTTTTAAAGAAAAGCGCCACCGGAATATTGTGACAACTCCAATGTAGCCCAAAACATAACTTTTAAACTTTTATAGCTTAAGGAGGCTGTCCCTGGTCGTTTTATCAAGGTTGGTTCAGCTGTCATCATCAGCGGTAATACAGTTATGTACTGCTTTACTGATAATGACTACTGGACCGACGTAGTCCAAAGGTCCAATTACAAGAATCACTGTGATTTTATTTTACTGCGTTACATTTAAGTAGTTTTCTAAGCAACTTACATTGCCTGCATTAAAACTGATTTTTAGTAACAGTAGCCTTTAGTGATATTCTATTTGAGTAAGATCATCACCTGAAGAGACGACAACGGCGAAACAAGCTGTGGTGCTTTTATGATTTAGTGTTAACCGACCGGTTAGCTCAGTTGTTAAGCGCACGCTATCGGTGCGGGAGGTCCGGGGTTTTATTCCCGGGTCGGTCAAATCGGCCTAGTTTCGCCAACGGCTCGCCAACGTTGCGACGTTTCTTTGGAGATATGTAGTCCAGGCGCTAAGCCGCGGAAATGGGCCCCGCCACTCATTACACGCTTCGGCGTAATACCGCGAAGTATAAGAAAGATTTGATGTTTTTTTAATTTATTTTATTTTGTAACCTTTAGCAATATTTTTAAACAGACAACAAGCAGTATCGTAACGATGCTTGGAATAATTCTTCGATACAATACACCAGTAGAAGACAGTCTGCCACCATGCTCGTCAAGTTCGATGACGTTTTCGTTTCCGTAAGTGCTTTTTTCGCTGATCAATAATTTAAGTTTTGCGTAAATTCATGCTTCTTATGGAAGCAGAAATTTGAAATTCAAAAGCTGAATGACGTCACAGAAATTCCACGTAATATTATCCTAGTCTTACGTAATAACGTGACTTTTTGTTTGTTATAAAAGCATGAGTGTAAAGGTAAAGGTACGGGACAGCGGGTGCAAGCACACATTGTTTAGGCCATTTTCAATTGTCGGCCCATTACAATTTCAATCACGAATGATTGAACGCTGTTAAGGGACATACATGACGAACAACACATACACAAAACCCTTCGCACTTCCGCTTGTGCCGAACGCCTGGCGCGAAAGCTGCGAATACTATTTTTAAAGTCTTTAGTATGACCCGACTGGGAATAAAACCCCAGTCTACCGGCATTGTAAAGCAGCTATGATCACTAAACCTGTGTTCGAATCCCATCTTAGTTTTGTTGTTGGTTTTCGAATGAAATGCTTCATGATAACCGCTTTTCCTTCCTGGAAAATCAAATGAAATTCGTAAATCACAACAACCTAAATTTTCACCAAAAATTAGGAAAATCATATTTCGCAGTAAGATCGCATTTACCCTTCTTTGATATATTAGATAAAATTATACTCTAACAGTTCATTGCTAGATTTTTTTTGGTGCAAATTCATTGTCATAGGAAGATAAAAAATCGTTTACTTCCATTTTTCTTAGGGTTATCTTTTGTTTGGTCAGGTGTTGGTCTGGCCCGTGGTTTGGCCCAGCTTGGCTTTATCTTATGTTTTCTGATCTCACGCTGGTTTGACCTGGTGTTGCTGCTTGCTTTAAATACGAAGAAAGTTGGATGAAACACTATAAACAACTAATTGGCTTATAACGTAGTAAAACCACATTAACTCCGATTTTTCTTCCAGGATTCTGATCTTGTTTCTCCTTGCGACTCTGTGGTGGATGATATTGATGTCCGAGTGGTCGAAGGACGCGGAGATAGTTCTTCGGAGTGTTCAGCAGGAGAAGCTACTTCGAAAGATGTTTTCTCATCGACTGGAGACGACTCCGGAGCTTTCTGTGACGGCACGTTGGAGAACGACACAGGTAAGATGAACTTAACACGATGTGCAGTTAGCCGCAACTACACCAAGTTTAAGACTCGAAACTGGTTCATTTTGAGCCTAATTTGTGTACGGTGATTTGCTGTTAACCGGCCGGTTAGCTCAGTTGTTAAGCGCACGCTATTGGTGCGGGAAGTCTGGGGTTCGATTCCCGGGCCGGTCGATTCGGCACAGTGTCGCCGACGGCTTGCCACCGCTGCAACGTTTCTTAGTAACTATGTTGAGTGTGTTCCCCCAGGCGTCAAGTCGCGGAGATAGGCCCCGCCACTCGTTACACGCTTCGGCGTAATACCGCGAGTGTAGTGAAGATTTGTTTGATTTGTTCTTTTTTGTCTTATAGTCCATACATTGCTAATCACCTAGTTTTCTTCCATTTCGAGATAAAAATTTCTATTAAGTGCTTGTCTCAACACACAACAAACAAAGCTACTGGTTGTTCTTTCGCTTTTCTTTCAGTGTTGAGTACATAACAAGGATGTTATGAACGCCAATTTATATAATTTTTTAATAAAATAATTACAAAAATAAGAGCCAATAATATTTGAACATTTTCGAGACGTTGCGATTTATTCTTTAACCATTGTCATTTTTATTCAAATAGAATGATTGACAATGGTTTCTATTTGAATAAGATTGACGATGGTTTAAGTGTAAATCGAAACGTTTCGAAAATATTGTGGAATGTTTCACATATTTTTGGCTCTTACTTTTGCTATGAATACCAAGTTTTGAGTTTTTGGTTTGGCCATATTAATTCGAAACTTGATTGGTCTTTCTGAAGATTGACACTTTGTTATTCACGGGGCTATCTTGTTCATCATGCTTGCCGCTCAGCAAAAACACTACTTAAGGTGCGATCACACTAGCTGAGACTTGTGCAGATTTATTGTATTATGACATCACGTCTCAATGACTGTGTGCGGATCCATGCGATGTCATAATAAGATAAATCTGCGCAATGTCTTAAAATTCTCAGCGTCTCACTTAGTGTGATCGCACTTTAGTTATGCGAGCCTTGTTAATGTTCCAGAAGCAAATGATTCATTATTGAACGGTGATCATCTTGAAAATCATCTTCAGATCGGATCAAACTTTCAATTTCGGATTACCATTCTTGATGCTATCGGCATCTCAGCTAAATACGCTGATATATTTTGCCAGTTCAAGTAAGTAATTATGCAGTACTAGGTTAGGTGTAGCCTACGATCTATTTTTACTGTTGTAGCATACAATATTTTGTTAGAGACATTTGAAACGGAGTCGCATTGGGGCGCACCCTGGGTTTTGTTAGGGGGCGGTTTGATTGATTTCTTCATTTTTATCCTCCTGTCACGAGAAAGCGACGCAGGCGCTGCGCATAGGACAAATCCAGACTCGCTTAGGAGTTGCCTTTGTTTCCGATTTTTCCGCTTGAATTTTGCTTCTGACTTCTTTAATTTGCTGCTTGTTAGATTCTATAAACAGAGATAATTATCGTAAAGCATTTTATCCAAGGACGCAACAACCAGGCTTGGTCGGGAGTTGAACTATAAATTTTTCGAGTTTCTACCATGGCCGTGGTAGAAACGACGCTCCAAATCACCACGCCACACTGCCGACTAGACTTTCATAATTTCATTTCACTCAGTAATGCACGAACACTAGACAACTCACAATTTCACCCTAAGGGCACTTGCAGCTATTTTCTGTTATAGACGTTTGGGAAGTGAGGTTGCTCTAGTCGCCCCTGCTTGTGAGGTTACAATCGCATCATTCTAATTTTGCCATTTTTTTGTCCGATTTGTTGCCAGTTATCGTAGCAATTTGTCTAAACCAGGCATCTTATTAACTCGATACATCAAAACAAGCGGCCGAAGGTTTCTGTAAGAACTATTGTTAACGACTTCAAATAAATTCATTTTCAGCTTTTTACATCGACACGAAGAAGCCTTTTCCACTGAACCTCTGAAAAACGCGGGAAAAGGAGCGCCTCTGGGTTTCTACCATGTACAAAATGTATGGAAAATATTTTAATCCTTTTTTGCGTTGCAGCCAGTAACTGGCTAGTTGGCTTAGTTGCTGACCTCATCGCTATCGGTGCGGGATGTTTGTGGTTCGATTCCCGGGTCGGTCCCATCAGACACATTGTCGCCAACAGCTCGTCATCGTTGCGACGTTTTTTCGGAGCTGTATTGCCCAGGTGTTAAGTTGCGTAGATGAGCCCACCACTCGTTACACGCTGCGGTGAAATATCGCGAGTATAACGAAGCTTTGATTTTTTTGATTTGCGTAGCAGTTTTCTTAGTTAGTACATTTTTCTTGAAATATCATAGATTTTTTCTTTTCGTTCATCCTTTATAAAATGTTTTAGATTTGTGTCAACGTGACCCAGCGTTTTATCGATTACATCAGCACTCAACCGATTGTTTTTGAAGTTTTTGGTCATTTTTCAAATCATCCTTTGCATGATCACAGCCAGGATTCTCAAACGTATGTCTCTCTCAACTATTTGCTGCTTTTTAAAAATAACTGTAATTCTGCCACTGACACCTTGGATTCGTTTTTCGGGTAGGTTAAACCTAACTCGTTTTGCTACTAATCTGTTGTTACGACAGTAACAGTTTGGATATAAGCCAAGTTTTGAGGAAAGATAGCGGAGTTTTTGACATGGAAAAAGCATTTGAAATGGTAAAAATTAGAATTTTTTCATCTTACCAATTTTACCCGTTTCATTGGTGTTCTTGTGGAAGCTAACGAAAAGCTAAATGTAATTCACTGTCTAGTATTGACATAGATTAACCCAACTGCTGCATTAGCTTCTGAAAACTGTGATACTTCCAGAAAAATTAAGCAGCGACGGCGTTGGTGTTTTAATCACTTCAAACCAATAAAGACATTGTCACGACTTGGTGTGGCGGATCTTCGGTCACAGGTTTGATTCGAAGCCAATGTGGTGGTAGTAATGTTTTTTTTTTGTTTTGTTTTCGCTTTTTTAACACAATAAAGAACGCGAGAAGATGGAGAAAATGTAGCAATGGCACTAGAAAAGAGAAGAAGCAACAAAACGATTAACGCTATAGCATCTAGGTAGGAGAAGAGAAGTTAAAAAAGCAAGGGAGACAACTAAATATGGTTGCATCACCCATTCACCCAGTGTGTTCAATGACATGGCACATATTTTGAGCAGCTAAATAAAGTTTAATTTTTCAAAGCTGAGTACTGTGAGTAATTTTGTTCCATTTATTGTAGTAACAGTGGCTGTTCTTTAGATGCGTTTCTCCGCGTATTCCAAACATGCTAAGCTTGGCTCCGTTGTCTAAACCAGGTAAGTTGCATGAATAGTGTCTTCTACTGAATCTGTGTTTTTGCTTGAAAGTTCTCGAAAACACTTAATTTACAATTTTTAGTCCCGGCAACCAGCTTACGATACGAGAGCTGCCACACCAGTGCAATGGGCCATCATGTTCAGTGTGTTTATGATCTCATGGTCTGGTTTGAAATATGCGAGCTGCAACCAGACGGAAAGTAAGTGAATAACAACTATAATCTGTAAAAGCTTATGCCGTAGTCACATCAACCTATTGCGACATGTGCACTGGCTGGGCAACGTCGCCTAGTTGTATCAGGCGCAAGTTGCAGATCCTAGGCGACGGGTTTGATTCTCGGCCAGAACCGATTGCATTCGACGTGAATACTAGATGGTTATCTGCTGCCTACATAGTACAAGTTTACATCGACGTCTTTGATTACTGTTGAATTTTCAGTTCAATATAATTTAAAAATAACATCAGTTATTTATTTATACACAAAAAACAGCGCCTGTATTATTTTTTGCCCTTCCGTACTCATCATGCAGATGCGCAACTAGAGCCACCTAAGCAGTCTGAGAAACAACAAAAAAGCATTTTGGCTTACATACATTTCAAACGCCCAAAAAACCGCTGTTTGATATAGCTATGAGCAAATAGTTTTTTAAAGCACATCTTTACTTATGATATCGTCAAATCTGGAATCAAAATTAGTTAGTTTAAGGCTTTTGCAACGATTTGTCTTTTTCAAAATGTCTCCGAAGTATCTTGATTACTGCAAACCGCCCCTGACGTTGACTTTGTTAAGTTTAGTCAGGTTTTGATGAGCTAATGTTTGAGTTTAGCCGTTTTTTTCAAAAAAGGTTAAATGCCTAAAATGAACCTGTAGAGACCACCTAACGAGCTAAATTTCTCCATAATTTTTATTTGATTCTCGGGACCGAAATCGTCCCCCTTGAAACGTGTTAAAATCTAATGATGCTGAAAAATGAATTCATTCTTTCGTTCGAAGCTACACACCTGTGACAGTGGAGCATCGTGGTGACGTAGCCAGTGGTGGAGGGGAATTCCAGTTACGCCAAGGAATACAGCGACGTATAGCGGTTACTATTGTGCATGAGCATGGTCCAGAGTTGGTTTGGAAAGACGTAAAAGAAGTTGTTATTGGTAAATATAAATCATCCTATTTTTAGTCAATTCCAACCAGTTACAATTTGTAAATTTTTTTTGCTTTTTTATGTGGGACCATTTGGTGGCCCAGACCTTTTACAGAAAGACCTAGGAAGGTTACCTCTCTAGGTCTTGAGCACTGCATGATTGAGAATGGACATAAGAAGCAACGAGGATAAGATAAAGAACTATGTAAAATTCCTGATATTTCAGGTCGTATACGCAGCCAGCGCAATGCAGATATCTGTCCTCATTCAACTGATAACATATTGTCACTAAGCTTGTTTCCTGGTCATTACATCTACCCAGCTATAGATGATCGGTAAGTTAATACATTGTTTGTTATGTCTCTTAAAGGTTTTAAAGGTGAATAAAACAATGATGTAAAACTTGGATTTTCTATGGTAGTGGTAATGGTTGGTTATCAACTTTTTTCGGGTGAAGAGGAGGTGCAAAACATGGACGAAATGAGCGTAGGTCACTATTTAACAGCTGAGATTTACACCAAACGCACGTTTTACTCCAATAGCGCACTTGGTAATTGACGGTCATTTTAAATGTCAAAGTGCCACACCAGGACTTTCAATTACCTCTGATGAGTATATATTCGGGACATGTAACAAATCAGCATGTGGATATGTTAGATTCAGCAAAGGTTCGTAATCGTACAATGCAATGGTAACCGTAACGCAGCAGTGTTAATAGCTGTGATGATTCTGTTGTTTTTTTTTTTACTGACCGTCGATGTTATCGCCTTTTCGTTTTTAAAATTTCCTCTCCCGACCTGGGTGTTGCGACTACGTCCAGTTGCCCACTCTTGTATTCTATTGGCTACTCTTCTCCTACCATAACGTTAATCGTTTTGTTACTTCTTCCTGTTTCTTGTACCGCGTTATATCTCCTTAATCTTATCGTATTCTTTTTCGTGTTGGCTGTGCCGAGATAAAAAGCGCTCGTACTGCTACCATTGCAGAAACGTTTTGGTGATCCAAACCTCAAACAGCAACTTAAATTACCACTGCTTGCTTGTAAAACTCAAGGCAGTGGCGAAGTTTTTGTTCTGATTCATAACTGCTGTTAAAACTAAGAAAAAAGTATTTAAACTCCACAGTCTGAATTAACATTATTGCTTCGCAAGCATTTCTTATGGGAGGGATACGAGGTAAGATATAATCTTTTGCATGGATCGCTGTAAGTCTCTAAATTTGTGTGTAAAAACGAGTGACTTGCATTTAATTTAAATGTTATGACCAAGGCCAAAATCAAATCTTCATTATACTGGCGGCATTATGCCGAAGCGAGTAACATGTGTCGAGGAATCGAACCAAAGACCTACCGCGCTGATAGCGATGCGCGTAACAACTGAACTAAGCGTCGGGTTATTTTAATAGACGTGTGTTGATTTACATTTGCTTGACGTAACCCGGTCAATTAAAATAGCCCAAAAACTAGGACACTTTTTTTTTATGTTTAGTTTGTTGATACTCCATGATTGAATTGTTTAGAACTTTTTTCCGGTTTGAAGCGTCGTGGGACAGCTCTCTTCATGAGTCAGTATTATTGAACCGCGTTACTGCTTCTGGAGAGAAAGTCTTTTTAACGCTGACCATATACTTGGAGGTGACGATTGGTATAATCAACTTTACTATATCTGAATAGAGTAGGCGGCGTGGCTTAGTGGAACCGCGCAGGTTGCAGATCCTGTGTGACGGGTTCGACTCGCGGCTGGAGCCGATCGCATTTGATATATACATACTGGGTGGCTGCTGACTCGAAGAGCGTAATCTCACTTCGCAGTTACTCTCAATTACTGTTGAATTTTTAGTTCAATGTGATTTGAAATTTAAAGTAAACTACCACTGCGAACACACTGTGGTCATTAACCTTTGGCTGATATTTTTCCAGTTGTTACCAAATCGTTTTACTGAATTTGTGTTTTTAATCTATTGCCTGATATTTTTCTTTAGTTGCGAAAATTCAGCAGTAAATACCAATTTTGCAATTTTCCTCTCTTTCTACACTCTTCGATGCCATGAGCATGCCATGGAGGAAAAATAGTTTTTGTTATCATCATCGTCCAATTTTTATCCGTTTTTTTCTCGTGACCGAAGATGACCGGATGCACTTCACTACTACTGCTTAGAACTGTGCTTGGGGTCAGCAAGGGCATGCGGCAATAAGAAAAATGCTCCAGTAAAACCTTATGACAATACAATTTTGTACGTATTAAATATTACACTGTTGTTTCTAGGGATTTGTTGTAAAAACAAAGTAGTTAATTTATCCGAAATACAAATTTTCGCACTCGAAATTTAAACTTTTTACAGTTGGATCATTGCACTTTTCCTGTGGTCATATCAAGGGATCTGTCTCTAGTTGTGTGCAATAGAGATGCTAAACTCCCTTCAACCAGAAGCTTCCGGAATTTTTTTAACGCGTCATACCGTTCACCTGACAGGTAAGGCCATAACAAACACTGCGGTGATATATTTTTTTGATAAATTTGTAGGGTTTGATCGAGGAAACTGCAGCTGTTTTTCGTTTTTGTTTATCTATCGAATCAATCTTCATTTATCGACTTATCCTTTTATGAAAATTGCCAGCTGCGAAATTTGTGTTCATTTGAGCAGAAAATCAAAGTCAAAAGGAAATGTTATCTGTTTTAGCCCTCTTAGTGATAATAAAAAATTAAATCTTTATACTCGCGATATTACGCCGAAGCGTGTGATGAGTGGCGGGGCCTATTCCTGCGACTTTGCGCTTGGGCAACACAGAAACGTCGCAGCGGTGGCAAGCCGTGGGCAACAGTGTCCAATTTGACCGGTCCGGTAATCCATTCCAAGATCTGTCGTGGCGTTAGCGATGTCTTTGACCGCAACGCCAACCTGCCAGATTATATGGAAGCGCAAATTTGCTTTTCAGTAACCGCATTACTGGAATTTACGAGCTGTCTCTCAAGTACAATGACATCGCTAGTGGCAGTCCTGGTGAGGCAAGACGTCGTAGGCGCGTCATCGATACGTCAACAAGTTACGTCAGAGGTCAGGAGAACCTCACTGGATGGCGCCCGAGGGGGGACAGTTTGATTTTGGAGCACCAGTGGCAGCTAGATTGTTTTCATAAAGTTTTACAGGTATTTACATAAATTGTACCCAATACTGTCTACTTATGCTAGCTAAGTGCTTTGTAGTTGGTAGCAGCCTAGAGGTGCCTTTACCCATACGCGACAGGCGATAATTTTTTATCGCGCTTTGTTTCATTTTACTGCTAGCGATCACACGAAAACCTCTTACATTCACTTACATTATAATTTTTGTCGCTTGTCGCGTATCGGTAAGCGCAGCTTCAGCGGATTGTTACAAACGACTTTATGAATGGTAAGATATTGTGCCTCCTTTGCTAAAGGCTCAAGTCAAGTAATGTAGTTGAATAAAAATTGCCTGGTACCAACCCATAAAAAATAATTCAGCCAGCTTTCTAATACTTGATGTTAAAAAAATCAATCGCATTTTAAAAACTTTTTATCCGTCTTCCATTGTGCGTGCGAACGATTGTCAAGAAATAATCGTTTTTTTTCAAAAATAGATTCTTAATTTTAATAAAAGCAGTGCAGAGAAGCAATGTACCTTTGAACTCCAGGCACTATCGATCTATTAGTAAAAGCTTTTTACTTTTCTTCAGGTTGAAAAAACCCGGCACTTGTTGCTCCTTCAAGAAGCTTTGAGCATTGATCCTTTCATTCAAACTTCTGGACGAATTTATGAGCCAATCGGAAGAGAGACATCATCTCAAATCAACCAATCACATGCCAGTGATGATCAGCTACTCAACAAGCCACCAACTTTGGTTAATTCGTACAGGTACTAGGCTACCATGCAATTAGGTTTTTTATGACGAAGAATTGTTTTGCAGTTGGAAAACCAGGTTCGATTCTTTGTCGAGTAGTAGTAAAAAATTAGGAGTTTTTACTGTTTGCAGTTTAGCGCATTGCTGCACAGGTCAGGTGGGTAACCAAATTAAAAACGATAATGGAGTCAAAATGTAGTTATTTGTAGTTACGTCGCTGGTAAACCTTAGCAGTGATTACAGAGTCATAAGCGCAGTCTATTTCATTGTGCTTGAAATATATGGGCTTCGCAAAAAAAATTAGCTTTTTTTGAATGCGGTAAGGAAGTTTGATTTTTTAAGACATTAACACTTTCAGTGATTCTCCAATCAAGCGGAACGTTGTATTGATTCATAGCTTGGGATCAGGAGATATATGTTCTATCTCTGGTCTGCTAAGTTCAGTGCTATATTGCCTGAATCTTGTTGCGTAAAATAGCGGAAGACGCCGCAGATTTGCGCTACCTGCAACTGCAAGTTTGTATCAATGGAACTTTATTTTTACAAGATTATTTTTTAGTGTTGAAGACCTCTCGTCTCCGTTGATGATCGAAAGGATGTCAGGAGGAGCGCGTTTCTCCTCACCTGCGTGTGTCGGGATACGGAGAAGCAGGAGCACGGAGTATCTGTCAACGGATCTGAGTAAAAATACGGATAAAATTGCACGAGAAAGAGAACTAACGCTAAAGGTTGGAAGAAAATAACCAACAAAATTTTGCTTTGTTCTAGCTTAAGCTTGCAGGTTGTTGAGTGGTAAAATTAGAGTATTTTCCGTTTTATGTTGGTTATTAGGATATTATAGCTGAGACGGTCGAGTGGTAAAAGCGTCCGCCTCTGGAGCTGTAGACTTTAGTTTGATTCCGAGTCAGGTCAAACCAATGACTTTAAAATTGATATTCACAACTTCCCTGCTTGACACTCAGCATTAAAGGACAGTGTGAAGAACAAGCCTGCAAGTTTACTTGTTGTGCCGTTGGAAAAGGCACTTAGCGGGATTACCCCGTTTTTGTGTGGATGGTTGGCAACTTCTAAGCGAGCCGGTTATAGTGCTTTGATCTCATTTTTGTAATAAGAGAATAAATATGCAACGCAATACAATAAAATACAATATATGCTGTGAGCTTGATTATGCAATATATGTAATATGCATGCTACAAAGTAAGTTGGCATTTACTTATTTATTTTTTTGTTGTGATGTTTGGAAATCGCTTCTAAATTTTAAAAATTTGTGTTTAATATTTAATTTACGTGAGTTCTTCTGATGAGACTTAGCTAGGTCGAAACAGTGGCTACCTGGAGATTAAGTAGATTTTGCATTAATGCTTTTCAGAAAATTGAAAAAGTTCAATTTTTTTCTAGTGCATCAAACTAATGCAGTATCGCATTCCAAATATATTTGACTTGCCTGAACCCGATCATCAGGTAAGTGTTCTGTGTGTTTGCTTACGTGTTTAACGTGTGTTTATGTGTTCGTATTCTAGCATGTGTTCTCTTTTGATGGACTTACTTCTTCAAATGCTATCGCTTATTTTGAGAAAACAATAGCTAGGAGATACAAACGAATTAGAATAAACTTGCTCAAAAGACTTCTTTTCGAAGTCAAGTTTACACGAACAACCAACAAGGAGCTGGGCTATGTTTCTTTTTTGACACCATGCATCCTTGCTTCACTTTTTTCGAATTCTCAAACCAACCAATTTTAAGCCATTGATTTAACCAGACCCGAAATCGAACCTCTAGTCTTGCATTTCGGAAGCAGACGCTCTAGTCTATCTACTTCTTCATTTGATCGGTTATATCTGAATTGCGAATGTTGATTTTAGTTCTCGTCTTTCTCTAACGACTGCGGTGTGTCAGATGGTCATTCCAGCTTTCCCACCGCTACTTCGTACCATAGCAATATTGTACAGAGCAATAGCATTGTGTTCCCCAACAATTTGTCGGATAGTTTGGGGTGAGTTTCCGGTGAAATAATTCATAATTGTGAAACAAACTTTTTTAAAGCTGTGAAGTTTGCTATAAAACAGGCAAAGCTAAATTTTTAAGGCATTACAAGACTGCAAATTATGCTCTGATTTTCATAGCTCACCTTAGGAATATGCGCGTATGATTTACATATTTTCACGCATGCGTTAGGTCGCATATGTTTGCACGCAAAGCATAACCCAACTCAAACTGGAGGAAAATATGGGAGCACTTTTTTGGCCGTTTTCAAAAAACTTCGAAGGTGCGAATACAGTTTCGCAAAATTTGCCCGAAATTGTTCTTTTATGTGTCACGACTAACTAACAAAAACAAGACAAATGCGATTTTTATGAGCATTAAAATTCGGTTTAAGGTGTGTTTACACAAAATGCGGTACGATAACTCGTGCGTAAAGTGACGTGGGCTACAAAACAGTTGGCTGGTTATAACGTGAAGCTACGTCACTTCGCGCGGCAATATAGGAAACAATCGTAAAGTGCTTTGCAAAACAATCGATAGAAGCAAAATTATTTGGGTTCGAATTGTGTGCATGATATTTCTGTCAGCTGCTTGCGTCAAAAATTGGATGAAATTTCGTACGACGGCAAGTCGGATTAAAATCACTATTTAGTGAAAACACTAAACAGACCTTATTCTTGTATTTTGCAATATCATAAAAGCGCTTCTGCTTTATCAAAAAAATTCTATGATTTTTAAAATGATTAAGCTTGGTTATCAACATGGTGTCAATAGAATTTCAATTTCAATTCTTTTTCTAGATTTCGACCTTGCGGAAGAGAACATTTACATTTTTCTGATCTCTCCCCATTCTCCACTCCCACCACCAGTGAAGCATCCACTCCTGAAGCTCCTCCTGAAAATGACTGGAATCCATCCAGATATATTCCATATGTAACTGAGATTCGAGTTAGGTAAGGCCATCATCCCGGTGTTAATAAAATAACTAAGGTTATTTTCCTTGCTATTGAACTAAAAAGTAAGCAGTACTTGAGGGAAACTGCGAGGTGAGGTAGCGTTTTGGGGTCAGCAGCCACACGATTGTGTTAAATGTGATTAGCTGCAGTCACGTAGAACTGCAACGTGCGTGCGGTGACGCTAATCCACGTCGCTGAATGTGGTCAATGTGCTGTCCTCTGATGGAAGGATGTCCTCAACGAAGACTTCTAATGGAAAGACCATATTAATCTCATTGAAGTTGATATTACTTTGTCTTTCCTTTTTTTTTCGGTTGCGGGCACCTTCAAATTTGAGCCAGTTTTCACAAGTTTTTTGTCCATCTGCTTTCTCCAATTCTTTTTGACCGTCTTTCTCTTTGTCGCAATGACGGTAATTTCGTATAAAGTTGTATTTATTATCTTGCAATTGAAGAAATTTTGTGCATTTTGCATTAAGAATATTGTGCAATTGTGCATAAAAAATGTATGCTATGCTCATAAGGAAGCAGAAAACCGGTACCTTTTTTCGTAGATAATGCTTAATATTTTAACGTTTCTTAAAAGACTGCGACAAAGTTAGAATTGAGGATCTATGTTTTACAGTCCAACGGCCGGTTAGCCCAATTGTTAAGATATTGCAATCGGTTCCGGAGGTTGGGTTCCAATCCCTAGCCGGTCAAATCGTACACAGAGTCGCCAACGGCTGGCCACCGCTGCGACGTTTCTTCGGAGCGGTGTTACCCTGGCACTTAGTCGCGGAGATGGGCCCCGCCACTCGTTCCACACTTGGGCGTACCGCGAGTATAATGAAGATTTGATTTTTTTATTTTACAGTCCTGTGGTTTCTCGCCGAGGATACTTGAATCTTCTGGAGCCTGGAGCTACCGCTTGGATGAAACGTTGGTTGGTGGTCAGGCGTCCGTATGTGTTCATATACAACAGTCACAAAGATCCGGTCGAGCGAGGAATGTTTAACCTCGCCACAACAGTGGTGGAATGCTCATCTGATCAACAAATACAAGGCCAGGTAAAAATTTAGAATGTTTCTACTTTTTTGCATTTTTTGTGTCCAAATGTTTTAAAAAAACATTGCTGAAGTAAAATTTGTAATTTGGAGGAAGTGTGCGTTTGTAATTTCGCATGCGGCAAAATTATATTGCACGTGAATGTAAACGGTTTTCGAGTGATCGCTAAACAATAAAATAAAACAAGGTGCGATAAAAATTGTCGGTTGTCGCCTGTCGCGTATCGGTAATCGCATCTCAAAGCACATTCTTTCACAGTAAGTATAATCCTTTTGTCTTCGTGTAAAGCTAAGTTTCAGGATCACCTAGTTTTTGTTGACTGTTTTCTTATTTAACAACGAAATGAGTGCTAGATTTTTAATTTCATTCTATTATTTGATCAAGGATTATGCCTCTAATCTCAGATCAACCATTTTGACAAATTTAGCGTGTGCGATAGGTTTGTGTGTTTCAAAACCACCTCTTTTCAGACTCCATTTACCTTTGCCGTCTGCGCCCAGCATCGTGGCTTTGTACTGCAAGCGTCTAACGAGACAGAAATGCATGGCTGGTTGTATGCTTTCAATCCTCTACTTGCAGGTTCAATCAGGTCGGTAACTTCTCGGATATCTAAATTAAATATGTTGATAGTATTCGAGTTTGAGCAGAAAAGGGTTAGAAAAAACAGCAGTCAGCGAGATGAGCTAGTGGCACCGCATGCAGGTGGCAGATCCTACGTGACGGGTTCGATTCGCGGCTGGAGCTGATCATATTTGACGTTATATACCGGGTGGCTGCTGACTCGAAGGACGCAAGCTCATTTCGCAGTCTCTCTCAATTACTGTTGAATCTTTAGCTCAACATAAGTTGAAAGTAAGCCTCAGTTATTTGTATTATTGTTTTGTTTTATTAAAATATGAAGACAAGATTAAGGTGAAAATTTTGCTAAATGAGTTTCAAAATAATTAGCATTAAAATGGAAAGTTTTAGGGTCGAAAGCAGTTGCAGTCATAGCCGTATCTATATCTGCGTCGCAAAATCAAAAATGTAAAGCAAAGGGGTGGGAAGATGTATGAGCTCATTGAGCTGTTCAACAACAAAAAAAGAGCCACCAAGTGCAAAAACTAGCTGAAAAAGCAGTATGTCTGTATGTCGCAAACTAACCTTCAATGTACTCTATGAAAGATTAAAGTGAGTGTTAGAAACAATGTGTTTGAGTGACTTTAAAAAAATATTTTCAGTTTGTTAACTGTCAGTTACTGTTTAGAGTTGAAAGTAACGGCAATATTTGAGCAGACGTGGAAATATTTGTGAAGCTTTTTGTTGTATGTAGAAAGTGCTTTATCATGTAATTTAACTTTTACATTTTCCTGATCTCTCCCCGTATGTTTTATAGAAAGTTACTTTGCTTTTGTCTTGGATTACGGCGAGCTTATTTTGTTTTTATAACCGTCAGAAGCAAAGCGAGAAATTTGAAAAAGGAGGCGGCCATAAGCTGCAAAAACCATGAAAAGAGTCTGGCATATTTCAGTCACTTCACAACATTTAATCTTTTTAACTAAAAACCATCATAAAAAAGGGAGAATGGCACAGCCCCCTCCCTCCCCGTCCTAAATACGCTCCTGATAATGGTACTAGTTTTTTAAAAATCGTGGGCCTGAAATAGCCATATTCAAGGCCACAGTGTTTTAACAGATGTTTTTAGCCACTTCATTAACAGCATTTGAAAACTAATATCGTCTGAAATACCAACTTAAGTTTTGCAGCCAATTTTTTAAATTTGATTTTTTCAGCAGATCAAGGCTTGCTCGAAAAGGCCAGAAGGTTGAAACTTAAAGTCGTTGCCCAAATATTTGTTGAAATTATCAATTTCTTAAAAATCACGGAAAATGTTCATTGTTGATGTTCAAGCTATAAAGATAAGCGAAACAAGTTGGATGTCTTTTGCGTAAAACTGACAAAGATACACTGATTCCAAAATTGCTTTCAAATTGAAGTTTACGAGAAATTTTTGCTTTAAACTTGTGTTTGAACAACAGATTATGACGCACAAACGTTTTTTGCTCTATGAAGCGTGAAGCCATATTTTGCAAACACCCTGTTTCAAGCTCCAGTAAATATCTAGCACATATTCAATTTATCGTGATCTGATTTCGAGCACAAGTTTTAAGTAAAAATACGATTATAGCACCTGAATGTGACTACATTGAATTTATTGTATTTTTTTGATCAGCTTTACGCAAAAGTAGTTGAACTTCTTCAGTTTTTCTTGAAAAGTTGTAATATTTTTATGCGTTGGTTCAAAAGTTGTGAATTTTGTATATTCGCGGTATTTTCTTGGAATTGTACATTTTCTTAGTATTTGATTGGCTGCTTTTTTGTTATGACTGTGAATTATGTATCTATTGCTTGGGTAGCTATGTTGTACTTGTCCTTTTATATGCTGTTACACGGTTTCCATATCAAAATTCAAAAGTTTATTGTAATGGTGTATGGTTTGGTGTTGCTAATATATATTTGATTCTATTTTGTTTTTTGCGCTTTTTTTTTTTTCTTTGAGATTTTCGTTTTCTGATTTTGCATTTGTCGATATTTCAAATATTCATTCCCCAGTTCTCATAACACTGCCGTCAGGTGGCGCTATTTTCACCGCATATCCACACTTGGTAAGAGATTCAAAGTCATGTTTTGTTCAGTTCTATACAAAGTAAAAGAAGCATCATCACTGTGGGTAGTTTATTTATATCAAATTATTTTGTTTTTTTTTGCGTGCAATTTTTCTTTTTCGATTGTTTCTTGCATTTTTTTTTTGTTTTGCCCTTAAGCCTACTGCTTACACATACACTAGGAAGGAAATTTTTTGTACAATACAACAGATAATCATATTTCTGTTAAAAGCAATTGCATACTTATCAGCTATATGTCAACTACCGTAATTTTTCCATTGTTTATTACATAAAAACTGAAATTTTGGGGGTCAGAAATCAAAGCTGCTATGATAAACGAATTTGTTTTAAAATTTCATTGTGCTTGAAATTGAAATGTTATCAAACGACATGTTTTCAGTATATTTGGCGTTTTGATGTTGTTTCGAATATACATTGGTGTACAAATTTAAGAATGCTGCTGGTAAATTAAGCAACTGCGACACCCGACTATATGAACTTCAAAGAGTCGGCAAAAGAAGATTCAGAAAAGGATTATTCGTATTTTTTACGGGAAGGGGGCATAACTTGCTAAAAATGGTATTGTGAATAAAATTCACGATGTATGTTGAGTTACACAAGGGTCAAGCCATCCTCTTCCCAGCCCCTATGTAAGAACCTACTTAGTTGACAGGATAATGACAATTTTCAACTTGAATTAATCAGTTATTAGCTTCCGGTAGGCAAAGTAGCAAGCTACCCACATCAATGGTAGATAGCAAAGTCCGATAATGAAGCTGAAATCTACTGTATATTTGAGATAACGTTATACCATTGTTGAACTCACCATCCTGAAGAGATCGTAAATTTTGAAATTGAAAGATAAAGACATTGCTCTTAATTGTAGAATTACAAGCTAGATACCAAGGTTTTACAAGCAATTTTCCATTTAAAAATATGATAAAAGGTCGACTTTGGGTTGAAATCTTGAAAAGTTACCACCTTTTTAGGACGAGATGTAAACATGAAAACAGATGAACAAAAACGTAAGCCAGCTGACTAAATTTGGCGCATATTTTAAGGCTGAGTCTACAATGTTTGTGCGGTAGCTGATGCTATTGCTTTATGTTGAAATCACTACTAAATCGTTGGTCGTCGATCTGTAACTCATAATACTGTAGATGAGTAGTGATTACTGAATGTCAATATTTGATTGGACATTGTCATTTATTATTGCCTACTAAAAGCAGGCAATGCTGTTCAACGGACGCATTGAAGCTTTTCCACCTGTTTTGAGCCTTTTTTCTTTTTTCGAGCTGTGTTAAGAAGCGGGTTATGAGAAAATGCCGACGGGCTTTGCAAAGTTGCTACCAACGAGCGCCGGGGATAACCAAGTACTTTAAATAATATTGAGGCTCAGTCGACCTTTGCAGCCGAAATAGGAAGTGCATTGCTGCTGCTGCTGCAAGTTCAAGTACAGTAATGTGTTGGCATCAGTTTGCAAAAGAATGAACGCAAAAAGTTCTTAGGTCCGGGCGAAGTGAAATTTGGATGTCATTGAAATTTTTTCACCCTTAATCATTGAAAAACGAAGTTTTGTCGAATCGTCGAAACTGTTTCAAAACATTTGATCATTGGAATTGCGATTCTGTCGACTCATTACAATTTAAATGCTAAGTTGGCTTGAATTAACTTGACGCCGAAGCACTGCAGCTGGCTCAGAAGCAGTCTTAACTTGAGTGTTTGCTGGAGACAGAAGCTTTGATTGGATTTAGCTGTAAAGAAATCCGTGCTGGGCTCTTTTCGCTTACAATGTATAAAGAGGAACGAAATTGGATTGTTTTAATAATTCTGATATTTGTGGGAAACTCGTTTGGAGATTCTACCCCCAGTGAGCAATATCAAAAAGCAAATGTAGGAAGCGCTTTTTCGTCTCTTATGGTTCAAAATGTTGATGTAAAGAATGAAGAAGGTGAGTAGCGTTTTGTCGACATATTCAGCTCTGATGCACATTGACTGAAGTTTTGGTAAGATCAGTAAAAACTTGTACGCATAGACGTCAGCTATAACTTGAGAAATGTTGAACCATGCTTTGTAACTGTTGCTGAGGGACCATTTACAGGTGATGTATTTGTATTTTGTTGCATATTTATCCTCCTATCACGAGAAAGCGATCAATGCGCTATACGAGCTCGCTTAAGAGTTGCCAGCCTCTTGTCTACCACACCAAGATGGGGGAATCCCGTAAAGTGTTTTTCCCAATGGCACAAGTAAACTTGCCGACTTGTTCTCCACACTGTCCCTATAATGCTGAGCGTCAAGCTGGAAAGCTGTGAATACCAATTTTAAAGTCATTGGTTTGACCCGACTCGGAATCAAACCAAGTTTGCAGCTCCCGAGGCGAACGCTTTTACCACTCGGGCATCCGAGCTGTATAACAGCCCCCTTTGCTCATACGGTAGATTCCCATGGTTTTAGGTATTCTCAATAAATCTTGTGAAAGCAGAAAATGAATTCCAAATTTTTCTACATTTGGCTAAAAGCTACAAAATCAATTTCAACTACCTTTAATTCAAAACACTTCTTCGTTTTATGTACTGGAGATGAGTACTATAGTTAGCTTTTGAACAAACGTGCTTTTTTTCATTTTTATTCTCCAGTCACGAGAAAGCGATGGAGGCGCTATGCACAGGACGAATCCAGACTCGCTTAGGAGTTGCACTTGTTTTCGAGTTTTCCGCTTGAATTTTGCTTCTGACTTCTTCAATTTGCTGCTTGTTAAATCCCACCAAGCAGAGATAATTGCCGGGAAGCATCTTATAAAAGACGCAACAACCAGGCTCGGGTGGAAGTTGAACCATCAACCTTGCGATCGTGGTCGTCGTAAAAACGACGCTCCGAACCACTCGGCCACGCTGCTGACTCGTGCTTATACAAAGACGGTGTTTTACAACTCGCGACAAAGTTGTGATGGCTTGGTAAGAAACGTGGCATTCTGTAGAATTTCGATTAGGACAGTGGTTCTTAATCCTTTCACTTGCTGGCACCCCTTTTGAATTACCAACCAATTCTCGCACCCCATTTAGAATTGGAAATATCGATGAAGACTAAAAAAAAAAAGGTCAACACGTCCGCAGATATCCGGTTTTCCTCGCAAAATCAAGTGAAGACCAAAAAAAGAGGTCCGGAGATGTCCGATTTTCCACGCAAAATCAAGTATAGAGCAAAAAAATCTTCAGATGACTCTGTAGAATAGGTCTAATCAACAGTGGCGTAGCGAGAAATTTCAAAAGAGGAGGGGCATAATTTCCTCATTTTTTTCAAGCGTATTCTTTTTTTCGGCCGAGCAAAATTGAAGAGGTTTGAATAACAAGAAAAGTCCTAAGGGAGTCCAGGGCATGCTCCCCCAAAAAATGTTTGAAAATTTACATGCAGCTGTAATGGCTATTTTGGTGCTTTTTGAATAATTTTAGGCAAATTTTGTTTCAAATTTTTAGCCCTACTTCTGAGTACTTCGCCAAATATGATGCATTTTGTTCGCACATATTCGATTATGCGTGCTTAAGGCGTAAGGCTTATTGCAATCGAAGGGGTTCGCGATTATAGAAAAATTGTATACATCAAAAGCATTGTTAAAAATGGCTGGTCGGAGGATGCATACCTTTCATCTTACCCCCGTGGATCCGCCCCTGGTCATAAGCTACAAAACAAAAGAGTTTAGCATATTTCAGTCACTTGGCACCATTAGTTTTGTTCTTGTTTACTAAAAGGCTGAGTCCAAGGGGGGGGGGGGCATGGTACAATGCCCACCCCCTAAATACGCTCTTGCTAATCAACCTCAATGTTTGTCAATTCCGCACCCCCTAGGAACGTTTCTCGCACCCTTGGTTGAGAACCACTGGATTAGGACCACTAATTTTAAATTCTTTAGTATGACTTGACAGCGAGAATAAAATGCCATCTACAAAACACACCACACTCAATTAAATGCTTCCCAGCGATATTGTTGCATCCATTAAGTTCTAATGGCAGGCACGAGTTGAAAATATACAAAACATTGTGTCGCCAATTTTAACTTCGGAGTTGTCGCCAACGCAGCTTTTCCTTGGTGTAATTTGATTAGCTGCCTCATCGCAAGTGAGGTACAATTTCACCCCTTGGGAATAACTGCTGTAGCCTACTGTTAATATCAACAGCTTTCGATCATTCTACCACTGTAGAGTTTTCACTCTCCTTTTTAAAGCGTTTTTCAAATGTTAAGTAAAAGCTTGCAGCTTACTTATGCCAGAGAAAATGCTGGGTTTTGAGTTCTGTCTGTTTTTGTTTTGATTTGATGAGAAAATGCGATTGTTCTTTTTTCTTGGAAATTGATCTGTCAGCGTGATTTTTCAAAGTAGTTACCTTGCAGATTCTACTTCCTCCAAAACAAGTTCTTTTCCCACTGGCTTCGTCATCACTCCTGCCTACGTCTCTCAGGATGGCAAGTTCCTTTCTCATCACGTGACCCGATTTACCAGACCTCCGGATGTTAGAAAGGCTCGAAGGAGAAGAGCAGTAAAAGATCTGCGTAAAAGCGAACGCGTGTATTTTGCAATTGATTTGGAAAATAGGACTTTTATTTTGAATGTGAGCCAAAATACGGAACTTTTTCATCCAAATTTTATTGTGGAAAAATTTCAAAAAAATGCGGATAAAGAGCGGAGTAAATTAAATGCATCTTCTATGCATCAATCTTCCACTCTCCGTCGAGAAACAAAATGGAAATGTCACTTTCGAGGACATGTAGTAGATTATCCAAACTCGTCTGTCGTTGTATCAGCTTGCAATGGAATGGTAAGTTGTGAAAACGATACGATTTGTACCTTGCACAGCGAAGAGGTCGTCATGATCACGTTATACCCGACAATTTGCCATCAGCAATGACTTTTTTGATTTTGTATAATATAAAGCACATTTTATCATGTTTTTGTTTGATATATTTAAAAGCGTTCAAAGTTTTTAACGGCTAGAGATAATCTTCAACTTCTAAATAAAATTCCTTACCATTCACCCACAGACTCTTAAGGGGCATCTAATGAAATGTGTGGTTTTATAGCGTTTTATAACTACTAAGGTCCTTTAGCGCCAAAACTAAATTTTGTCAAGAATTCACTGACGCATTTTTATTCTCTGTTCATTTCATCTTCGCGCTACACTTAATTGCTGAGCGTTTAGCAAGTGTAACTGCAGATACCAGTTTTAAAGTGTTTGGTTTGACCCGACTGAGAGTAGAACCCAATCTACCAGCTTCCTAGGCGGTCTATTGTGAATGTAAGTTAGAAAGGTTTAGTTTACATTTTAACGCTGATGAAAATACGAGTCTTGCTTTTCTGTGGGCAATTTTGGCAAATTTGAAATCCTTTTCGATGCGGCTCCAAACTGAGATGTTTCGTTTTGCTAATCGTTACAAAAAGGCTTCAGATTTTTTCAAAATTAAGATTGGTCTAGTTGAGAAATCTGTGTGACTGTGCGTACGTGCGACTGCAAGTCACTGTTTAGTCTCATTGTATTCATCTTTTGTAAATTCAATGGGTATTTTTCAGTCACACCATTTAAAAAACCGACCGGTTATAGCTCAGTTGTTAAGCTCGTCGCTTTTGGTACTGGAGATGTGGGGTTCGATTCCTGGGCTGGTTAAATTGGATACACTTTCGCCAAGGGCTCGCTACCGCTGTGACGTTTCTTGGGAGCTGTGTTGCCTTGGGTTGGGGCTAAGCCGTGGAGAAAGGCCCCGTCATTCGTTACACACTTTGGCATAATACGGCGAATGTAATGACGATTTGACTTTTTGAATTTTTTTTTTTATCATTTATTGTGAGATAATACACTCACAATAAACGGATACAATGAGCAGTTCTTTCGAATAACATTGTTTCTTAAAGCTTTCTAGAAATATAAAACTACTAGCCATCAGCATTCTTCTAAACTTAACGATTAAAACCTTGCAATAAAGTTAAGTATTTATCGTTTTGGTTATTTGAGCTCGTGTTTGTGTAAATATTAGGCCTTCATAGCTTTACTCAACGAAAAAGAGTTTTTTATATTTAATTAATTGCTGAGCTTTAAAGATGCGTGAAAAGCAATTCAGTTCTCACATTCATAACCTAATAAAACAACGTCGAAGTATTTAAACTATACAAGTTTTATAACAAATTGTTCTGCAACTATAGAGCGAGACAGCGCTGTTTCGAGCTTTTAGCCCTCATCAGCCGCACTCAGGTAAAAGTACATTAATCCTTCAGAATGATTGACCTCAAGTGAGCCAAAATAACCCAAAAAAAAATCAAATCTTCATTATACTCGCGGTATTACGCCGAAGCATGCAGGCCTGATGAGTGGCGGGGCCCATCTTGACGGCTTAGCACCTGGGCAACACAGCTCCGAAGAAATGTGGCAGCGGTAAAGAGCCGTTGGCGGCACTGTCTCGATGTGTATGTCCGGAAATCGAACCCCAGACCTTCCGCACCGATAGCTTGCGCTTATTGAGTGAGCTAACCGGCCACTTATCCAGATTAAAGTTATCAGGGATTTAACCTGCGGTTAGTCATGCTCATTTAGTCGAAAAATGCTGAGCAACCAAGTTGGAACAGATTTATTGATTTAAGGAAATAAAAATGATATTAATCGAATTACAACCTCACAAAAGATAGCTATTATGAATGAAATATACCTCTGATGATTTCTTTTGCGTAAAGGTATCAAGTAGTAATTATTTTGTGAAATATTAGCGTTTTTGCTGCGAGAAAGTTTATGATAATGATTTTGAAAACTTATTTGAATTTTTAACTTTTCGCACAGGAGATCCCACGTTGTTTATTTGATATTTGAATTTTTGATGTTTGTTTTTCTATTATTAATATATGCTAGAGGTTGTTATGCATACGCTATCGGTGCAGGAGGGCTGGGTTCGATTCCCGGGTCGGTCAAATCAGCACAGTGTTGCCAACGGCTCGCCACCGTTGCGACGTTTCTTCGGAGCTGTATTGCCCTGACGCTAAGACGCGGAGATGGACCCCGCCACTCGTTACACGCTTCGGCGCAGTACCGCGAGTACTGCATAATGACGATTTGATTTTTTTTGATATTGGCTTGAGCACCTAATACGGAAAAAATCACTTTTAATTTCCTTCAATTACTACAGAAGCCAAACCATATATGATAAAAGTATTCTTATAATTTTCAAGCTGAAAAATGTGTAGCAATTATCATACATTTTTATTCTTTGAGAATATGCCTGTATAAACATAGAATTTACCACTTGAAATCAAGTGTTTGATATAGTAAAATGCTAAAACGTATCAATTAAATAATGAAGTACCGCAAATGCATTTTTTCAAACCATTAACAGCAGACAGTCTGACCAATCACTGACCACGGTTGATTTATAAGGCAACCTAAGCCTTGTCGAAGTCTTAATTTTATCGTTAATTATCACGGAAATGCTAGTGATGACCGTTTCATTTTGCATCAATTTCACAAAATAAGATTTTGGGGTAACGTGTGGTATCAGCCCCCAAGTTCGATTAGGGTTAGGTTTGGTTAGGATTAGGTTCGATTAGGGTTAAATTTAGTTTGGGTTCGGTTCAGTTACAACCCTCACCCTACCCGAATTTAATTCTAACCAAACATAACCCTAATCGAACCTGGGGCTGATACTAGACGTTACCCAGATTTTGTGCAACCATTTCAAAATTAGTGTGTTAAAACCTAAGGTTTGATTCTCAACAGAAATTACAGAATTGCTAAATAAAGAAACAAAATTGTTTGTTTTGTACCTTTTTAAGCTTTGCCAAAACTATCACCCTTTCTACATGCCCAGTTTTAGTTCACCTAAGCCCCCGGACTTTCTAAATCATAATCAAATTTTTGATGTCATATTTGAAAAGTGATTATGGCATCAAATATTTGATTATGGTGCAGATGGCCCGTTGGCATTAGGCATACACTGGATATGTGAACAGAATAAATATCTCATTTGTTAACTTTTAAGCTGTCGCCGTTGTGCAGCAAAGTTACAAAATATTGCCAACGCTCTGGTCGGCCATTAGACCAATCATAACCCTTCAAAGTAATTAGCCTTTGGTATTAAAACGTTATCTTAAAAGCCATTAAATTCTTTTTAATTTTTCTGTACACATTAGCATTTCCAGAAATGTTAGAGGGAATAGGGCAGGGTGTTTGGTTGCCTAAGCCCTTTTGGAATCAACACCTGAGTTATGTTTCGAAGTTCTAAAACGTAGAGCTGAACTTTGAATGGGGTTGGGGTAATCGCAACTTCATTTTTAATTTTTTTTTATCGTGTGAAGGAGAAATTGATCTGAACCAGCGGTTCTCTACGAGGGGCCATTAACCCTTCTACAGTAGGTGGCCGCGGGACATCAACCAGAGGGCCACAAACGCATGGTTTATCAATGGTAATTAACCACTTAAGACCAGCGTACACCTATAGCTACTATGAATGAAATACCGACAGAAAATTTTATTGTCAGCGACATGGCTTAGCGGTACCGCGCGCAGATGACAGATCCTACGTGACGGGTTCGATTCTCGGCTGGAGCCGATCGCAGTTGATGTATATACCGGGTGGCTGCTAACTCATAGAGCGCAAGCTCACTTCGCAGTCTCCCTCAATTACTGTTGAATTTTCAGCTCAATATAATTTGAAAATAACCTGAGTTATTTATTTATTGTTGATCAGGGGGCTAGAGCTGTTGAGAGCCTCTAGAAGGAAGTCACAAACCATGCAAGGTTGAGAAGCACTAGTCTAAACTAACTTAAATGACACAATTATAATGGAAATCTTTTGTCTTTTTGATCTTGGCTTGAACTGCTTAACTTGCCTTGGGGATGTTTTCTAATTCTATTTCATTATGCTGATGTTGTTGCAGACCGGCTTGATCCGTTTTGATGATGTGGATTATTTTATTGAGCCGCTAATGCCACCTAACAGCAAAACAACTAATCTTCCTCAACCGCATAAAATTTACAAGAGAGATACGACTGTAGGCAACTTGAAAGAAAACGGTATTACTTCAACTTCACATGGACATCGGCCGCAAGGAGGGCCAGTTAGGGGTAAGTTAACAGCTCAGATGGCCGAGTGGTAAGAGCGTCCGCCTGTGGAGCTGTAGATTCGGGTTTCATTCCGAGTGTGGGTCAAAGCAATGACTTTAAAATTGATATTCACAGCTTCCCGTCTCAACGCTCAGCATTAAAAGGGACAGCGTGGAGAACAAGCCGGCGAGTTCACTTGCTGTGCCGTTGGGAAAGGCACTGAGCAAAATTCCCCTATCTTAGAGTGGTAGACAAGTGGCTGCCAGCTCCAAGCTCGTTATAGCGCTTTGATCGCTTTCTCGCGACTGGAGGATAAATGTGCAGCTATATGCATAAAATACAACTTGAAAGAGGAAAATTAAAATTTATCTTTTGAGTTTTTAACCTCTTTATGTGGTTGTGAAAATGATTTATGCCTTAATATCATTTTAAAAGCCAACGTTAAATGGACACTGTTCAAGTGAACAGGTGGCAATTTGTGTCAATATAACTAGCTAAATAGCCTAAATTAGAATTGTTGCAACAATCTATGTAAAATTTTATTGTCATTTCTCTTAGCTTCGTTCCATTGCACTTCAATTCTGTGTCATAGCTGTGATTCCATTAAGTTCGTCGAATAGTAAATAAAATTATAGTGTGGTGTGCAACTGTGCATGACTCATTTACTTTAGGAGCAAAAACTCATGCAAGTGAAACTGAAGACTTATTTGATATGAACCGAAATGAAAAACATTTTCGACGTTTTTGTGGAGTGGCAGGCAAGTCTTGTAATGCATATTTTCATTTCCAAAGTGCTTGACAAAGTAGCCTTTATGGCGGATTGATGAACTGAATAAAACTTGTTCGCTGTGTAAGCAACTCTGAGTAGCGTTAACGACAATGATTCTCTGTTGATACATTTTAACCTAGGCACTGTCCAGTGGCGTACGCACGGGGGGGTTTCCAGGGACACCCCCCCCCCCCCCATTGACGATTGGAAAAGAAATGAAAACATCTCTTTTTCAAACGATCTGCCTTTTTTCATGCAGAGACTGCCGAAATTGCTATCATGTTTTATTGTGCCATCCATCTTCTTCATGTAGTTTTAAAAAACTTTCATTGTGATGCAATAGTTCCGGCAGTCAGATTTTTCTGGTGCGATGCGCTTGAACCGAAGACTGACTCAAAAGGCACGCCTGGACAAAGTTCATGGGCACTGTTAAAGCTGAAGTCGTCTTGTGACGTCATAAAGCGATTGTTCTCAACGGCTATGGCTGGACAAGACAACATTTCAGCCCTGAAAGAAGGCATTCTTGGAGGAGAATGGTTGCAACGCAGGCAGGATGTTCCGCTTACGATGTTGTAATTTTGAGTTGACCAAACCGATCGCTTGGCGCAGTGGTTAAGCACATCGATATCGGCGCGGGAGGTTTTGGGTTCGATTTCTGGGCCTTTACCGGCCGTTAGTTCAGTTGTTAAGCGCACGGGCTATCAGTGCGAAAGGTCTGGGGTTCGATTCCCGGGCCGGTCAAATCGGCACAGTGTTGCCAACGGCTGTAAACAATTTTTTTAAAAATCAGATCGAATCTGCACTGTACTCGCTTCATTGAACCCGTTGTAGTACCTAAGCGTGGTAGCGAGTGGCGGGGCCCGACCCCGCGGCTTTTGCGCCTGGGCAACGCAGCTCCGAAGAAACGTCGCTGCGGTGGCGAGCTGTTGGCTACACTGGGTCCGATTTGATCGGGCTGGGAATTGAACCTCAGACCTTCCACATCGACAGCGTTATCTTTAAGATTGCGCTACGACCGGCCGGTTTGTTGAAAAATTATTAAAATATAAAAAACTAAAATGACGCTGCTCTAAGGCAGAGGCGGGAAGGCAAAATTGTTTTTACGCACCGTAACTGCCTCAGGAGCTGGAGTGCTCCGTTTCCCAGACGATTATGTGTTTGAGAGTATCTGATGATATCGACGCCGTGACTTATGAGAAGAATGCTTAGATAATATCGACGCTGTTTTTGACTTTAATCGCATGATTAGAAATTCCTCTCGCGCGTAATATATTTTAGTTTAAAAAAGTTTCGGTTGGGAGGGCATTTTTTTCTCATGCTCCACCATCTTCACTTTTCAAGACAGTTTGGGAGAAACTGCCCCCTTTTATAATGAGTGCATATTGAATGTTTGTACCAAGGTTTATATGCGTTCTTTATATCAATGTTGGTTCTTGAAACAATTTTTTTTGAAGGGAAGCAATTGCCTGTTTTACCTCCCTGGCTGCATCCTGTTTGTGACGTTGCGAAAGCTAGCCTACTTTAGTGAGCTAACCTTCCTGTGGCCCGAAAATGAGGTCAACTAAAATTTTTTCGGTAATTTTTTAACCACGGCTTGACAGCTAGAGTTTCTGTGAAACCTTTTCTCTCCTTAAACGAAGCGCAAAGAATTACGCAAAAGTGTAAATAAAATATCTTAATTGTTTGTTTCGTCATGGCATTATATAGCTTAATCACGGTTAGCTGCAATTGCGCAATAATTTAGACTAGAAACATTACACCTAATGCACTTAAATACCTCTGAACTACTGTAATTATAGTATCTTTACGTCATCACGATGTGACGTCACTGAACCTCCCCCTCTCCATTGAAAAATCCTGCGTACGCCACTGGCACCGTCAATAAATAAAAATGATGTGTTCTACCATTGATTGCTTAAAAAAGCTATTTTTGATGTCTTGGCTCTTTTACCCCAACCATATTTAATGGAAAATGTACCTGTATAGTATAAGCCTGCTATGCATTTTATTCACGTATTCCTATATCGCTTTTTACCCTTGGCGAATATTCACATCGATAAAGAAGTTAACACAGCAAGCATTTGCATCCGTCAATTTAGAATTTTAGTCGATCTGTAGTTGCATTCGTATGAATTGCAGAAACCGAGATAACTTTCGTGCTAAAAAACGTGATTAATTGCTGATGTTTTGGTGTAACATTTTTGAATTTACTGGCAGAATTTTACTGATACTTACTGTATATATTTTTCTTTGTGCAGCTGATGATTCACCATTGCTGCACCTTCTCGTGTGGTAAGGAAAGAGCGTAAATGCTCTTCCTTGTAGTCTAAATAAAATATTCACGCAGATACAAAACGTCGCTACCGACGTGAGTTGCGACGACGTAAATGGTGGGAATCACGTCGCACAAGAAATTTACAATCGCACGCAAGCCGAAAGCGACGTTCGCTAAGCCAAGAGCATTGGATAGAAATGATGGTGGCGGTTGATCATAATATGGTAGAATATTACGGAGACGAGAATGTGGAGAGATATGTGCTTACTATAATTAACATGGTAAGAATGCACAGATTCTTTCAAATGTGGTATGCATGTTTTCTTGGAGCTGCAGTGTGCATGCATATCTCGCTGAGCTACGCAGAATACTTGCTAGTTTGCAAACCAAAAATCAAGTCTTCGTTTTTTCCTCGCGATGCTACGCTCTAACGAGTTGCGGGGCTCATCTCCACGGCTTAGCAATTGGGCACCATAGCTCCGAAGAAAACGTCGCAGCGGTGGCGAGCCGTTGGCGATAGTTGTCCGATTTAACCGGTCCGGAAGTCGAACCCCAGACCACCCGTACCGATGGAAATAAATGTTCGAATCGTTGATACTTTTGGTCGTAGTACACTATTTTCACAGGTATCTGAACTATTTCGTGACGTCAGCATCGGCAACTCTTTGCAAATCTCGTTGATCCGCCTCATTATACTTGAAGAGGAAGAGGTAAGTCACGTGATTTAAAGTAGTGTTCTTTTAAATTCACTCTAGATTCTGAGTTTAAACTTAGCCTGCTGTATTTCTGCCTGTACCTATATTTTTAGCAGCTGAATAACTGGAAGTTCTGGCACATGGATCAAAAACCTTCTGCGAGTTCGCTTTCCAGCTGGAGCTGATCGATTTTGAGTTTGACACGTATTTTGGTGATTTTTCACTCGATTACAATTTCAACTTTATGTCTTAGAAAGAACTCAGTATCACTTCGCATGCTGAAAAGACCTTGGGTAGTTTTTGCAGATGGGCAAAACGAATGAATCCTCAAAGTGATCAACATGCAAATCACCATGACGTAGCTGTATTACTGACCAGGTATGCGTAATGACATTATTATTCAAGTGGTGACGTCAGCTATAACATACAATCATACTCTCAAATTGTAAGGTACGTTTACTTGCTTTATATAATTGCTTGCGGTTATGGCTGTTTTTGTTTGCAATTATCGTTATAATCAGTCTTCCCAAGTCGAATTCGTAATGGTTTGAAAAGTGTAGACTGATAACTACAGCACTTTCTGAAATCGACGTTTCGATCATACTGATTGTTAAATTACACAAAAGGTCAAGAGTTGGACGAGGTATAAAACTACGACGGTGGTTCTTCTTTTTAAAGTAATATTCTCACCCCCACTCTTCCCTACTTCCAAGAAGAAGGGTACTTCCCAAATAATTCTGTTGTGTTAAGTATGAAAATTGATTATATATCGGTTCTTGTTTGTTACTGTCAACGACCTTTACCCTGTCCACATGTCCACCTGTCCACATGTCCAGTTTTAGTGGGTTTTCAACCGCGATTTTTGGTTCTAGTTTCTGCGTCATAACCAATTTTTTGATGTCATAATTAAAAGAATTGATTGCGGCATCAAGATATTGATTATGACGGAGAAGCTAAAACCAAAAATCGCGGGCGTAAACCCACTAACTTTGGACATGTGGACAAAGTACTAGTGTCCCTCAAAGTGGCCATGGCAGTCTGGTTGAGAATCTCTGGGTGTAAAAAAATTCTTCCGTTCTTTTGGTTACATCAAACAGGTCTAGTGGTTTTTATATTATACCCTGTACTCATGTGCCGTACCTACAGCTTGTGGTTACCCGATGGGCAGAACAGGGCTAAAGACCAAGTCTTGAGGTCATGCTACGCTTAAGTCTTGTGTGCTTTGCTTTCAGACAGGATTTATGTGCAAATCCAAACAAATCATGTGAAACATTGGGCTTGGCACATGTGGCTGGTATGTGCCAACCTCATAGAAGTTGCAACGTCAATCAAGATACGGGTCTTTCCCTTGCTTTTACTGTGGCTCATGAACTTGGCCATAAGTAAGTTGACGAGTAGTATTATTTAATTAGAGAGTTGCCTCATTTTATCCGTTATATCTTGCAAGCAATATGTGCAGCGTACCGCACTAGGGTTGCAGATTCTTCGTTACGGGTTCGATTCACGGCCGGTGCCGGTCGCATTTAACACAATCATTTAAGCTGCTGACTCGTAAGAGCGTAAGCTCACTTCACAGTCGCCCTCAAAGCACTTAAATTTTCGGTTCAATGGTTTGAAAATAACCACAGTTATCTATCTTGCAAGGATGGAAACTTTGCGGTGGAAAACCATTTGTGCAAAAGAATCAAACTATTACATTCACAACACATCGCAAGTATCTGTAAGTAGCCTACTCAGCAGTCATGAGAAAACGCGCAACCCCGCTACCTATGGTTACTCAAACTATGGTTTCAACTTAAAATTAGATTCAAATTAAAACTCTGTGAAGTGACAAAGGTGGCAGCATGCTTCCAATTTAGTTGCGCGAATTACTTCGAATTAAGTTTCATGTTAAGAAAAATGCATTGACTTTTGCCCAACATGATAATACATTGCGTCAATGACAGGAAATATTCAAGAAATCATGATGTTGAGACAATTCGTTGCATCCGTGATTGAGACGATTTTGTCTCGTACATTTTCCTAAACTCGCTATGCGTATGTATGGAAAATTGAAAACCATGCGACATTACGTCATATTCTTTGTTTTCAGTATTTTTCTCCATATTTTGATGTATTCACTCAAATCCAAATTAAGTCCAAGAAAAAGATTCTAGTGATAAATTTTGGTTTGCTTGCGCCGGGAGGTTGTATAGTGTATACTGTAGAAAAGCTGTCCCAGAAAGCGGTTATTTCCCCTGCTATTACTTCTGTTGTTCAAACTGTTCGTTCGTTTTGTGTAATACATGCTTGCTTTCTAGAATGAAGATTTGGTAACAAAATTATTTAAGAAAAATTCTGATAGCGATTTACGAGCAAAGAATTGGATAAATTTTAACAATTGATAAAGACTGAAGTTACAACATATCAAGAATTACATTCCTGGTTTTCAGTTAATAAAAAAAAGCAAAACACTAACGCAAAACAAAAAACAATACTTGCAAAACCATATTTTAGAGACTTAATCCCGAATCCTTCGGCTAAATTGATTTTGTGTTTACTTATAATCTTGATTTTACTCCTGATAGTTTCGCCATGCATCACGATGGACAGCTTAACAACTGTGAACCTAATGACAACTATCCCCGCGTGATGGCACCACATCTCTCATCAAATAACTTGCCAATGAGATGGAGTTCTTGCAGTCGTCGATATATAACCAGATTCTTTGAGTAAGAGTTGGGGTTTAGCAATAAATTTTAAATGCTTTTTACAGTAGTTATGTAGCTCTTTTTTTTTTTGTTAAAACACTAGCCTTTACATAAAGCGAAGAAGTTTGACATTGCTTTGTTCATGCTCCATCTATTTTTACTCTTGCGTAGTAGAACTTGCCGGTTTTTTGTTACTGTTAATTTTTTAATGGTATTTCTTTTGAGGCGGTGTTTTCCGATCGCTTTTTTTAGCACCCCGTCAAATTAATAAAGGTAATTCAACCCCCTTGTTTTAGCTGTTAGCCTCAATGACGCCACCTCAACCTCAATAACTATTTCACAGCCTCAGCAATCGCTCCACAGAAGAGCATTCACCCCGCATCAAAAAGGCTGTAAACTATAGGTCAGAGTTTTTCAACCTTTTTTTTGCTCATGGCCCACTGAAATGATAAAATATGGCGGTGGCCTATTTATTTTATTAAAAAAAAGTCTATATTTCTTTCTAGTCAATCCCTGTGGCCCAGTGAAAGCAGTGTCGTGGTCCGTAACCGGACCATGGCCCACCGGTTGAAAACCTCCGCTATAGGTGATAAAATTTTTTGATGCAAAAAGTTCTCTTGTTTTCTCCTCAAAACACGGCAGTGTTTTGAGGAGAAAACAAGAGAACTTTTTGCAGGTCAACAGGTCAGGTCAGGTCAGGTCAACAGGTCAACAGGTTTTCAACAGGTCAAGTCTTGCGAATTTCAAGTTCATGACCTATTTTGCATTTTAGGCGAAATTGGGGTTTTTGTCTTTTGGATCCCCCGGCCCCAGACCATGACCACTACAGTCTCCCCAATGACCTCCCAGGTGTTTTATACAATGCGGATCACCAATGTAGGCTCGCGTTCGGTTCTCAATCAAGGCAATGTGACAAGGAGGAGGTATGGAAGAGTAATTACGTTTATTACTTAAGTATGATTTTTGCCACATTATGGCAATGAGGAGCGTGCAGACTTGACGACCGAGCAACCGGATGAGTTGCATTTCCACGGTCTTTCGCGCCTCCTCGTCACTTCACATTGTTTGTTTTCTTTTTCTGTATATCTGTCAAAAATTGTGACAAAAAAAATTCAAAGGAATTAAGGATGTAAAATTTGCACTATGGTGATTTTTTGCCGGCCTATTAATTCTAACTTAAGAGTAGATTATAGCGCTATTGTAGATGGTCACCAAATGAGTTTTTTATCATCACTAGTTGTATTTTCTATGCAAAGACTAATTCCATTTTTTCAGGAGGACATATGTACTAGACTTTGGTGTCTGTACAAAGGTACTTGTCGCACGCGACTTCATTCTGCCGTACCAGGAACTGAATGCGCGCCAGGAAAGGTAGGTCGTAAATTCCAAACTCATTTTTGATGTACCAGTATTAAAATCATTTAGAGGTAGTGTCAGTGCAACACCAATCAGATGGTGAGGTGGATAAAGTGTATGCCTCTGGAGCAATGGAGAGGGGTTTGATTCCTAGTTGAGTCAAACCAACAGCTTAAAAATCGGTATTCAAAGCTTCCCTGCTTGACGTTCGGCATTAAATGACAGTGTGAAGAGCAAGCTGGCAACTTCATTGATTGCACCGCTTGGAAAGGCATCTTACAAGACTTCCTCACCTTTAAATGGTAAAGAGGTGGTTGGTCGTAGAAAAGAAGATAAAAAAAAAACAACAATAATAGGAATTATTTTTGTTTTGCAGTGGTGTTATGAAGGTTCTTGTGTTACTGTCCATAAGAAACCTTCCGCTGTCGACGGTTCCTGGGGTCCTTGGACACAGTGGACTCGGTGTTCTAGGACATGTGGCGTGGGGGTGACACAAACAGCTCGATACTGCAACCAGCCCTCCCCTAAAAACGGAGGGAAATATTGCTTGGGGGAAAGAAGAAGATACCGCACATGTAATGTTTGGGTAACGTGATTCTTTTTACATGATTTGCTTCTAGAGCCATTTTCAATTGTAATGAATGGCTTGGCCTTGAAATTGTTGAAAAGCTACTATTCTTTTATGCAAATGTTACGATTTTGTAGCTTTTTTTTTCGGCTGTAAAAATATTTTTCTAGTTACACAGCAGGAGTTTAGTGCTGCAGAATGAAATAATAGGATTTGTATTTGGATGGCAAAAATTGATAGTCCATGAATGTCGCAATGAAACTGCTCTGAAATTAGGTGCGATTTAAAATAATTTGAACTGTTGTTTCAAAGGTTAGCACAAAGTCTAATTACAGTTGTTGATGAATTTTTAGACGCAAAGTTTCAAAACGGTTAAGCTTTAATAAAATAGTATTTACATTGGTAGTGAACATTGCTTTGACATTGTACTGTTGTGCTTTTATTATAGTTTGATTTTATTGATTGTATGCTCAACTTTATCCTAAATCTTGCAAAGATGATTATCTCAAATGAAACGGTCTTATTGTTTTGCAGAATTGCCAAAAGCTCAGCCAATCCGCATCGTTCCGCGCGCAACAATGTGCGGAGTTCAGTAAAATACCATACAAGGACCATCTTTACACGTGGTTACCAGTAGATAGTCCAAGTAATCAACTTGTTTTTTGCTTCTTATCGTTAGAATTTTTAGTCTCGCGTGGAATATTATGTTAATTAAAACAATTAAAAAGTTATAGTGCTTACGAAAAGATTGCAAAATGATGGCTGTTGCAAACAACATTTGGAATACTTCCGGTATTCGTTTCTATAAGGTGTACTGTACACTGTATATCGACTTGGGTTTCATTGAATTTGAATCCACTGGCAAGTTTTGAATGAATTTAAATTAAACTTTTGAAACTTCAATGAATTTGAACATTTGATTCGCCTAAGAAATTGATCCAACCCTAATAGGGACCACGCATTTTTTGATGTTTTTTTTGGTACTGTTTCTTTAATTCATCCATGTTTTAACCGATATCGGTTTTGTTGTAGCTGAAACCTTTTTGACCGTTGTTTTTGTTTTTGTTGTGAATCCTTAAATGAAAATAAACTGTAACAAATATCTCACATTTTGAATAAAAAATCAAAACATTTTTTATTATTACGTCGATTTTATTATTGTGTACAACTAACGTAAAAGTTTTCTGCTTGGTGAAGTTAGAGATGTACCAGAAGTCGTGCACCATCTAAGCTTGATAAAAAATGTTTATAAATATGATAGCACAGCTAAAAATCACAGCATGTGCTAAAATCGTGCTTTTTCTCTGTCATACAATTTATTGTTTACCACAAGATGCTCGATATGATTTCAACCTTTGATACCCACAAAGTTCAATAACAATAATTGTATATTGTGCGCAACATCTGGGATACTGGTACCTTTGTAGGAAAGCGAAATGAAAAATTGTGGGGTAATTTTTGTGGTAAAGTTTTTAATCAGTTAAGCTTTTTTTCACGAACTTATACTGTAGGTATCATACGTTAGTAAAGCTAGCATTTAGCTTAGTACAATTGCTAGTAAGTTGTATTTATTTTCAGTTTATCCTTGTGAACTACACTGCTACACGAGAGACGCAGAGAAACCATTTGCTGATCGGCTTCGTGACAAAGTAGTGGACGGGACCAGGTGCTACGCTCATGGGAAAGATATATGTGTTGATGGAATATGTAAGGTACTGAACTCGATTAGGAAATGTGTTTAGTGAAACAACGTTTTAGTCTGAGGCAGTAAAAATGAGTTAGTAAATTTCCATGTTTTCAATATAAGCTATAAGTTTTTGGCTTTTAATTTCAAAAAATGTGCAAATATTAATTGAAACAACCTGAAACTGAGTGAAAAAAGCAAATCTTCATCAAAATAGAATATTCATGTGGGCTATGCAGTGTTAAAACTGTTATCCATTTACGTAGTTAGTTTTGAAAAAATCTTGTTTAATTTTAGTTGAAGTGTTTTTCGATTTATATTATTTTTTGTTGTTATGTATTTATTATTTTAAACTTTTTATGTCTTCTTTTTCCTTGTAGACATTTTGGTTAACACTTTTATCATCTTCAGAACATTTTTACAGAAACTTGGTTGTGACTTTCAAATCGGTTCTCTAGCACAGGAAGACAAGTGTGGAGTTTGTAGAGGAAACGGAAGCTCATGCTCGGAAGTCCGCAGCTATTTCGATCAACGAATAGGAGATGGTAAAAAATATTTAAACTGTAAATTATTGTGATATACTGACTTGTTACAAAAATACGACCAAAAGTGACAATATCATCGTATTTTACAGATCATAAGGCGCACTTTAAATTCTTGTTTTTCGCAAAAATTGATCGTGCGCCTGATGTATGGATCAGATTGGACTTTATGCTGTATTGCCGTTAAAATATAGAATTTTTTATTTAATAAGCTGTGTACAGTAAGGTGACACTTCTCAAAAATTGTTGCGTCTTATTGTTGAATGTCCAGTGCGCTTTATGCATAAAAAAAAAAACATTCAAAGCAGTTTATTGACAGTGCGCTTTGTCATTCGCAAAATATGGTACTAGAAAATTATTCTTTTTGATGTTGCTTTTGCGTGTTATGTTCATAACATTTTGGCCTATTTCAGCTGCCTGCTATATGCGCCTAAGCGACGTAAAAAAGATTGTTTGGAATATTTGGGATGAGCTTGAAATGTACTAATGAAATTTACCAATGCATGTTAAAAAGTTTGTCGCGAAATAGGAAATGGTATTACTTCGCAGACAGGACGATTGATAAGAATTGTATGACAAACTGTAGGAATTAATTCGTTCTTAGATCTGACCTCACAAAAAAACCAAGACCTTCTTCACCAAACGAATATAATAATCGATCCAACTTAACTCTCCTAGCTACGGTATTCACCGTACTGCTTTTCAATAAACACAAGCACCACTGCTCACTTCAGTAACACCATACTACAAAGGCTATACCCTTCAGCATACCACAATATTGCTTACTCTACGCACACTAAATCTACACTCGAATAATTACGCTCGAAAATTCGAGCCTATTTATACTTTAAATTCAGTTTCGAGAACGTTCTACGGCATTCTCAAAAAGAAACAAGAAGAAAATTTACGTCTGTAGAAATTATGACTTCATAATGCAACCTTACGAAACAGTCCCACGAATAAAACTTCGGAAAACAACGCATTGGTCCAAAACCTTCTACAGTAGACAAAGCATTTAAAACAAAATCATAATAAACAGTAATATCTCTACAAAGTTGGATTTGTGATCAAAAATGTCACAAACGCACTTGGGATTATTTTTTGCAATACTATCAAATAAGTTCTATGTTCATCAGAACTGAGGTCGCTCCATGGATAGGTTTGCGCCTTTGAGACTAGGTCAGTCTTTGACTGGTCCAGCCAACCTCGTCTGCGCAGTTGTGATCAGTGCGAGTTATGCAGGACCCCGTTGCGCTGCGATCACAAATCGCGATGTAAATTACTTTTTACCGAGTTAGTTACAGCATTTATCGCCAAATTGTCACTCATTTTTTGTCTAGAATACGTCGTAGTTGGTACTATCCCAAAAGGAGCCAGACGTGTTGAAATAGCCGAAGTGGCAACTTCAGGCAATTTTCTAGCTCTGAGAAGCGCTGCAAATGAAACCGAGTTTTACTTGAACGGAAATTATAAAATTCAGGTACAGCTTTGTTTCTTTTTTATGACATCAATTTTTACTTCTGTTTATATATAGTGGGATTTTCAACTTGACTTGGCTGGCACGGTCTTCAATTACAGACGGATCAATAAAAGTATGGATAATATAACGGCGGAGGGCCCAGTTCATGAAGATGTGGTTGTCATGGTTGGTAAAGGATTACGTGTAATATAAACATTAACTCGCATTTTTGTGCATTGCATTTTAAATTTAATTGCAAATCAAACGGTTTTTGTTTTATAGACCGTTTTAAGTAAATTTTGAATATGGAGTTTAAATTTAATTAGTAAGTTTTTAAAAAGGTCCGAATTATATCGGGAAAGAAAAGAGTATCACAGATTCACAGTGAATAATGCGTAACGACTTTAGCTGACTCACAGTGAATAATGCGTAACGACTTTAGCTGGGTCGGAATTTGCTACAAGATCGGAGACTATCAAACGATTTGTAATCTAAGTTAATAAATTCTGACCAGGGCCGCAGGTGACCAGCGGCCCTCAGTCTCTTCACTTGTATTGAAACGTTCCGTTAATGGTGGTAACACTTTTTATATTTTCAGCTATTATTTGTGGAGGAAAATCCAGGTATAAATATATCGTACATCATGCCTCATAACGTGACGGCAATGTTTGAAAATCAACATCCGGACTTCAAATGGAAGATGCAGCCCTGGAATACCTGTTCGAGAACTTGTGGAGAGGGTTAGTGTCTCAAGAAGTTATTACAATGTTGAAGTTAGCCAATAAAATTGACAAAAATACGAATGAGATTGTGTCCCCCTTTTTCTCTGCTTAAGCAATAAAGACAAATATTTATTTGTAAAAGGTTACCCGAGAACGATGACGTTCGTCTGACCACACCATACAGGAAGCCCATTTTTTAGTGGAATTAGAGTGTAAGCTGGTCGTGCGAGAAACTTGGCCACATATACAACTTTGAAGAAACGTCGCAGCGGTGGTAATAACATTGGCGGCAGTGTCCGATTTGACCGGCCTAGGAAGCGAATGTAATCGTAGTTTAATACGAAATAAACTTGCAGTGGCTGGAATATTGAAACTTCTGTTTTCATGTAGGCATACAAATGTCGCTTGCTGTTTGCACTGAGCGCAGAGCTGGGATTGTGGATGAAGATTTCTGCAATCAAACAACGAAACCAAAAGATGAAAGGAGAAATTGCTCTAATCCTAAATGCTCTCCAGAGTGAGTGGATTGTAGAATTTTGACGCTACTTTTTTTGAATTTGTATTCCCCTGTTTTGTTAAGTTTCTGTGGCTTTCTTTGAATAAAATATGCTTCTAGATTTGATAGGCGCAGGTCTGTTGGTTTTTTTTAACAAAGATTTGATATAAAAGTTTATTGTAGCTACTTGAATTTAACACTGATGCTTAGATCTGCGTATGAAGGTTTTGAATTCAATGTTTATGCTTGTTAAATTGCTTTCACGAATCTCATCATGGCTTAGGCCTACAAGTTTTTTAATGTTGTTGCTTCCATTAATAGCAATGATCTTCACAAACAGAAATTTCTAAAATTTTTATTTTTTTATGTTTTCAAGGTGGTATATTGGACCATGGAACCCTTGTTCTGTTTCGTGTGGTGTTGACCCAGGTCGGCAAGAACGAACAGTGCAGTGTGTGCGAAGCATAAATGATGACGAACAGGTAGTGCTAAACAAGACCGATTGCAATGAAGTGCTGGAGCCCGAAAATATGCGCTCGTGTTCGGCCAACAATCAAGAACCTTGCCCGATGTGGCGAGTATTTGAGTGGAAAAATGTAAGTGAAACGAAGTTTTTTATCAGCGAAGTACAAATAGTTGTGACTTCCTTATGTTTAGTTTATTTCATAACTATTGTTGACATGTTTGCTTCAGAGATTTAATGCAGTAGCTGCAATATATAACCTATTACTTTTAGACGCATAAAAGTTGACTCTGGCATAGGCAGTTAGTTATCGGTATACTTCAAATGTGTTGCGATGAGATTCGGAATGTAGGTCTAACGAGTATTTTGATTTTAGTGTTCGTCACCTTGTGGCAATGGATATCGCAATCGCTCGGTAAAGTGCGTCACTTACGTTACTACTGACGTCATCACTGTGAATGATGACGAGGCGAACTTTGACGATTATTACTCAAATATTGAATCTGGCGGCGAAAGCTCCCCTCTTGAAAACGAGATTCGAAGCAATGAAATCAGCAAAATCATGATCGTAGAAAGACCACTGAAGAAAAATATTTGGAAAAAAAACGACTATGAGATTGAGGAAGAGGATAAATGTGATCCGGAAACAAGACCGGATGATGTGGAATCTTGCAACAACTATCCTTGTCAATCTAAGCGAGTTGTTAATGCATTAAAAGCTATTTTTAGATTTTAAGAATCGTTTTGAATTAACTTATAACGTAGTCGTTCATTATTAGTGGTAGGCCTATTTCTTTTATACTAAAATCGAAACCAGGCTATGTAGTGTTTGTTTACTTCGTGACTCGATCTTTTACGACGATATGCAAAAGTGAACAGCATAAGATAACTCACTCGACAACTGGCCACGCTACTGCTAAACTATTTAATCTCTCAAGAGTTCGCTCATATAAAAGGTCTGGAATAGATCCGATCATTTACCGCACCCTAAGTATTTGGGGCTATTATTTCATCAATATTTAAACCGGCCGGTTAGCTCAGTTGCTTGGCTGTACGAAAGGTCGTGATGTCGAACCCCGGGTTAGACGAATTGAACACAGTCGCAGCGGCGGCTTGCCACGTTTTTTTGGAGCTGCGTTGTCCAGGCACTAAGCCGCGGAGATGAGTCCTGCCACTCGTTACACTCTTCCGTGAAATGCCCCGAATAGAATAAGAATTTGATTAGTTTGATTTGAACATTTGTTCAAAGTGAATATCTAACGTTTTGGTCTCTTTTGTAATGGCCCTCTTCTGTAACCTAATCGGTGAATGACTTAGAGGATATCTGTTTATTTTTAGATCTTTTGTCAGCGGATCTGGTAGTATTCAATCCACAATTGCTCCTCAAAATCCAATTTTTACCTCAAGGAAAAGTAATGAAACAAAGCCTACAAGCCGTGACTGGGATTTTGATATAGAAATAGATGATTTGTTTTCAACATCGAAGCAAGAAAATGGCTCTTTGTCTGGAAGCGAGCATAGAGATATTCTGGATATAACAAGTAATTCCGGAATGAATCCTAAATCCGTGAAAACGGAGTTGTCACAAAACGACTCTGAAACGCAAACCAGCGGTTCATTCACAACCACCAGTTCTTTTACCAACGAAGCTGAGCAATTTACTGCTTCCGTTTCTACCACAACGGTGCCACCACCTACCATATCACCAAGGTGGCTCGCTGGAATATGGGGTCAAGTAAGTTCGTCAAAATAATTACTTCAAAGTACGTGACTTGATAGTTTATGTTAATAATATCTATCGCTGTTGTCATAACTAAAATCAGAAAGATCAACTCTTCTTTCTACTCGCGGTATTACGCCGAAGTGTATGACGAATGGTGGGGCCCGTCTCCGCGACTTAGCGTCTGGGCAACACAGCTCCGAAGAAACGTCGCAACAATTGGCGACGCAGGAGTTAGCGAAGAAACATCCCGATAATAAGCCATTGGCGACACTGTGTCCGATTTGGCCTGCCCGGGAATCAAACCCCAGACCTCCCGATGTATAGCGTATACTTAACAACTGAGCTAATAGTAATTAATTTTACGATGTAGATTCATCGAGTCAAACACATTATAAGGATGCAGTTTAAAATAAATACTTGTATGTATATTGTATAGGCCTACTAAGCGACGATTTTTTTCTTGTAGCATTGATTCTACGGAAGTGCAGGCTGTTGTGATAGCTTATTAGGCCTGCATAAACACCGAAGACAAACGTTGAATTTCCAACGTGAATTTTTGCTGTAGCCTATCATATCATTTTGAATTTTTGTACGATACAGCAATAGTTTTTTAGGATCTTGCGTGGATTGATAGATAAAGCGTCGAGTTTATACTAAAACCGAGTTTGAGTCTTTCCCATCTGTTTTGGTTTTGTAAAAATTAACAAGCAGTAGCCTGTTGTACGAAAATTAAAAACAGAAAATATATTTGGGGAAACGTAGGCTAAATTTTTGCGTTTATTTGCTTTCTGTTTAAAAATGATGAAGATAAAATTTACATTAGGCCTATAATTAGAAGCTCAACAGGGGAAGAATGTAAAGAATGAATGTGATGAGTGATTAATACTACTTTTTTGCTATTTAACAATTCTTTTCAGTGCTCCACAACTTGCGGAGTCGGAGCACAGATACGGAATGTAGTGTGCAGTGCTGGACCAGGACATTGTGACCAACTGACCCGGCCTGCCCCGGCAAAAAGATGTCATGGGAAACCATGTGCGGAGTGGGAGTACGCTGGATGGACCAAAGTATGTTGATACTAAAGAATTTTGAGGCAAAGGCATACTAAAATTAAAATTCTCCCCATTTAGGCCTATAGTTAAAAAGGGGCAAAGTTAAAATAGATAAAGAAATAAAATTAAAAATAAATAACTGAGGTTATTTTCAAATTATACTGAACTGAAAAGTCAAGAGCAATAGAGGGAGACTGCGAAGTGAGCTTGCGCTCTTCGAGTCAGCAGCCACCCGTTACATATGTCAAATGCGATCGGCTCCAGCCGTGAATCGAACCCGTCACGTGCAGTAACTGGGCATCATCCACTCACTGTATTTCCTAGTGGACGCAGATATAATTGGAAACCCTGTTACTCTAAAATGAAAGAAGTGTTCAGTCGGTTGGGAAAAGGAATGAGGCTAGCTGAGTGTTGATTGGATTGCTGGTTATTCATTGTTTACTAACTGTTGATTTTATTTGAATAAGGTTTTCGTTGTATAATTAATTATAAGCTGATAACATATTTTGTTTGTTTGCTTTGCAAGTTAAAGAATCTGGTGAATTGTTGCCAGCATCTCCACACACGTGGAATCTGTCTCCTGCGCGCGGCAGCCTACCGCTAGGCCATGTCGCTGACGAAGTTGTGTGTAACCATGGACTTTAAAGTCTATGGTGTAACCTTAGTTTTAACTTCTGTTTCGAAAAAAGTTTTATTTTTCCTGACGTAAAACATTAAAATGATGTACATGAAATTATGACATGAAACATTAAAATGGTCTGTACCCTACCTGACATATTTGATTGCTATTTCAAACTGCCTTAAATCTGTCGTTAGCTGCGATTTCGCTATATTACCAAGTCTATGCAGGAGAGGTCCAAACGAAATGTTTTAGAAATGAGTTTTTGCTTGAGTTTAAAATGCTAATTTAGTTTAAACAATGCTTTCAAAGTAAATTGGCGTGGGCTATTCTAAAGTTTTAATTTTATTAGTTTATCTTTTCACTGCAAATTCAGATAATATTCAGATTCAGATAATATTTTCAACTAGCTGTCATAACGTTGATATGAAATTTTTAAGTGCTCACGCTTATGCGGCGAAGGACGAAAGAAGCAGAGAGTCCAATGTCGAGGCACTCATTTTAATCAAATTCTTCCTCTTTCTTCTTGTGAAGGAATCCCTAAACTTCCTCGAGTAACATCCAGTTGCATCGTGAGAAAATGTTTGGCATGGAGGACATCAAGATGGAGCCGAGTGAGTTTGGAGAGAATTTCATACATTTTGATCATTACATACCAACGGGTTATCTCGGTTATTGCACACGCTATCGGCTCGCCACCGTTGCGACGTTTCTTCGCAGCTGTGTCGCCCATGCGCTGAGCCAGCGGAGGTGGACCACTCCACTTGCTACGCTTCGCCGTAATACCTCGAGTATGATGAAAATTTGATTTTTTTGATGATGTTACGCCCATTTTTAATTTTGTTGGTAAATTGGAGTTTAAAGTTGCAGCAAATTAGAAAAGTAGTAACTAGCTCTGGACGAAAAAAAGAATTGGAAAACCCAACTTGTGAAAATTACATTATGTTTGCAGTGTAGCGTTCCTTGTGGAGTGGGGTTGCAGCGTCGACGAGTGGGATGCTTAAAGAAGGGAATGTGCGACATCTCTGAACGCCCTGTCAGTCAAAAAAACTGCAGAATGAGAAGTTGTGCTGAGTGGAGAGCGATGCATTGGGGAAGGGTAAAGCAGAATCACAACTGACTGCTTGTACATTAGCACGATCACACACGCTTATAAGCTTGTTTTTGTTGCACGCTTTACAGTTCACAATGGCATGCTACTCTTAATGAAGCTGGCATTTGCGTGCTTTCAACTGTTTTGAACCCAACAATTTAATTTTTGCGTTGCTTTTTGCTTGTTTCGTACTTTCTTTTGATTGCTCACCGTATGATTTTTCTGGTTCCAGTGTTGCCAATTGGTTTTCTTATGATTTAAAAACTAAAATGTATGTAGTTTATTGCAAAATGTTTATGAGGAGATGACATTTATGTTACCGGGGCATTTTTCCTTCATTTTGCATGTTTAGTTTCGTTTGTGTGTGAAACTGAATGGTTTAGTCCGGGGATGTCCAACCTTTTTGTTTAATGGGCCGCATAAAAAAATCAAATCTTCATTATATTCGCCGTATTACGCCGAAGCGTGTAACGAGTGGTGGGGCCCATTTCCGCGGCTTAGCGCCTGGGCTACACAGCTCCGAAGAAACGTCGCAATGATGGCGAGCCATTGGCGACACTGTGTCGATTTGACCGACCCGGGAATCGAACCCCAGACCTCCCGCACCGATAGCGTGCGCTTACCAACTGAGCTCACCCGGCCGATTACGGGCCGCGTTGTTAACTAAAATATGTAATTGGGCCGCAAAACCACCAGAATAGCTCAATACAATGGAAAAATTACTTGATCGCAAGTAGCAGCATTTTTAGCTTAAAGAACACCTCATTGGTTTTGCAGGAAACGAAAGTTTTCTATTGTAATCATAGGCTCGCCCAGATTTTGATAAAGGGATGGGGGCGCAACTTGAGGCCTGGAGGCGCAGCCCACAGCCGCCCAAAAAATTATTGCGATTTTTGCGCCAAAAACACTTATTTTCGCACATTTTTTTATGGAAAGAGACGACGTATACCTGTACCTATAAGCGAGTGCGGTCACTTTAGACAATACGGAATACAAAATTAAATCAGTAGCCGATACTCGATGTCTGAGAGCAGACGTTTGACTAAAATAAATGAAAGGAGGCTGCAACCATTATTATTTCAAATAATCGTAAACTAAAAGTTAGATTTTAGCAGCTTATTACAAATTTCTTGAACGCCATAGCCAAGGGGTAAAAGGCATGGCACGGTGCCCCCCTGCGTTGTAATCCAAAAATTGACGCTTGACGGCCAAATGCTCAGCGTCGACTTTTTGAAAATCGACGGCCATTGGCAAAAGCTGAAGGCGTCAACTGGCTCCGATAAGTCACCGGCGTCAACGCATACCACTGCTGAAGTAATAACTATTTCAAAAATGTTAATTCAGTTTTAGCAAGATAGTTTTCGCTCAAAGCCACGTCTAAAACATTAGCCTAAAATAATTTTTATGAGCAAGCGGTGCGTGCGTTTTAGAAGAAATCAAAAACAAGATGATAACATGTCCTAGGCCTATAATTAAGATTTCTACAAACGTGTTCTGAAAGACACTATGCGACACACCATACAGTTCCATCAGCTGTCAAAAGATTTTTCAAAGCAGTTCAGACCCAAACATGCAGTGCTTCAAATCGAAAAAAGTGCAGGGTTCAAGTTGTGGCAGATTTGATCAAGACTCTTGCGCTCACTACTTTATAAATTTGCTAAACAAATTTTTTTCACAGCGAGTCGATAGTGGGTCGCAATGCGGCCCGCAGTTGGACATCCCTGGTTTAGTCTCATATTTATTCGCATTTTTTTATTTCTGGTGAACCTCCTCTAGGTCAGATTTTGTCTAGTTTACGGTAGTTGTAATAACTTTAAAACAAGAAACTTGAACATAATCAAACTAGAGTAATTGTAATTACTGTAGTGTGCTGTGCTCCTCACAATCTTGTTAATTCGTGTTTATAGATGCAGCAGTTATGTACTACGTTCATGTTATGTAATTTGTACCGTCTTGACAAGAGTTTTCTTTGTATGAGCCTAATAGGCTGCTCCAGTGCTACCGAGCAAAATTTTTGTTAGGATAGCAGCTGCATTTTTTCTCTATCTTTGATCAAGTAGGCCTATGAAGTGTGGTTTGCGCATTAGCTTAAGCAGCATAAATTGGATTTTGCCATTTTTGCAAATTTTGCCATTTTTCGAAAAACTTGGCAAAAAATGGCAAATTTTGCCATTTTGCGTCGCAACGTGTTTTGTCATTTTTGCAAATTTTGCGATTACAAATTTTGCAACTGTGAATTAAATTTGCATTGACAGACCCAGCAAATTTATGGCTGGCACATAGGCCTACCGGCTGGAGTTCAAAGCGTTAAGCTTTTTAAGCTTATTTGTCCACCAAAATTTTTCAACACTACCTCGACATGATCCAAACATGTAACATTAAACGACCCTGTATGTAAAGGCAACATCTTATTCAAGGGTACCACTAACCATAGTGCGTGACAGCGCGGTCCCGCTATGCGGTAACCTATTGTTGGAGTTGATTTAGCAACTGTTGGTGATGGAGGATGCTCTATCCTCCGACCTAGCTCGTGGAAGGCGTAGTAAATTGCCGTTTAGCAAGTTAGACAGAACGACGTCGTTTCCATCTTATCCAAGGATGAAATAATATTGCTACGAAATTGGGTTAGCGGTAAGCCACGGCTTTACTACTGATATTATAGCAGTTCTTCCTATGTGCTGTGCCCTAAGCAAACTTCATGCTTTTCCACGCAGTGTCTTGTTAAGTGTGGAAATGGTTTGAAACGTCGAAGTGTGAAATGTGTTGATTCAAAGAGTAGAGTTTTACGCAAGGCTTGCAATCCCAAGCAAGCTCCAGCAGAAGTAAAGAAGTGCAACAATGGACCTTGCCGAGAGACAGATGTTGGTAAGTTTAAAATGATGTAAATGGTTTGAAGAAGTCAAAAAGTTTACATTGGCCCAAAAGTAGCATGAAGCCGAGCGGGGATAAAGTCACAGCCTCTAAGCTGCAACATAGCACTACATGGCCGCTGAAAATCCAGATCCAGATATTGACAAGAAATATTTGTGCATATTTTGCATTAACAATAATTCATTCTGTTCATATTAGCAAACTTAACAACGTGGAACATACAGTATTTATCTAGCAAAAATCCACTAAAGCGTAATTACTGACCCCTAAAAATTTGTGGGTGCTTTCTCATGCGACTGGCATTAATCAACAATTTTTTTATTTTTCCAGACTATAGCTCCTGCAGTGAACATCGACCAGCATTGCAACTTTGTTTCATTTTAAAACGATGGGAAAAATGCGAGCAGCCCTCTCTCGTCATCCAGTGTTGCAAGACGTGCAGAGCATACGTCAATATTTGGCGAAAAAACAAGTTGTCCTGAATAGAATTTTATTGGGAAATACCGTATTAGCGAAGCAAAATATGTTGCCAACACCTCGTCGCAACGTATCGGTAATCACAGAGGGCTTTAACTTTTTCCACCAAGCGTGAACACTGAACAGACGAATTGCATTATATTGTAGCACATATGCTTGTTCTCCACACCACAACATCTTTTTAAGGCTGAGTATTGAGCAGGGAACATGTGAATACCGATTTTAAAGTCGATGGTTCGACACTATTTGAAATCGACGCAGACTCTAACAACCGGGTCATTCGATCGGTCAGAATGGATCATAACATACGGCCAATGTGGGGCTTGTGGGCAGTTGTTCTAGACATCCCTGCTTGTGGGCTTTACATGAAAAAGCGAGTAATGCAGACTACAGAGATTACTTGAAAAATTTCGTTACATTTTAATCAACAACTGAAATAACATAGGCCTAATGGCATACACAAAAAACATTGCACATCAAAGCACCCGAGTTCGAGTGTGACATTTTCCACCATTTTCGAAATCAAAAATGCTCAAGATCAATTTGAACTGAGATTTTAAATCAATTTTGCGATTATGACGTTATTTAAAGGTTTAGACCAGTTGGAAATTCTCTCTGAGCTGTGCCACCCAATAACCCCATTACGGTAACTCTGCAAAACACTGGCCAACAACATAATGCGATATCTTATTCGGTTCCCAACTGGTTTCAAAAAGTTAGAAGGCCCAATTCTTTAAATAAGGCTCTAACAGAAATATTAGTTTGGACCAATGTGAAATGGTGAAAGAGGAAACACCCCAACCCGCTTGTTTTTTCTGACACGAAAGAAAATTCATATCTCAACATAAGTATATCGTTAATGTACATAACGCAGTTTAACAATTAGAATACAATAAATATGAGACGATAATAGCTAGAGGAAAAATAAAACGATAGTAATCCTTTAACCAGAACCATTTCACAAGATAGATTCTGCTGTTATGAGCAGCGTCAGCGACGTCCGGTTCTAAGAATTACAGTACCTATATTTTTCTTCCTTAAACTCTATTTCAATTAAACTTGAAAAACAAGACAAGTTATGTTTGGGATGAGTGGGTTAATAATCCCAAAATATTTTCTGCTTATTACATATCGAACACTGTTGTAATATCAAAGAATGCGGAGTCACGAAGAAAAGTACACTGAATAAACCCATGGTAGCACTACCGCGCCCAGTCCGATAATAAAAGCAAGGAACACTGTTCCTATGTGAGTTCTATCAACACTTGATGTACTTTTCAATTTAACTCTCCCAGAATTTAATGCTTCTTCACGTTTGGCTCTTAGCTGGTCCCATTTCAAGTGAAGATTTTTCATATGAGCTTTCGCCCTTATTGAAATGTTGAGATCAGGGGCAACGGGATGAAGGTCATGTAAGCCCATGAGGGAAAGACCACATACGCCCATGTAACTGTGAAGTGCATCTAGAAGAAGATAGATTTGTTTCAAAAATATATAAATTAGGACGCAGTCAAGGCTTGAGGTCTGTTTTATCAACTTCCGATCGAAAGTGCTCTAATGGCTGTGACTAGGAGTCTGTTTTATCAACTTCCGATCGAAAGTGCTGGCACTAGGAGTCTGGTTTATCAACTTCCGATAGAAAGTGCTCTACTAGCTGGGACTAGAAGTTAAGGATTTATTAAAACGCAACTTTTATTGAAACATGGTTTTCTCGTTATCTGTAAGAGCCCAATTCTTAATACCGTCCTACTGAAGAGCGAAGGAACACGGTGTTCTACATACACAACGCCGATTTACACATTAAAGGCAAAAACAGCCAAAATTTTTAATCGTAAACTAATTGTTTCATCGAAGATCATAATAAAGAAACATAAAACCCGAGCTTAACACGCGGAAACGCTCAAAATGAGCTTAAAAATAATAGTAAACTGAAGCTTACATAGCCAGCTTTGCCACCGATCATTATGGGCACAGCTTAAAATTAGGATTTGTACGGATTGCCTTATTCGCATCTATTATAAGTGGCAACACTTGTTTTTGGGCTTGCAGATGTTTTGTCTGCTTAGTTTTACTTAGTAAATTCGAAGAGTGCTTTTGTTTTATAATTGTGACGGCTTGGTATTCGTTGTTCAAGTTAATAGAGTTGATATTGAAACTCTGTGCTTGTCCTTGCCAGATCTAGTAGAGCTGCAGTAAGTCAGTCGTTACATCTGGTGACCCCGACGTGATTTTAGGCATACCTGTTTTTTTTAAACGACGTGTTTTTAGGCATACCTCCTTGGCATTTTAATTGCCTCTTGTATATACATTTTTTTGCTTATTTTTTTGTGCATTTTTTTTTGCTGTTCCATGTTTTCTATAAATTTTTCTCGGCTATTTTCATGTTCAGCCAATCCTTATTTGTTTTTGATCAGGAGCTTCCCATGGGTTGCTTCCTTAGGAGGGGGCTATGTACGGATTGCCTTATTCGCATCTATTATACATGGCAACACTTGTTTTTGGTTTTGGGCTGGCACATGTTTTATCTGCTCAGTATTACAGAGTAAATTCGAAGAGTACTTTTGTTTTATAATTGTGACGGCTTGGTATTCGTTGTTCAAGTTAATAGAGTTGATATTGAGAACTCTGTGCTTGTCCTTGCCAGATCTAGTAGAGCTGCAGAACGTCAGTCGTTACAGATTATATACTGACAGACAAACTACGCGCCAACGCATTATGTTACCATCATTAATGTACTTACCGGGATGAATTTGTGGCCATTTTCCAAAACCTCCAACTATGAAATCTTGTGTTGAAAGAACGTACTGCTCGTTTGATTCAAAATTTACCACATCAAAAATACCCAGAAGCTGTCAAAACGAATTTCATTACCAAAGTTCGCAAAATTACACTCAACCATTTCAACTTCACAAAAGCTCTCTACATGCTGACTATCTGCAGATTTTTCACCAACAATTAGGCATGGTGGTGTCAGACGTCACTGACAGGGATTTAGACAAACAGCCCTGAAACTACGATTTTTTAGTAGAATGCACAGCAAACGGTAAACCTACTTTCAACGAAGCACCAATCCAGAAAGAATAGCATGTATCATCGTCTTTATGGGGACGGCCATTGAAGCCTTGCTTTTGTCTATGAATGCACCAATGCTGCAGCCTGAAAGCAAACAGGATTACTCTTGCATTTTTTCCTATTATCTAAGACTAAAAAAGGCTCTCTCAAGTCTCTCTGTTTCTCGTTAAAAGGTAATGGTTACAAAAATCGATTGGCTTTCAGCTTATTACCGTACTAAAAGAAAAAAACGACTAGTGCGGCAAATAGTAATGCTACTAAAAGTGTACAAAACATTTTGCAGCAGAACTGTTACAATTTTTAGCTTTTCCCATGTTGTGTCCGTCATAATGTCCTATCTCAGGGATGGGCTACCCCTGGCACGCGAGCTCGTTTCTCTGGCATGCGAGCCATATGGCCTTTTAATTTTTTGAGGGACGAAAGTTGGACATTAGCGGACGTGATGCCCTTTTTTTTTATCAGCGGATGTGATGACCTTTTTTTTGCTCCGCACCTGATTTTGGGACAAAAATTGGACATCAGCGGACGTGATGATCTTGTTTTTTGCTCTTCACCGATATTTTCAAGGGGGAATACCAACTGTCGGTTGGCACGCGGAAAAATTTGGCCCATGATTTCAGCCGATTTTGGCTCGCAGATCGAAAAAGGTTGCCCAACCCTGTCCCATCTTGTACCTGCGTATTTGTTTCGTAGTGAGAGCAGTAGGCAGTCGACCGAGTAATTGAAGTGATGCGCATGCGCAGTAAGTTGATCCACCATGACTCTCTTGATTAGGACCTTGACCAAATCCTCCGTCGTAACCCTGTAAAAATAAACTAATTAGCATAATTACATCGTTGCCGTAAAATAAATCTGATTTTGCGTGTCCATTTATGTCTTAAAGAGCGAGAAATAACGCAACTAGTTTACTCAAAAACATCTACAGTCAACGTTGTAAAAAATCATATTTTTAAATTCTGTCGTAATCTATTCTTAGACTAAAGCTCCACCAGCAAATTCTCGAGAAATTTCCAATGCCATTTCCAAAAAGATAGAAGAACTTTTGGTCGAGCCGACTTTCAAAATTTTCATCCGTCTTTTAAAATCGCGGAATATCAAAAATTTCTGACAATGTATGAAGCTCAATAAAACCGCTTATCATAATACTCACAAGGCTTTTCAATATGAAAGAAGTTGCTAGTTCTTGGTCAATCGGGGAAAAGTCATTAAGCATTGCACAGACACAACAAGCGCAGTAAATAAACCGCATATCATTTTCACTTCCATCTAATGTCGATTTGAAACTGCAAAAAGTAATCCTATGTCAATTGACATCAAGCGCTCACCAGTCTCATAAACACTTCAGCACACAAACTTGAGTGAGTGTAGACTTTTTGAAGGTGCTGCTTAGACCCACGGTTGTAAAAAACCCTACTTTCGGCCGAGTAGTTTGCAAGTTGAGGGCTTTTACGTTTAAAATTTCAGCAAAGATAGCATTGTGATGCTCAAAAAACGTTTTGAAATATATATATTAATATTTGTGGTTGAATGCCAACTTCAAGCTTTGATTTTTTAACCACAATTTAGGTAAGAATCCCTGGATTAAAAATGAAGCTCAATAAAAGCTTATTAAAAGCAACGTTTCATTGAATATCTAGTCATTACCTTCCGTCGGGCAGTTGAAGAGCTTTCACACCTTGTAAGCACGCAGCTTTGTTAACCAAACGTAAATCATCGCCGAGAATCAGTAAGCAAGCCAAGCCAGTGTATGTCATGGCTATGTGGCTACTGTCGTAATTGTGACTTTCACAAGTCTAAAAAATGATTAATGTTATGCCCAGCATGTCTTTTTCATTAGGACTAGTATGCACATTCCAAACGTTAAAGTAGCTCCTTTTCTTCCATATTGCTGCTCATTTCTAAAGTGAAGATTATAATAAAACGAAGGTTGCCATAATACAGAATCTTGGGCCTGTAAGCTTAAATGCTCCAAGATTAAATGAATTACAATGCAGTTCAGGCTCACGGCATACTACGCCGTCAAAAATAAATGCTTGGCCTTATGTCAAAAAAAAGCTTTAAGGGTAACAGAAGTAGAAACGATACCAAGTCTTCGTAGGTATTAAGCCACCAGAAATCCATCAACTATAGCACAACTAAACATACTGCTATTACTGCTTAGTACGCAACTCAGTAAAGTGACACTCACAACTATTCTGCTTGGCATCAAGATATATATTTCCCTATTTTTTCGCGGGTCCTACTAAACACCGCAAAGGACCTCAAAATGATGTACTAAACACCGCAAAGTACGACAAAGGACCCTAAAACCCTAACCTTAATCTAAAGTTCTTTGTCGTTCTTTGTTATGGTATGATTCCAAGTCCTTTGTTGTTCTTTGCGGTGTTTAGTAGATCAATTTAAGGTCCTTTGTCGTTCTTTGCGTGTTTAGTACATCAATTTGAGGTCCTTTGTCGTCCTTTGGGGTGTTTCAGTCCTTTGCGGTGTTTAGAAGGACCGTTTTTTTGCTGTTTGTCTTAACTAAGGTTAGCCAGTCAAAGAATCAATGGATGGCACACTAAGAACATTCAGAAAAGTTTACCAATCATCGCAGCTAGTAAAGTACACAGTGATTAACAATGGCGATTGTATTCAATCCTGGCATTACAAGCCAGTAACAAACTTCCTTGATTTCAACAACGATTTTGTCACCTTAGCATACTGCTGCGTAGTAACACCATTGCTATTTGATCCTCGAAACCCACACTTGCTCAAATTCGTTCCTGCAAACAAGGATTGGTGAACATTTGTAAGGAGATTCTATAATCACAAAGCATCAGAAGCGCTATAACGAGCTAGCTTATAAGACGTCCGTCTACCACATAAAGGTTGGGGAGCGGTATCAAGTGCTTCTTCCAACGAAACTAAGAGAACTTGTCAGTTTGTAAACATACTGTCTCTTTAATACTAAAAGTCAAGCAGGAAATAGGGATGTGCCGGATAGCAAATTTGCCGGATACCGGCAAATCTAACTTACCAGATATCCGGTGCATCACTATCCGGCCGGATACCGGATAGTATAGCACTAAGCCAAAATTAATATTTTGATATTTTTTGTCCACGGCTCCTCGCTATCGTTTTGCTCGACTAGTGAGCCATGAAACTATTGCATGAGGTCATGTGACACACAGGAAACTTTCAAAAGCGTTGGGTCATTAAGAATGGACTTCGTTACTCTAAGTTGGCCGAATCGGCAACGCGGTCGAGCGGCAGGAGCTCAGTTGATATAATGACCATCTTATTGATCGCTTTTGATTCAACTACAATCCACGACACTACGTTTGTGTAACAACACGTTTTCAACGCTGGGCTTTATTTTCAAGTGAAAAGAACTGTGTTAAAAGTGTGGATTTTGGTGAAGAGTGTGTCGAAAATCGGACGCCAAGTCGGTCAGCCACCATAGGCGTTTAATCGGCGGGAGCAGAAACAGTGCTTCCTCGGGTCTAACGCAATTTTCCTAAACTTTGAAAATATCTGGTATCCGACCGGATACCAAAGTGCTATCCGGTCGGATACCGGATACCTCAAAAAGCGCCGGATACCGGATACGGCACATCCCTAGCAGGAAATTTGCAAATACCTGTTTTCAAAGCCTTTGGTTTGATCAGATTTTGAACCAAGGAGTCTATTGCTGCAGCTCTGTCCTTGCAATCGTTTAAACAGTCAAGCAGATGACTTTTACAACAATCAAAAATCTTACTCACTAGCTTTGTTTGGAATAACTTGCAAAGAATATATCCAGTTGATGATATCTGTTTTGTGCTTATCTGTCAATGTTTCCAAACCTCCCAAAACATCCAAACCAGAAAGCGCAAAAAATGTAACAGTCAACCTAAATTGTGTCGATACTTCACATACCGATATATATAAACACTTTTAATGTCAAATGTTCTATAAATATTCATCAAAATTTGGTGTTTGCTTCTAAATCTGAATGCCATGTCTTAGATATCGTATAAATTCCATTTTCTAAATTTAACCTCATACTAGTAGCAAACATAATGCACAAGACAAAATCAAAACCAAAAAAATGACTCTAGGAGTAGGCGAAAATTTTTCTAGTTGCTTTCTAAAATTTGCAGTGTGTTAGGTTTGCCCAGAAAAGCAATGTAGCGTAAAGCATTGTATCCAGAGCTGGGTTATTTTTTTCAAAATTTCACTTCGGTCAATATTGACCTAACTGTCAACAAAAATTTTGGTCATTCCTTTGTAACCGCAACACAAATAAGAACAATTGGAATCAGTTTGATGTCTGTTAAACCTGACACTGTGACACCGGTAGTCCGTTTGTAATAGTTGCTTGCATGTTGGAAAAATATTTACTTTGGTCAATTGACTAAAATGGCTTTAATTTTTTAGGTTTTTACAAATTTAATTTGTACTATGACTGAAATTTTACCAAAAAAAAAAAAAAAAAACAGATCCAGAAATACAACAGTAAATCTTGGGTAAGAGTAGAACTATAACTGTGGGATCATGGTTGCAGTAAAATCAATCATTGTCTTACCCTGCCTCGCTCTGGGCATGCCACTATTCTTATCACAAACTAATCACAGCATGTAGAATAATTCAACTTTAAGAAGCATTAAAAACATGCTTTAAGAAAAAACGTAGGCTAAACAATACTGACGTCTAAGATATGGATATTATAATTATATTCAACAGAAGACAAAAAACAAGTAGAATATTCCACAATATCTTGAAATATTTTATGTATAACATTCATCAAGGTGTGGCCAACAATTATCTCAAAGCTATGTTTGTAACTTACCTACTAGTATCCAACAACGAATATCTACTCGGTAAAATTTCCAAACATCGTGTAAAAAACTTGATATGTTTTTTACGTTCAAAAGTAACCTCCATTTCAGGAAAGAAAAAAAAAGACTAAAAATAACCCAGAGCTTATAATAAAACAGTGCACTTTTTTATATATAGCCTGAAGAAATAAACCACCATTGTATGTTGAGTAAGCTAGCAAATTATTTTTCAGTGTGAAATATTGATACACAGCAAAAAGTTAGTTTGCTACTGGTATAAATAAAGGTTAAGATTTTATAAGCACCCAGAGATGGGTATCTACCAAGATAATTTATCGGCGATAATTTATTACTGATTATCGTTATTGCTCAAAACAGTTTGGATTTATCAATTACAGATATCGTTTTTACAAAATATTTTGTTATTGCTGATAAATTATTGTGATAAACGATTCTTCATGTACACAGTGTTCAAAATTAGTGAGTTAACATTATGGAAAAAACACATTGTGTCCATAAAGTCTTGTTGCAATTTAAAAAATTTCTCTTTGTTTTGTTTGAAGCCACGGCAGAGCCTGCAAATTGCTCTCTTTTCTTAAAAAATCAGTAAAACAGTTTTGCAATTCGACTGACAAAAAAAACTTCGTCGAACACATTGAAAATTTACTGAAATATTTATTGGAACGATTCATCAGTGATAATTTATTGATTACTGATATCACCTAAAAAAATTGAGATTTATCGATTACCGGTATCACCAAGAACTTTTCGAAATTATCGATTATCAGTATCGCTTTAGTACAGAGAGGTTTATCGTGCCCATCACTGTCAGCACCTAAGTGCTTTTGCATCCATCGAATCAGAAATGAAGAGAGAAAAGCACACATAATAAACAAAAAATAAACCAATACTTTCATGGAAACTTTGAAGACCTTCTTTAAACAAGAATTATATAATTAATACCAGCAGCCTATTAACTACCGCAAAGTAAAAAGATAAAAGTCCACAATACAGTACATATCAAAAAACAATTGGCAAGCATGAAATCAATATACAAACTGAGAGAAAAAAGCATACCAGTTTATCAACATACAATCAGGCTATACAATATACAATGTATACAATATAGAGTCAAGCTCCAACAACTGCAAAGTGAAAAGATGTTACGTCCATAATACAATAAATATCAAAGAACAATTGGCAAGCATGAAATTATTATACAACCTGAGAGAAAAAAGCATGCCAGTTCAGATTGACAGCATTTCTTTTAGGTAGACTATATAGTGTCCATTTGGCTGGCACTAGATCCTGATTGATTACCGGTAAGTTACTCAAAACCAGTCATGCATATAAACGCAAGCCAATCAACAGTCATGCATATAGACCAGGGTAGGGAATCGATACCCAAAAAAGTAAAGAAATAATCAATATTCGATAGTTCACCAAAAAGTAAAGAAATAATCGATTTTGATGGTAGTTCAAAAAAGTAAAGAATAAAGAATAGGAAGTGGCTAAAGTTACGTGACCGTAACATTTGCCTCTTTAGTTTATTTTATTACTTCGTCACGCTCTCGTACAATCAGGGAAGCGTGAAGGGATAATAAAATAAACCAAAGAGACAAATGTTACGGTCACGTAACCTTAGCCTCTGCCTAAAGAATATTGTAATTGATATTTGATATTACACTGAGCATTTAGCGGTGTACGCCAAGCATTTTTTGTGATGTCCTCACATTCATGCGGTATATAACTTACGGACAAACGATGGACATAGTATATACGGAGCAATTTTGCAACTAAAAATTCTGTTTTTTGGCACAAAAAAAAAATTTTATCAGCAAAAACAAGGTGATAACATACCGACGATTACTTTAAATTTACTAAAGTGAGATAAAGTAACCTGGACGAAAAGAATCGAATATGGAATATCGAATTGCGCCGAAAAAAAAGTAAAGACAAGGCCATATTTGAGACTCATGCAAAAAGGTGAAGGCTCCAGTGCATTTGATGAACAAAAAGAATATCGCAATCGAATAGCGATTACAATAGATTTTTCCCAACCATGGTATAAACACAAGCCAATCAGGATCTTACCGATAACCTGTTAATAGCAATAGACACTACCTGACAACCTTTCTTTTACCATACTTAAAATTTACAGAATGGCTCAAGGCTAGGCCTAGATCTATTTGTTTGAGTGCACGAGCCCATAACATTTTGCACTGTGCACTTTGGTTTACCTATTTTATTACGAGTCTCATCTTGAATAAGCCCCAACGTTTTTTCTATCCGCCAACCTTAACCTAACCCTGAACCTATGACCTTAAGCCAACCCTAACCAAAGCTAGCCCTAATCAAACCTAATCTTAACTAATTTTAACTCTAACCGAACCTAATCCTAACCAAACCTAATCGTAATTGAACCTGGGGGCTGATACTAGATCTAACCCTTTTATTACTTAACGGTAAGTCACACTATCGTAAAACCAGGGAAAGTATGAAGGGATAATAAAATAAAGGCAGTGGCTATTTGTATGAGCCTGTACAAATAAGCATTTACCGGTAGTTTATTCTATTATCGTTTCACACTAACCCTGAACCTCGATCATGATCTAGCGTGACGAAATATCGGTAATAAAATAAACGAAGCCTTTATTTGTTTGGGTACCGGTACATAAGAATTGCCACTTCGTAAAATAATATCTAAGCAATTATTTACGCAAGCCCATAGGCCTATAAACAAACAACTAAAAAGCAATGTCCTTCCTGGCCTACCGGACGGGAAGTCATGACGACTTCCTCTTGTTGGGTCAGAGGCTATAACCGCACTCCATCACCAACTGTGCAAAGCACTCCAGTAAATCGTACCGTAGAGCGAGACAGCGCTGTTTCAAACTATTGGCCTTCATCAGCCGCCCTCAGGTAAGAAACATTCATTTTCCAGGACGAATGATCTTGCCAGGATCACTCATCCCTTCCGATAAATATTTCTTAAAGAATTTAACCTTTGTGGTACGCATATCCACTCGTGTGGCTACTCCATACTATGCCATACGCTATGACTGCAAAAGTTTAAAAAAGTTTAGTAACGAGGTGCATAATCATTTACTTAAGCTCTAAAAAAAAATTAAAAAAAAAAATTTTTTTTCGTCATGAGAAGTCATATTGCCTCTTATTGATGAGCAGTGTGCATGATTACCTACAGCTTTTGCAGCTTAAATTTAAAGTCATTATTTAGCTACAGTATATTCCACTTATACTTTTGTATTCATTGCAGCAGATAACTTGACAAATCATCAAGCTTGTATTGTTGTTGTACGGTGCTCCTGATTTGCTACCAGTGAGCAATTATTTTTTTTATTTATTTTATTTTTTATTTTAAATTTCATTCTTTCTTTGTTCAGGTGTAGCAGCCATGCAAATCTTTTATATTATCTTTGGCTTCATGATCATATTGCAGTGCATGCTATAACGTATATCGTTTTGCTGCTTCTGCCTATTTCTTGACCATTGCCGTTACTACGTGTTGTTGTTGTGTGCTTTTGTGGTCTTGGAAATAAAAAATAAAAATAAAAAAAATGCTATACTATTCCATACTATTCTATACTATTCCATACTATGCCATACTATTCCATACTATACCATACTATTCCATACTATATGTATTGGTTAGTCACAGCTTCGCCGTTTCGAAAATTTGTTTTGAATTACGCAAACGTTTTTGTAATAAGTCACGTGATCGGCAACGTTTTATTTTCTTGCAACTGCGCGCTCGCCGGGAGCAGCACCGGTTTCTGATTGTTTGTGCAACCGACTTTTAGTATTTTTTGACGTAACATTTCCTTTTCGGATTGGACGTCGTCGTGATAGGACCTGCTGTTTTGACTGAAGCAATAGTTAGCGATTATTTTGGGGCTTCAGATATCCACTCTACGTTCTGCCCTGCTGCTGCCGGAAACTTCCGTAAGTTGTGTAAAAATATGTTATGTTGTGTTTAATTAAGAATAATTTGAATTCATGTATAATTAGTTAGTGCCGAAACTGTTTATTGTTTGTAACCTAGTTAATTGTTTTCCACTTTAAGATGTCATGTGCTATATCTTAGTTTTATTTTAATTTAGGATTACGTCGACACTAATAAATTTGAATATTATCGTCGTCAATCGAGCCGAAAGCAGCAGACATAGTACAATCCGAAATAGTAATCGGAAGTTTGGATTCTCTAACCCGGTGAGTTTGTTCCATTTATTTAACTGTGAAATTTGGAAATGGAGCGATACAAACGTCTAGTGTTGCGAAGAACTGGTCTTAAAGCTGCATTCACTCGCCAAATTAACAACCTTACTGAATATCTAAAACAAGAACATCTTAACGAAACTGTGTTTGAAGAAAAGAGAGCGGTTTTGCGCCAAACTTTAAAAAACCTCCGAGATAATTCAGAATCAGTGCAAAAAGAGATTCTTGAAATATCTGACACTGAGTATGAAAAAGCTGTTAATGACCTTGAACAAAATGAGATTGATTTGGAGGAGAAAGAAGAGGCGGCAGCCAAATTAAAATGCGAATTTGACTCTTTATTAGCGCGATCAAAAAACCAAAAACCTATTGTGGAGGCGACCCCTAAGGTTACTAAACCAAAGTTTAAACCTAAAGACTTGACCATACCGCGCTGGGATGGTGATCTAATAAACTTCAATGCTTGGCGATTGCGCCTGGAAGAATATTTTAAATTAACCGGACTTGAAAAGGATCGAGAGCAATTAGTGATTTTACTCTATGAAAATGTAATGCCCGCGCAAGTACAATCAACTTTGCAAGACTGTGTAACAGTTAACGACCAAAATGGAGTTTGGGATAGATTGATTCTAAAATTTCCACCTAGTCGGATTCCTAAAGCGATTTTGCAAGCCTTAAAGGAAACTAAACCAATGTCTGGTGGCTCAGCTCGGGAAATGAGACGGGTTCTAGAAAAATTAAACGACTATTCACGTCATGCTAAAGAATCAAAGTATGAAAACGATTTGAAATGTAACGCTACTATTGACCTTGTTGAACAAAAGTTGACCGACAATCTAGTGCGTAGTTTTCGAAAATGGTTGCATCGCGAACATCGTGACGAGAATGCAACAGTTGACCTGTTAATCACGTTTCTACAAACCGAAACCGAGTTGGAAGAGCATTTAGCAACCAAATCAAATTCTGCGAACGTTTCAACAAATAAAAGCAAGCACTCGACGGTTAACCAAGTTCGCTCCAGTTCTAATGATCGCTGTGCTCTGTGTGATAAATCTAAACATAGATTTGTTGATTGTCAAGTTTTTACTGATTACTCTCCACAACAACGATTTGAGGCAATGAAACGTTTGGGGCGGTGCTACACCTGTCTCGCACCAAAGCATCGTGACCCAAGAGATTGTCGCTATAGACCAGGACTTCCCAAACTTTTTTGCTCGCGACCCCTTTTAATCTCCTAAAATTATTGGCGACCCTTCACGGTTAAAATAACAATCAGTGCGAAATATGCATTTGTGATAGGCTAATTACTGAAAGGCGAAAACTAAAATCAAGTTACCGTTACTCAATTATTTATTTTTGTCGCATATTTATCCTCTTATCACGAGAAAGCGATCAATGGCCGAGTAACAGCTCAGATTGCCGAGTAGTATGGAGCGTCTGTCTCTTGAGCTGTAGACTCGGGTTTGATTCCGAGTCGGGTCAAACCAATGACTTTAAAATTGGGATGCACAGCTTCCCTGCTTGACGCTCAGCATTAAAGGGACAGTGTGGAGAACAAGCCGGCAGGTTTACTTGTTGTGCCGTTGGGAAAGTCACTTAGCGGGATTCCCCCATCTTGGTGTGGTAGACAGACGGCTGGCAACTCCTAAGCGAGCTCGTATAGCGCATTGATCGCTTTCTCGTGATAGGAGGATAAATATGCAACTAACTAATGCACTATACGAGCTCGCTTAGGATTTGCCTGCCATCTGTCTACCACACCAAGATGGGGGAATCTCGCTAAGTGTCTTTCCCTAAAGGGACAACAAGTCAACTTGCCAGCTTGTTTTCCACACTGTCTCTTTAATGCTGAGCGTCAAGCAGGGAAGCTGTGAATATCAACTGTAAAGTCATTGGTTTGACCCGACTCGGTATCAAACCAAAGTCTACAGCTTCCGAGGCGGATGCCTTACCACTCGGCCATCTGAGCTGTTGATGCCTGCAATGTCTATAGTTTATATTCTTAAGCAGCTTATTAAGAAACAAAAGCAAAAAAGCAAGCACATTTATATTAATGTGATGGGTGCGATTGCTTTCTCCTACAAACCAAATCCAGTCGCGGCTCGATATTTGTTAATGCCGGTCTCAAGACAATTTCAATGTCGCTTAGGCAGGAACAATGTTTGAAGTAAACGTTGAACATGCTGACTCGCACTGACACGTCGAAACAAACGGCCGGAGTGTGGTTACTGCCGAGTCCGATAATGATGGATATTCTAGAGATGGCACAAGCCGCTCAGAGACCCGCTAACGAGCCGTTAACCGGTCTTTTTGGTGGTCCGCTAAAGGCCCAGTTCTATGTTTAGTTTAATATTGGGCCGCTAACAAGCCGCTGCCAATTTTTAATATTTCTTTCAACTCTCATTTTTCTTTTAAATGTGGTTAAAGGTTCATAAAAGAATGGGCTTCGGGCGGGCCGGGCTTTATTTTTGAGATGAGTTGCCGGGTCGGTTACCGCTATTGGGTAAGAGGTTCTGGGCCGTGGGCGGTCCGGGTTGCAAAAAAGTCGGCCCGTGCCATCTTTGGGATATTCGGCTTTAAGGCTAGCCATTGATTAACTAGCCATCCATCGCTTAAAATCGTTTTTAGCTACCGGTGCTAGCCTCTTGCGAGCGGAGTTCTACATGGCGTCGCAAACCGAAGCGATGAAACAAAAAGATGCATCCAGCTGTGTCACGTGATACCGAAGTGACGAAACAAAACAGTTTATACATAGAACTACAGTATTCATTCACTGCCTCACTATTTCGTACTAGCCTAGAAATAGGCCAGAATCTTTAGCTAGGTTAAGAATGATGTTTGCGCAATTGCACCAGTTTTAAAAGTCTAAAAAGCACAACAGCATATTATGCAATTGCATAATACGCAATACTTTGCGTAAAATTTGTGTACTCTATGCGACCCCTGAAGTTTGTTACGCGACCCCTCGCGGGGTCGCGACCCCCAGTTTGGGAAGCCCTGCTATAGACGACGGTGTATGACCTGCAATAAATCACATCATACCCTGCTTGCTTGTGTATCTATTTCTACACCTTCTTCTCAATCTCAAAATACTGTCAATCCCGTACCATCTCTTAATCCTAATGCTGCTGACTATCAACCCGCTGTACGTTTGACTAACCAACCCACATCTACTTTGAAGTATTCTCCCTCTACTCATGTGGAATTGCTATCTAAGGATGGGTCGTGGCATAGAGCTGTGGCGTTATTCGATTCGGGCAGTGACGTGACACTGATCAAAAGCGACCTTGTTAAAAAGCTAAACCTTGATCGTAAGCCCTGTGTGTTTAAATTTGGCATTGCTGGGGGCGGTTATCGAACTGAAGATTCTGCCAACGTATCACTGTGGATACGTCGGTGTGATAAAAAATCTGGCCAAAATAATATTTCGGCTGTGGAGTTGGAAAAACCGGCACATCAAATACCCAGCGTTGAAAACGACTTTTTTGAAAAGTACCCTTATTTAAAAACTGTGCAGAAATGGCTTCCCAAAGAATCAACAGATGTTGATCTCTTAATAGGATACGACTATGCTGACTTAATGGCACCTACCGGTTACTTACACCATCCTACAGACCCCGAGAAATACCCTACAGCTGTTGAGACCCGTTTAGGCTGGTATATGTATGGCCCTAGTAACTCTTCAATTGCTACTTGTGATGAAGTTGTTAACGTGCATCGTGTTAAATTTCAAGAAAATGTTCAAAACTTACAATCTCTTGTTGACTCTGACCTTTGTGGCGTCAAACCAACCAGATTATGTGCTTGCTCGGACAAAGAAATTGTCGAATCACAATTTTTAAAGCACGTGAAAAATATTATAAAGCAAACCGATGAAGGAAGAATTGAAGTTTCCCTACCTTGGAAAAAAGGCTTTCCTACTTGCCTCGAATTTAATAGATCACAAGCTTTCGCTAAGTTGAAATCGCTAGAACGCCGATTAAACAATTTTAATATGATGGAATGCTATAACCATGAAATGAAAACCATCCTAGACCAATATGCTGAAGCCGTTCCGTTAATGGACATCCACGAAAAGCGAGGATGGTATTCGGACCATTTTCCTGTATTACGTCCTGGAAAATCTACAGCCTGCAGAATTGTTTGGAATTCAGCCGCAGTTTACAACGGACTATCATTAAATGATGGATTTTTCAAAGGACCAGACTTGTTGAATAATTTATTTCTCGTCTTGCTTGCCTGGCGTCTCGATGAAGTCGTATTGTTTGGAGACATTCGAAAGATGTTCAATCAAATTCAGATTGCCCCTGCTGATAGAGTTTATCACCGTTTCTTGTGGAGATATGGCAACCCTCTCGAACACCCGAAAGACTTTCAGTGGAAAAGGCTACCATTTGGAGATAAGCGTGCACCCGACTTATCCATCAGTGCCTTACGTTTTCTGGCTGATAAACACTCCCACACCTTCCCTGATGCTTCCCGTGTTGTCAAGAACCATTGCTACATGGATGACATTGTCACTTCTACTGAATCACAACACGATGCCATGTTGTTAAAGGAACACCTTAACGTCATTTTGTCTTAGGGAAAGTTGGCAGTAAAAGGCTGGCATTCAAATTGTTCATTTGTGGATGAGTTTCCTGAAGAAACGTTAACAACAGTATTAGGTCACGATTGGGACAAACATCATGATACGCTAAGGCCCAATTTCCCTGACATTGATGCTCATAAGCCCTTAACTAAACGTGAAGCTCTATCTATTGTTTCAAAATTTTGGGACCCAATGGGAATTTTTGCATTGATTACTTTAAAATTGCGATTGCTTCTACAGGCACTTTGGCAACTTAAATTATCTTGGGATGATCCTATTCCTGATGCGATTAACGTTAAATTTATTACTTTTGTGCAGGATATTTGTAACCTTAACCAATTTCGAATAACTCGATGTCTCAAGCCTGAATTTGCTCTAGATACCGTCGAACTTCATGGCTTCAGCGACGGCGGTGAACAGGCGTATGGCGCCGCTGTTTGGTTAAGATGGCACACTACCATTGGCGTAGCACTAACATTTGTTGCAGCCAAAGCTTACGTTGCGCCTCTTAAAAAACGCTCAATTCCCAGATTAGAGCTAATGGGTATGGTCGTGCTAACGAGACTTGTAGCTTCAATTAAAAGCGTGATAAATGTTACAAAAGTTTTTCTTTGGACAGATAGTGCAACGGTTCTTCACTGGTTGAGTCTTCCCGCATCGAACTTCAAACCTTTCGTTTCAACCCGCATTCAAGAAATCAAAGAAACTTTACCTGAAAATGCTGATTGCTTTCGATATGTAAATTCACGTTCGAATCTTGCTGATGCCCTAACAAAACCGATTCCTGCATCTAAGTTATCACTTTGGCACAAAGGCCCTAGATTTCTTTTAAATCCCTGTGAAAAATGGCTAAGCTTTAATACCCCTTTGGCTAGCCATATGAATGGCGCTGTCGAGTCGCTTATTAGAAGTTGTCAAAAGGCTTTTAACGCGGCATCAGATTATCTCCGACACTCATACACTCATTTTGAGTGGGAAACTATTGTAGCAGAAGCTAACTATCTTGTTAACTCTAGACCATTGTTTCCGAAATCCGTCGAAGATCTCGATGAGGAACCGATCACTGGAAATTCCTTACTCTATCCGTTCGATGGACAACACGTACCACAACCCGAATGCGACATCGATGTGGAATGTCCGTTAAGTTTGTCCAGGGCTTCGTGAAGCGATTTTGGAAGTCGTGGATACGTAATATGCCACCACAGCTGCTGCTCAGATCGAAATGGTTTCGTGCGAGAAGTAATTTACAAGTTATAGACTACGTGATTATCTTGGACCCTGGCCTCAAAAGCAAAAGTGCACCCAGAGGACTATGGGAACATGCAATTGTAGCAAAGACTTTTCCTGGCAAAGACAATCTTGTTCGTAAAGTCGAATTACGACTTTCTGGCCAACGTTATCTGATGAGACCAATTCATAAACTTTGCCTGATAGCAACATCAGAAGAACTTAATGTCACAAATTGTTAATCTGTCTAGTTTGGTTTATGTTGGTAGTTTATGTTAATGCATAAGACTTTGAGAAGTTAATTTGTTAATTTTTATATTGTAACGGATATTTGCTATGATAAGATACTTGTGTAAATTATTGAAACCTATTTAATGCATTGTGTATGATTATATGCGTAGGCCTACCGAAGTTAATTTAATGTGTGTGTTTCTTATCGTTGCTCACTAATTTTCTCTTTAGTTCCGCACTGGGCGGGAGTGTATTGGTTAGTCACAGCTTCGCCGTTTCGAAAATTTGTTTTGAATTACGCAAACGTTTTTGTAATAAGTCACGTGATCGGCAACGTTTTATTTTCTTGCAACTGCGCGCTCGCCGGGAGCAGCACCGGTTTCTGATTGTTTGTGCAACCGACTTTTAGTATTTTTTGACGTAACATTTCCTTTTCGGATTGGACGTCGTCGTGATAGGACCTGCTGTTTTGACTGAAGCAATAGTTAGCGATTATTTTGGGGCTTCAGATATCCACTCTACGTTCTGCCCTGCTGCTGCCGGAAACTTCCGTAAGTTGTGTAAAAATATGTTATGTTGTGTTTAATTAAGAATAATTTGAATTCATGTATAATTAGTTAGTGCCGAAACTGTTTATTGTTTGTAACCTAGTTAATTGTTTTCCACTTTATGATGTCATGTGCTATATCTTAGTTTTATTTTAATTTAGGATTACGTCGACACTAATAAATTTGAATATTATCGTCGTCAATCGAGCCGAAAGCAGCAGACATAGTACAATCCGAAATACTATACCATACTATGCCATACTATTCCATAAATAGAGACACCCGCCCTTATTCACTGTTTAGTTATTAGGAAGGGTGTCTCTATTTATGGAATAGTATGGTATAGTATGGAATAGTATGGAATAGTATGGCATAGTATGGCATAGTATGGAATAGTATATGGAATAGTATGGCATAGTATGGAATAGTACGGTATGGCATAGTATTGAATAGTATGCACCCCTGTCTCCTACGGCTATGCCAGGGATCAAAACATGCTGAGACTCATATCCCCTATTGCCCCAAATGCCCTGAGGCCCATTGGTCCTAGAGCCCCAGTTATGCATAGGATATGCCCCAGTGCTCTAAATTAACATCTTATTCCTAGGGCTCATTTACTGCTTCAACCATCCTGTCCTGAGGACCTTTGACTCCTTTTGCCCTAAATTAGGCCTGAGGCACATTTAACCCTGAGGGCCATTCACCCTCAATTTGACATTTTATATGGGCCCCTTTACTCTAGTGCCCCAAACGTCCTATCACCCATTTCTGCTATACTATACCACAGTGCCTTACTTACTATTCCATACCATACCATTGTCACAGAATCGCATTATGCCTCGACACTTTATTTTTTAGACACGAAACTTCTTGCAAATTTTAAGTAAACAGCCGCGTTACGTCATTGCCTTTTTTCCTGCACTTTTTTGTTGACTTCACAGACGTAACGGATTCAGTTACCTTTATATCATTGTGGTTCGGACTGAATGCTTGGCTGAACAATCAGGCTCATCTCTTGCAGGAACAAAGAGTTTTTGAAGGAAAAGGTTAAGGCGATCTATACGAATCGCTAAGCGTAAGTTTTTTATCTACATTTTTCTCTCTTAAAAAAAAAACCTATTGTTTAAACTAAATATATTTGGTTAAACTCTAGGGTAGCTACCCCAAGAGGTTAAAATAATGGAATCAACGCAGCCTTCTGAATCAGAAGATGAAGGCTTTACCGTTGTGACTAAAAAAAATTTAAAAAGAAAATCCCCCAAAAATTATAACTCTGATGGGTCATCTGAGAACAATCAATCAATCAATTTTCTGGACCCGCTTATCCTTGGGGGGTCGCGGGGGCAGCAGCTCAAGTTGGAGCCTCCAAGCATCTCGATCCTCTGCAACAAAGGATAGATGCTCTGCTGGGATGCCAAGGCGAGACCAACTAAGATCTTCTACGTAATCTCGCCATCGAGTTCTGGGACGGCCTCTAGGCCTTCGACCAATCGGTGTTGAACAGAGCAGTTTTTTGGCTGTTCTTTCCTGGGGCATTCGTGTCACATGTCCATACCAACGCAGTTGCGATCTTTCTAGTCGGAGAAGCAGCGATTCGATGTTTAGAGATTCACGAATATCTGCACTTTTAACCTTGTCCAACAAGATCAAACCGCTAATTCTTCGCAAGAATCCCATTTCGGCTGCTTGAACTCGAGACCTCACTTTCTCATTCATGATCCAACACTCATGGCCATAAGTCAAAATAGGAACATAGACCGATCTGAAAATGGATAGCTTTGCCTTGGTGCAAAGCTCCCGTTTCAGTACCACAGATCGGTGGAGCTGGCGCATTACTGCACTTGCTTTTCCGATGCGGATATCCAATTCGCTATTTTGTCTGCCGTCACTTGTAAATGAGACGCCGAGGTACTTGAATTTCTCTGACTGTTTTAGTGGTACTCCATCAATTTGGAGAGAGCACTGCTTTGGTTGTCTGGACAGGCACATGGTTTCTGTTTTTGTTGTACTGATTTTCATTCCGGCAACAGAGCATGCATCCGAAAACCTGTGAAGAGCTTGCTGGAGACCATTTTGGGTAGAGTCGAGTAGCACGAGATCATCTGCAAATAACAGACGTTGTACAGTGCATTCACCGATCTTTACTCCGCCACAAGACTCACTGTTCTTAACTATTCTATCCATATAAATAAGGAACAGAATAGGTGAAAGAGAGCAGCCTTGCCGTAGTCCCACACTTACTCTGAAAGGTTTCGTCGTTGCACTGTTAACACGAACACAGATCTCGGAATGCATGTACAGCGACTTAATGGCAGTTAGTAACTGGCCATCAATGCCATACTGCAACAGCACCGCCCAAAGCTTGTCTCTAGGAATGCGATCATATGCTTTTTCAAGATCAACAAAACATGCATTGACCTCTTTTGCATATTCCCACGACTTCTCAAAGATTTGCTGCAAGGCAAAGATCTGATCCATTGTGCTTCGGCCAGGACGAAAGCCACACTGAGCATCTGTTAGCTTAGGCTCGACTATTTCACGGCATTTCTTTTCAAGGCATTTGGCATAGACCTTACCCGGGACACTGATGAGAGATATGCCCCTATAATTGGTGCATTTTCTCTTGTCTCCTTTCTTGTGGATAGGTATTATCACACTAGTTTGCCATTGCTTTGGTGCTTGCCCAGTACTACACGCCACCTTACAAACACGAGTCAGCCAACGAAAACCATGTATGTTCATTGCTTTTAACATTTCAGGTCTGATATCATCCTCACCAGGTGCTTTTCCAGTTTTCAATGATTTGATTACTGCATTCACATCTGCTTCGGTTATCTGAATATCTTCCCCAACCTGTTCTTCGTGAATTTGTATCGGTGTAGCATCAGTTGGGTTTAAAAGATCACTAAAGTACTCTCTCCACCGATTCAAAATAGCATCTTGATCTTTCAGAGTCACACCATTTGAATCTTCGATAAAGAGAGCGGCTCGAGATCTTTTTCCACGCAAACGGCGAATGGTCTGCCAGAACACTTTGTTTGCCGTTTTGAAATCATCGTCTAACCTTTCTCCAAATTCCTTCCAGGCCCTTTCCTTAGACATTTTAACTTTTGTGGCTGCCGTCTTACGTGCTTCAGAGTACTGCGAACGAAGTTCAAGTGATGACTTATTTGCAAGCCAGGCCTTATAGGCCACTTTTTTCGCACGAATAGCTTCTTTAACTTCTTGGTTCCACCAAGGAGTTCTTTTCTCGCTACTCTTCGTCCCTCCAACACGCTTACGTCCACAACAGTTAGTAGCGGACGTAATGACTGCTGTTCGAAACAAACACCACTCAGTTTCAATGTCTTCAGTACAGGTCGGAAGTTCTTTGAACTTAGATGCAATGTTGTCTGCAAATGCAGTTCGTACCTCTTTGTCAGCCAATGATTCCCATTTGATTCGATAAGTTTCTCGTGGTCGAAAAGTCTTTCGTTTTTTCAAGGGTTTCAAAGCTTTCAAAGTGCAGACAACTAGGTGGTGATCAGTTGACAACTCAGCCCCTCTTTTAACACGGACATCAGACACGGTAGAAAACAAGTCCGCCGAAACGATACAAAAATCAATCAGGGAGCGTTGTCCCAGAGAGTCTCTGTACCAGGTGTACTTATGAATTCTTTTGTGCTGAAAAACTGTGTTCATTATGCACAGCCCATTGGTGGCACAGAACTGCAATAAACACCTTCCGTTCTGAGAACAATAATTCTGGCAAAAAAGCTGCGGTAGCTGAATTGCAGCCAGTTGTGATTCAAAGTGAATCCGCAAAAAAATTGACTTCATTCAACCCCATAAAGGTAGATTTTGGTCTTCGAAAAGCTATAGGGTCATATGAATTTTGCAAACCTATGCAAAATGGTAATATCATGGTAAAGTGTACAAATGTAACCAAGTTAAAACTTTGTTGAACCTAACAGAGTTGTCAGATGCTTCTGGAACTAAGATTCTCGTCACTTCTTCAGTCATGCCGAAGCCTGGCGCAAAAGGTATAATTCGCAATGTTCCATTAGAAATTCAAGAAAGCGAAATTTTAGAGTGCTTGAAACATCAAAAGGTACGTTTTGTTAAACGATTTCAGTTCAAATCTAAAACATTGGATAACTCGCAAATGCAGAATTCAACAACTGTGCTTCTGCATTTTACTTGTTCAGATCTGCCAGACGTGGTGACAATCGGATACATGACATTTAAAACGTCCCTTTACATACCCAGGCCCTTACGTTGCTATAAATGCAATCGATTCGGTCACGTTGCATCGAAATGCAAAAACAAAGACCGGTGCTCCCAGTGCGGTGGTGATCATCCACGCAGTTCATGTAATCAACCCTTAAAAAAAATGCGTTAATTGTGGCGGAAACCACTCTGCTGCTGACAGGACCTGTCCTCGGTACAAAAAGGAGGCCGAGATTATCAAAATTAAGGTCACGAGTAAAATTTCGTATGCCGAAGCTTGCAAAAGAGCAAAAAAACCTATTTCGGTTGAACAGACATGCGACAAGCCTGCAAATCCAAACCAAGATTTGTCAAATGAAAAAACTTATCCTTTTCTTCCCAACAATAACGGTACCGGTACCAACCCTATTTCATACCGACCCCCATCACATGTTTCGGTGAATAAAGAGACGCATGAAACAAATAACATCGAAACTGAGCATATGAATGAGGTTGACTTCTCAAGCAATTTTATGTTTGGAAATCCTATTTACTTCATCGCTTTTCTTACTGAAGTGATAAATCAAACTATAGCTTGCAAAGATGAAAACAAATCAATAGATGTTTTTCAAATTATTGCAGATGCTGCAGGTCGCCGCATGGGCTTGCCTGTAGACATAAATCAGCTGAAAAACATGATTAACTGATGTACAGCTCGTCCCGAAAACGTCAATCTAGATCATTAAATATACTGCAATGGAACTGCAGATCAATATTGCGAAAACTACCGGAATTTAAAAATTATTTAAACAATCTAAAAATTATCCCAGACATTATTTGCTTGCAGGAAACCTTTTTGAATTACAGATACAACCCTCAAATTGTAGGTTACACTATGCTACGTAAAGATCGTGGCACACCTACTGGAGGTGGAGGGATAGCAATACTTATACGAAATAACATTTATTTTACAGAATTGAGAATTATTGACACGGAATGGCAAGGAGTGGAAGAAATAATGGGTATTCAGGTGGAAGGTTTGAATATAATTAATGTTTACAACAAACCAAGTAACATTTTTTCAGTGAATTTATTGAATTTTTTGTCTACTTTCAATAGCGCTGTGATCTGCGGCGATTTCAATGCCCACCATCCAACGTGGGGTAGCGCTGCGGCAAACTCCAGTGGTTCTAACTTGGTAAATTTTTTAAATGATGGAAACCTCGTTTTGTTGAACTTATCGGTTCCGACTCATTTAACTATTACTGACAAAATTCAGTGGTCACTTCTAGATCTAACAATGGTCTCTTCGCAGATGGCATGCAAGAGCAATACGAACATAACACACGAATTTTTGGGTAGTGATCACAGTGTGATTATTACAACAATTAATGATTTTGAAATTCCTACTAAACTGCACATTCCGAAATGGAATTTTGGTAGGGCTGACTGGCCTGCTTACTATTATCAATGCTTAACACACGTTCATGAAAATTTAATATCGACGAACATTGATAAGTTTTCTGAACAACTAACCGAATCCTTTTTAGCTGTGGCCACAGCCACCATACCACAAACAAAACCACGAAACAAGAATTTAGTACCTTGGTGGACAAAAAGTTGTGCGGTAGCGGTTCGCAATAAAAAACATGCCTACAATCGCATGATGCGCACAAGGCACCCATTAGATATATTAACTTATAAAAGACTAAGAGCCAAAACAAGGAAAGTCATACTTCAAGCTAAAAGAGATTGCTGGCAACAATATTGTAATTCTGTAAACAGCAATACTAAACTTACTACGGTTTGGAAAGCACTAAAAAAGTTTTCTAGTAATAACTACAACTTTTACATGCCAGCCTTAAAAAATAACGATTACACTGCTGAAACTGATCACGAAAAAGCAAATATGTTGGCAGATCAGTTTCATTCGGTCAGCTCAACAGCAAACTACTCTATAGATTTTTTGTCTAACAGGGGCGATCTTGAAGCAATCTTGTCATATCACCTCCAGCGCCTTTCTTCATATTCTTGCAAAGATTACCGTATAAACTTACCCATATCTAAAGTTGAACTTCTAAACTGTACTCTTCCCTCAAAAACAACAGCCCCTGGAGGGGACAGACTAAGCTATGCAATGTTTGAGCATTTACCGGATTCATCTATTGATATTTTATTGCAGTTTTTCAATAACATTTGGAAAACTGGTCAAATCCCCCAAAAGTGGCTACACTCCATTGTGATACCTATTCACAAAGCAAACAAACCATCTAATCTTGCTTTGTCATATCGCCCTATTTCGTTGACCAGTAATATGTGCAAATTAATGGAAAAAATAGTAGCTAAAAGATTAAGATGGTATTTGGAAAAAAATAACCTGATCAACATTTTACAGTCTGGTTTCAGGTCACGAAGACGAACGACTGATCATCTTCTTCGGTTGCACGATGCGATTTACAAAGCTATTGCTAACAAACGTTCTGTATTAACTGTATTTTTAGATATCGAGAAGGCGTACGATATGGTTTGCCGGGAAGCTTTGCTGTTGAAACTTCTCCAACTCGGCATCACAGGAGAAATGTTTAATTTTATTAAATCTTTCTTAACCAACCGTTCATTTCAGGTTCGAATAGATTCGTCTAATTCAGAGGTCAAAAATTTGGAAAACGGTGTACCCCAAGGTAGTATTTTGAGCCCAATACTTTTTTCTATACTGATTAACGACTTACCGGATGTGTTTTCTTGCCCTGCTGCATTATATGCAGACGATTGCTGTTTTTGGCAAGTTGGCACAGATATCAGGCAGCTAAACAATATTATTCAAGACAATCTCAACAGTGTTCAGGCTTGGTGCAGCAAATGGGGTTTTAAAATTTCTCTTCCAAAATCTGCTGCTGTACTTTTTACCCGCAAGCGAACTGTGCCAGATATAAAGATCAAATTAAACCAAACTGAAATACCGATCGAATCGGAATTTAAATACCTCGGCATAATTTTTCAGTCAAATGGTAGTTACAACAAACACACTAAATATGTTGTAAATAAATGTAACAAACGTCTTAATCTTCTAAGAGCAATCAAAGGAACTTCGTGGGGGGCTTCAAAAGCCCCGATGCTCACTCTTTACAGGTCTTTAATACGATCTATAACAGACTATGGAATGGAAATCTATTTTAATTCAAGCAATGAAAATAGATACGAAATCGAAAAGATCCAAAACGAGGCACTACGATTGTGCACTGGTGCACTAAAAAGTACACCGGTGTGTAGCTTGCAGCATGCTTGCAATGAAATGCCACCAAATATTCGTTTCTTGCAACTTTGTTTATTTTACAGGGCTCATTTATTAACTTTCAGCGAGCATCCAACTCTTTCAGTCATACAGGATAGTTGGTTTGATTGGTTTCCAGACTCTCAAAATTACTGCTCTTTTAATTTATTAACAAATAGCTTTTTCGCAGGTAATCTTAACGTTCACAAACTATATGAACCGTGCAATCCCCTCTAGAGCATGCCTTCATGTCAAATAGATCTTAGTTCGTGTGACCTGCCCAATGAAAACCCAGAAACAGCTAAACAAAATTTTTTACAACATGTCTATACAAATTACAATGATTATTTGTTTTTCTATACAGACGGTTCCAAGACGGACTTTGGTACAAGCAGCTCATTTTACATTCACAGGTTTGACGTTAGACGTGTAGTAAAACTAAATACTAATGCTTCTATATTTACTGCAGAATTACATGCCATTTTCAAAGCTTTGTTTTGGATATCACAAAATCGGTATGCAAAAAATTTGATTATCTCTGATAGCCTTAGCTCTATTAAAGCTATTTATCACAATAAAAATAATAGCTGTCATTTTCTAATCGACAAAATCAAACTTTTGCATTATTTTCTAGATTCAATTGGAATTAAAATAATCTACATGTGGGTGCCTTCGCATGCAGGAATTCCCGGAAATGAGATGGCAGACTTTCTGGCTAGAAGCGCAACTACAAAGGAACCTCAACACGACCTTCCCAATTCTGACATTTATCTTTCTATATCGGATATCAAATTAATAATAAAAGATCATTGCTTTTCGATTTGGCAGCAGCAATACGTTTCAAATTTCACTGCTCTAAAATATAAGAACTTGTTTCCTTCAATCACAGATCGAAATTCGGCAAGTTCTCCATTTCTCTTTCGTTTACAAACTGGTCATTGCAAATTAAACGCTCACATGCATCGTATTGGATTACACAGCACAGGATTATGCTCAACCTGTTCGGTTCCAGAGGATGTCAACCATTTCTTGTTAATCTGTCCGAAATACAAACACTCAAGATCTGTTTTAAATTCACATCTAAATTCCATGGGTTTGCGTCTCACAATGCAAACACTATCCTGTCGACAAGCCTTTTCAAGTTTAATAAATTTTCTAAAAACTTCTGGAGCAATCGTTTAAATTAAATCAATCTTGTCGCGCGTTAGTTGATGTATAGGCCTATTCACTTGTTCGGCTTTATTGTGCCATTAACTCTTTATATTTTTGTGTAGGTTTACAGACTTTACCAACTTTATTGTGTGAGTTACTGTAGATGTTTATTTTTTATTTTATGGCATATTGATACTACTGGTGCAGGCCTTCACCAAACCACTTGTGCTAATTGGGGATTAGGTTAACCAAATTTACTAACTTGCTTTGTGTGACCAAAATTGTTCGTTCGATTATTTTGTTTTGTGTGCCTTTGTAGTTCATTGTTTGTACGTACCGTAGGCTATGTTGTTTAAGTCCTGGTGCTAAAAGACTCCTTAGTTAAAGCGCCGTAAAACCACTTCATAATAATAATAATAGTTTTTGAATTTTGAGTAGCAACTTGCACAGCAAGGAAGGCGCTTAATTTTAACAATTTTATTTTGTGGCTGTTGGTTTTTAACTTAGAAGTTTGGAAGTTGAGTGAATACCGCCCTCAACCACTTGATTTTAAATTTGCTTCGACTGCTGCTGTAACTGCCTGTACTGCTGCTCCAACTGCTTTGGCTGCTATAACTGACATCTTTCAACATCTGCTTTAATCGCCTGTCAGACCCGAATTGAAGATCAAATACAAGAATTTGGATTTTACAGTCTGGTTTGTTCTTAGCAGTTGAGGTGAAGACCCGGTGTGACTCTCCCGGGCTTGCTTAATTCAATCAGTGTTGCTGCTTACTATGCCATACTATGCTATACTATTCCATACTATGCCATACTATTCCATAATTAGAGAAACCGTATTAGGAACGGGTAAACAGGTGATACGAAATATTACTGGTAGAGTCTACCCATAAATTATGCATCAAAGTTTTTTCTTCTTCAGCTACGCAGTTCGTTTAGGTAGTTGCTCTGCTAATCTGTAATGTCTTGGATCTTGATTGGATGATTTCTAGATAAAAACAGAACTGCATTAGAAGTTAAACTGGAGAACTGTAGCGATACAGCATTAGGACTGGGGGTCTCATCTAGTGTAAACCGTCCGTGTCTGCTTGGTGGCTGCTTGACTCGAAGACCACTTTGGTCCCTTCGCAGCCTTTCCTTTGTCGCAGGCCAATTGTTGTTCTATCAGCATTGTGTTTTTGCGTCAAAAACAAAACTGATTCTGATTCTGTCTTTTGTCGAGTTACTGAAACGGGCTATTTCATAAGCGGACGGCTTTCTCTAGACGAGACCTCAGCACTAGACCTACTGATGGCATAAAGTTCAGCTTGCTCTTGCTGCTTGACGACTATCATTTAAAGCACAGAGCATTGGTACAATAGTAGTCCATAGTCTGCACTAGACCAGTACGAGCCATAGTACAGACGTACCGCTGACCTGTAGGCTTAGTGAATTTTTGTTTTTGGCAATGAAATAACAATCACCAATAACACAAACATCAAGGCAAAACATAAGCTGTAAGGAAACAGCAACAAAACATCATATGCTAAGATGCGCTTATAAACTTGCATAAAGAAAGAGCCAAAAAATGTTTGAGAAGTAGCACGGCCGCTGCACTGTGAACCTATCTTGAAACAGCAGTATCATTAAATGCAGGTAGCTTCAATAGTCTAAGCTTTGTCAAACCTAAAGCTTCGTTATGAAATCTAATTCATTCATTCATAGGTCTAATAAAATTCTAATTTAGGTCCACCTAAAAGACCACTCCTGGCTCTACCTAAATATCAATTTATCAAATGAAATGTTGCGTGGTTTACTGGTTTTATAACTATTGAGGTCCCTAAGCAAGGTCCCTAAGCAGCTAAGCGCCAGGGCTAAGTTTTGTCAAGAATTCACTGACGTATTTTGATTCTCTGTTCATTTCATCCTCCGCGCTACACTTAAATGCAGAGCGTTTAGCAAATGTAACAGCAGATACCTTTTTTTTAAGTCTTTGGTTTGACCCGACTGAGAATAGAACCCAGTCTACCAGCTTCCAAGGCGAACGCTCTAACCACTGGGCCATGGTGCTGTACCGGTACTTTACTTTTTGAGTCGTGATTACCACTGTAATTCTGGGCTTCTGGTTCTGGGCTTCTGGCAGAGTAAAAGGAGAGAATGAAAAAAAAAGTAAAAAAATCGTGCAGTGTGCAAAACATCAACAACAAAACCGCTCACAATTGCACTAGCGTTACCAAAATAAAAACTTTCTTACAGCGTATCAAGCCTTATCTAATATTGCAACCTATTCCGCAATGGGATTTTTTATATATTAATATGCATCGTATAGAGAGCATTCAATTCCTTTTCGAATGAATATTGTCAAGTCGATGCCAAATTATAACAACTACCATCAGAATAATTTTGATTTTGGACCAAAATGACGCTTGTTTGATTCTCGTGTTTTTTCAAAATTTCGTAAAAGCAGGTCTCACATTGACCAAAATTGCAACCTATTCCGCAATGGGATTTTTTTTTATTAACATGGATTGCATAGAGAGAGCATTACATTCAGGGAGTCGAACCGAACCCGAACCGGAGTTTTATAAACCGATTTTAAGCTATTTTTGTCGAACCTTAACCGAAATCGAACCGTATTTTTCAAAATCGCAAAGAGCGAACCGGAACTGAACCGAATAATTTGAGTACTTGAGAACCTTAACCGAACCCGAAGCGATTGAAAAAAGTGGTTCGCTCCGTGACGTTACACGCGTCACTTTGAAGCTGGTTTGAATTCAAAATAATAGTGTATTATGTAAGTGATCTATGCACGGTGAAAAAGTCTTTTACCGTTAATTGGCTTTTAGGGATGTGCCCCAAGGAAAATTACTCGGACTCGCCTAGTGACGAGTATTTATTCTGCGACGTCAAGATATGAGCTCAAAATCAGGTGAAGAGCAAAAAAAAGGTCATTACGTCCGTAAAAGTCCTAATTTTGACTCAAAATCGGGTGCAGAGTAAAAAAAAGATAAAAACAATAATGCTTTAATGCTCGGTCGAGTATCAATTAATACTGCAAGTTAAAATTATGCATTATATTAGCCTGTCAATGCAAAGAAAAATTGCGTTGTGTGTTTCATGTTTTAAATTGTGTTACTAGAACTACACCATTTTTTACTGTGAACCTGAACTTTATGAACCGGTTTTGAAATACTTTTTGCTGGAGCGAACCCAAACCGAACCGTTTCAATTTATCGGAACCTTAACCGGAACTGAACCGAAATTTGAAACCGCTGTTGAACCCAAACCGAACCCGAACCGGAAAAATCAAACGATTCGACTCCCTGATTACATTTCCTTTTGAATGAATATTGTCAAGACGATGCAAAATTATAACAACTACCATCAGAATTACTTTGAACTTGGGCCAAAATGACGCTTATTCGATTCTCGTGTTTTTTCGAAATTTCGTAATAGCGGGTCTCACATTATCTAATATTGCAACCTATTCCGCAATGGGATTTTTTGTATAGGCCTACTGATATGCATCGCATAGAGCATTAAATTCCTTTTCGAATGAATATAGTCAAGTCGATGCCAAAAAAACAGAAAATGCCATCAGAAATAACTTTGCAGGGGTGGGAATCGAGTGTAGAGCAGGGGTGGGGAATCGGCAAAGCACAGCGGGCCACATTGATTGTTCAGCGGGCCACATTTGCTTTAAGTTTTTTATTTTACTCTAAAAATTACGTCGCAAATTTATTAAACATTCGTGCTGTGTTGCTTTTTACGGTACAATCAGAAACTTTTGCGTGGTTTTTTATGTCACAAATATACCACGCAGTTAAACGTGAAGCAGTTTTTAAGAAAAATAAATCTTTTTTATTCTGCCGTTATGTTGTACACTTTTTAACAAAGCTCTTGACGCGAGCCCTGGGTTGGGAATCGATACCCAAAAAAGTAAAGAAATAATCGATTTCGATGGTAGTATAAAAAGTAAAGAATATAATCGATATTCGATATTACACTGAGCATTTAGCGATATAGGCCTACGCCAAGCATTTTTTGTGATGTCCTCACATTCATGCGGTAACTTACAGCCAAACGACGGACATAGTAGCCTATATGCGAAGCAACTTTGCTATTAAAAATCTTTTTTTTTTTGTTTTTGCCCCAAAAAAATAATTTATCAGCAAAAACAAGGTAATGACATACCGACGATTATTTTAAATTTACTAAAGTGAGATAAAGTAACCTGGACAAAAAGAATCGAATATGGAATATCGCATTGCGCCAAAAAAAAAAAAAAAAGGAAAGACAAGGCCATATTCGATACTCATTCAAAAAAGTAAAGGCTCCAGTGCATTCGATGAACAAAAAGTAAAGAATATCGCAATCGAGTATCGATTTAAATGGATTTTTCCCAACCTTGCGCGAGCCACATCAAAAACTCAAGCGAGCCGCAGGTTCTCCTACCCTGGCATAGAGCAGTAAATTTCCTTTCGAATGAATATTGTCAAGTCGATGCCAAATCATAACAACTACCATCAGAATAACTTTGAACTTAGACCAAAATGGCGCTTGTTAGACTTTTTGCGTTTTTTCGAAATTTCGTAAAAGCGCGTCTCACATTTTCCAATATAGCAACCTATTCCGCAATGGGATTTTTTATATATTAATATGCATCGCATAGAGCATTACATTTCCTTTCGAACGTATATTGTCAAAACGATGCCAAATTATAACAACTAGGCCTATCAGAATAACTCTGGCCAATAGCGCAGTTGCATATACACAAGATATTGCAGTTTGTTTGTTCTACCAACCCAGAGGGGTCCACATCAGTTTCGAATAAATATTTTAGGGGTTCTTGAACTACAAAAAGTAAGAACCACTGGATTAGACCAATATTTACCATGAAAAATAAGTTTAAGCGGAATTGAAACGGTAAAACTGTGTGAGAGTGTAAATGACAATGAGGACATCGACTAATAGTGGTTACAATACAGCCAGACTACGTTAAAACCAGAAAGTCATTTTTTAGGGTAAGCATTTTGGAACTCTCTTTTTGGAACGATCCGTCTTTTTTCATACAGAGATTGTCAAAATTGCCATCATGTTTTTCTGTTCTATCCAACTTGCCTATACGGTTATATAGGCCTAGGCTAATCTCAAAAACTTTCATTGTGATGCAATCAGGGCCGGCGCCAAGGGGGGGCCAGGCCCCCCCAATCGACATGCTTGGCCCCCCATCAACACGCTTACTCTTTTGAAAACAGTGGCTTTTGTGCTTAATTTCAAACTTTGGCCCCCCCTGATAAACGCTTGGCCCCCCTAAGTCGACTGCTCTGGCGCCGGCTCTGGATGCAATGATACTGGTAAGTCAAGCTTTTCTGGTGCGTTGCTCTTGAAGTCGTCTTGTGACGTCATAAAGCGATTGTTCTCAACGGCTATGGCTGGACAAGACAACATTTCAGTGCGGAAAGAAGGCATTCTTGGAAGAGAATGGTTGCAACGCAGGCAAAATGTTCCGCTTACGATGTCGTAATTTTGAGTTAACCAAACCGATCGCTTGGCGTAGTGATTAAGCACGTCGATATCGACGCGGGAGGTTTTGGGTTCGATTTCTGGGCCTTTACCGGCCGTTAGCTCAGTTGTTAAGCACACAGTGTATTGATGCGAAAGGTCTGGGGTTCGATTCCTGGGCAGGTTAAATCGGCAAAGTGTCGCCAACGGCTCGCCACCGCTGCGACGTTTCTGTGTACCCAATCGCTAAGTCGCGGAGATAGGCCCCAGTGACGTACGCAAGAGAGGGGGAGTCGGAAGTCAACACCCCTCCTCCTTAACGATTGCAGAAAAAATGAAACCTTTCTTTTTGAAATGAGCGGACTTTCTTTCGTGCGGAGTTTGCCGAAATTGCTATTATGTTTTTTCTATTTTGTCCCACTTTCGAGAAACTTTCATTACGATGCGATGCAACAATAAACGCAGTCCAGCTTTTCTGATGTGTTTTTCTAGAACTACATTGTGGTCATTCATGCTGCTGTGAAGCAATTGGTAAGTAGGAGTTTCTTTTAATACGGTGTTGGCCTATCTGCAGTAACTATGGCTGCACACAATTATTTTTTAAAATCAAATTAAATCTTCACTATACTTGTCATTAAACTAGCTGTAGTACCGAAGCGTGGTAGCGAGTGGCGGGATTAGACCCCGCGGCTTAGCGCCTGGGCAACACAGTTCCGAAGAAACGTCGCGGGGGTGGCCCAGCCGTAGGCTACACTGTGTCCGATTTGACCGGCCTGGGTATTGAACCCTGAACCTTTCGCACCGATAGCGACATCTTTAAGACTGCGCTATAACCTGCCGGTTGGTTGTAAAATTAATAAAATATAAAAATTTAAACTGACACTGCCTTAAGTGTCAAAAATAAAATATAAATACTGGCAAGGAAGACCAGACCAACGAAAGATTTGCAGAGGTCCAGGGGCGGAACCAAAATCGTTTTATGCACCGTAACTGTCTCAGGAGCTGGAGTGCTCCGTTTCCCAGACACCCCGATCATACGTTTGCGAGTATTTGATATCGACGCTGCGATTTGGGTGAAAAATGCTTAGATAATATCGACGGTGTTTTCGACCTTATTTTCATCGCATGATTAGAGATTTCTCTCGCGCATAATTTTATTTAGCTTACAAGTTTCGGTAGGGAGGGCATTTTTTCTCATGCTCCACCATCTTCACTTTTCAAGGCAGTTATGGGAGAAACTGCCCCCTTCATAATGAGTGGATATTAAATGTTTCTATTCTATCATGGTTCGCATGCGTTGTTTATACCAATGTTGGTTCTTCAGAAAAGATTTTTTGAAGGGAAGCAATTGTCTGTTTTACCCCTGGCTACACCCTGTGATGTTGTGAAAGCTATAGCCTTCTTAAGTCAGCTAACCTTCCTGTGGCCCAAAAATGAGGACAACTAAAATTTTTTCAGTAAATTTTTAACCACAGCTTGAGTTTTTGTGAAACCTTTTCCCTCTTTGAATGAAGCGCAAAGAATCATGCAAAAGTGTGAATGAAATATCTTGATTGTTTCCTTAGCTATGGCATTATGTAGCTTAATCATGGTTGACTGCAATCGCGCAATATTTTAGACTAGAAACATTACAATCCGATTCACTTTATTACCTCTGAACTACACCAATTGTAGTATTTTCAAGTCATCACGATGTGACGTTACTGAACCCATCCCATTAAAAAATCCTGCGTACGCCACTGGCGCACACTAAAACTGATCATGTAAACATACACCGGTATACGAGTGATTTCGTTATCTTTGCTGCTATTGTTAAACTACTTTCATTGCCTTCATGATAATGCTTGTGATTCGCATCTTGCATCTTTTCGAGAATGTACATTGTGCAATGCAATAGGAATTTTACTGTGCTTTGAAAATGAATTTGCAAAACAAGCCGTAAAAACATCGCCTGAACGATGGATAAAACCCAAAATTAATGAACAAGCTCATCGTTTGTCTGTGTCAAGAATGGGCCAGGGCCGGGAAGATTTCAAAGAAGCAAGTTGCCGATTAAATGCAAATCGCTTGGATACATCACAAGTATCACGAGATCTTTACTGTTTTCAGCATAATACAAAAATGACGACTGCATGCATGGTTCGTCAGTAATAAATTGTTCGTATGCGATGGTGGGGCAAATGCTGCATTTTCATGGAATGGCTTTTGGCATAAACCCACAAATAGTTATCCACAGTAACCGCATTTACTGGAGCGATAGAGTTCAAATCGACATTCCTTTCCGATAGAATTGATAAAATAGCTTTCTTTAATCTTTCAACGGCTTCAATTGAACAGCCACGAATTTCCAATTCATATCTGGAATAACGCCCTGTCGTTAGAAATGAAGTCGATGAGACTTCTCGTAGAACTACGTTAAGACCTCCTAAGTTCAGAAAATCTGTGACACGCTACAAAAGCTTCCGTAAAAAATGACATCGTATCAAAATGATCGTATCCAAAGACAGTATACGAATAAAGCTTAAAAAGGCTGGGTTATTTGAAAAACTCAATAGAGCAAAACTCACGACTCACTTTATAGGCAAGTGAAGCATCAAGCCTAGGACGGTTAAAAACGCCTTCAAACACCATACCCGCCATACCGGTCGTCTCATTTGTGAGCAAAATTTAACATCGAACGCTATGCTATTTTTCTAACAGTCCAGAAACATCCCTAAGTTACCTGTTTCCTATTTCCAGAACAGTTAGACTTTTCAAAACTTCTTTCAACTCCTTCGAATAACGCAAAATTCCAAAGTATTCCAAAGCTTGAGGAACTCGATAATCCGCAAACATTGTAAGCTTATCGATGTTGTCAAACTCTCCCAAATCTTTGCCTAAATCAAAATTGTATTTCACACATAAACGATGCTTCATTTAATCGACATTCCTTTCCGATAGAATCGACATTCCTTCGATAGAATCGACATTAAATTTGTAGTTTTCTCTAAGCAAAGAAAGGATTGTTTAAATCAGAGCTGCCAACTCGAACAAGGTATTTTTTGCCGCACTCTTTAAACTCAACAAAACTCCCTGAACGCGAACAAAAGTTATTACTCTAAATTTGACAAAAATTGCTTGAACTCAGCCTAAACCCGATGAAAAACAACTTGAAAGTAGAGTAATCTCGGTAAAAATCATCGAATTCGAAAAATTTAACATGAACAACTTGAGCTCGTCTAGCAAATTTTTACTGAACTCGAACTGAAACTCGATCAAAAACGCCAGAAACTTCGCAGCCTTGATGTACTAGTATGGTAACCATGGTATTCAAACAGTAACTAATAAAAGTAACTTTTAAATGACTAAAACAATTTATCGTGACTTGCTCTATCATTTACGTTCAAGACAAGAGGTATTTTGACATACATGGACGAATGTAAACCTCTTTTTATTAGGGAAGGGGGTGAGCATTGATTAAATGATAGTTTAAGCAGTTTTGTACGTCTAAGTACCCTTGTATCAAGACAAAAATGGTAAAGGCAACTTAATCCATCAAGTCCACTCTGGATCGCCAATGACATACTGTACTTGCAAGCAGGCACGCCGAGAGGGGGGGCAGAAGGGGTCATCGCTCGGGGGCCCGGAGACACAGAGGGGCCCTGGGTTCAGAATTGTCAAGATAGAATGCAAAACTACGGCCTACGGACGCCACTAGTGTACTTAGGGGGTGCAATTGTGCTATGCACCCCCCCTTTTGACTCTGCTTTTTAGTAAAAAATAACAAAACCAATGGTGCCAAGTGACTGAAATATGCCATACTCTTTTAATGGTCTCTGTAGCTTATGGCCAGGGGCGGATCAAGGGGGGTAGGAAGAGGGGTATGCATCCTCCCAGCCATTTTCAAACATGTTTTTGATGTATACAATTTTTCCATAATTTTGATCCTCTTTGATAGCAATAAGCCTTACGCCTTAAGCACGCATAATTGAAAATGTGCGAACAAAATGCGTCGTATTTGACGAAGCACTCAATATAAGGGTCAAAAAATTCGAACAAAATTTGCCTGAAATTATTCAAAAAGCACTAAAATAGCCATTACAGCGTAAATTTTCAAAAATTTTCCGGAGGAGCAAGCCCCCTTTTGTTTTTCTCAATCAGCTTCAAATTTGTTCTACCGAAAAAAATACGCTTGAAAAATATGTGGAAATTATGACCCCCTCCTTTTAAAGTTTCTAGCTTTGCCACAGGCGATAATGTTTTTTTGATTTCGGGCCGAAATTTGAACATCTGTGGACGCTATGACCTTTTCTTTTGCTCATCGCTTGATTTTGGAGCACCACTGACCAAGGGGCCCAAACGAAATTTTTGCTCCTCGGCCCGAAATTTCTCTAGGCGCCCCTGCTTGCAAGAACTTGTTAAATCACCAACAGCTGTAATGATAGAAAAGGTTTAGTCGCTTTCGGTTTACTGACAAACTTATACAGATAACGTTATGCAAACTGTACCTTCAAAGCAAAGCCATACATCAGCAATTAAGATTTGAGCTCGTTTGTAAAAAGCGACAGGTTGATCCTCAAATTCCGCTTCATCTTTGAATGACTTAAAATTGCTGATGATTAATTCCAAAAGCAGCAAAACGTCTTTATTACATGATCTGAAATATTGTTACAAAGAACTGTAGAACAACTTTAGCCAGAACATGGATCTCACTCACAACATTTACGAGCAGAAATAAAACAAAAAATGGGTGGTGTATTTTTGTATTTAGTTGCATCTTCACTTATTCTCCTAACACGAGAAAGCAATGAAAGTACTAACGAGCTCGCTTAGGAGTCGCCAGCCATTTGTCCACCACTCTGCGACGGGATAATCATCCCCTAAGTGCCTTTCCCAACGGCACCACAAGTGAACTAGCCGGCTTGTTCTCCACACTGTCCCTTTAATACTGAGGGTCAAGTAGGGAAACTACAAGTACCAATTTCAAAGTCACTGGTTTAACCCGACTAGGAATCAAACCAGTCTACAACGGTAGAGATGGAGGCTCTTACCACTCAGCCATCTGGACTCATAAAAACTTATTGGCTAGATCAGATGTCTGTTGATTGGGCCACGTCAAATGACTCCTTTTCAAATGAGAGAAGGTCTTACGTCCAGTTTCAACATGCTGGAAAACACGAACCAAGGTAGTGCCAAGCATTAGCGTTGAGCGTATTACATCTGGTATCATTATGTAGTACAAGTTATATGAACAACAGCTATTTATTTTTAAGTTACTTGAAGCCTCGGTTTAACTTTGCTTTTTGTTAGCAGGCTACTACACAGTAAAAATTGCTACCCACATCATTGCGACCCTACATAATAAAACTTAGAATGTCTTATCGATTTAAACGTACCTGACACAATTAGCAAATGATCCGTTAAATTTATTCAATAAAACAGTTCCAGCTTCGTTTAAGGCAGTAACACGTTCTTTAATCATTGGAATTTCAACCTAAAGTCACACTAAAATTATTTTTTGATCATTTTCGAGCATTAACATGTGTTCACACAGAATACGATGCGATTTTTTCGCACGTAAAGAAAGGTGGGCTACGAAACACTAAGGTTACGACCTAGAGCTACGTCACTTTGCGCGACATTCTACCAATAGAAAAAATCGTGAGGAGCTTCGCGAAACAACTGATAAAAAGCAAAATCGTTTTGGCTCAAACTCAGTGCAACATATTTCCATTATTTACGTTTAAAACCGGATGAAATTTCGTACGATAACAAATTGGGTGATATTTGCCTTCAGAACAGACCTTTACTTTAGAGGTATTGATAAGTGAAACACTCAAAATTGAAAAGTAGAGTATAGCTATAGCGGTTAACTACTCCAAACGCTACCAAACTTCGGCCGTTTCAAAACGCTGTAGCAGACGTCTGTTCTTGCTGACAAAAACACAAACGCTTTTGAAAAAATAACCACGGTTGTAACATCTCTTAATTACTTCATTATCTGATCTGAACACTTTGCGTAGCTCCTCTTCAGTGACAGTGGACATATATTTAGCAGATGTAATTGGCACTCCCTCTTCCACTGCTCGTTGCAAACATGCTACCATTGACCAATAACGAATATGGGAATTCCCCTGGTAAGTCACCTAAAAATAGGGCCATTACGAAGTCGTTTTTATTATGTAACTGTATGATTAAAACTTACTTTAAACTGTTTACTTTCATTGTTTGGCCAAAAGCAAAAATTTAAGGTATCCATCACAAAAATGAAATTGATAGATTCCTCACTGGCAGTCTGGAAAAAAAAAATTTTAGGCGATTTTTTCTCACTCAATCCCTTAATATCATACTGCAAATGAAATACTTTCCTAAAAATACAGGAAACGTTTCGTATTACTTGAAACCTTAATAAACAGGTAAGTTTTTTAGAGTTTATCACCACGGAACTTACTTTTGGATGAAGCGTTTCTGTTTTCCACGAAGCCATTGAAAACAATTCATCCACAAACGACTCAGCCAGCATCGCTGCTGCTACATCCACAGCTGCGTCGTTTATGGTCACATGGTTACTCCGTTCTGTTACAAATTTTCCGGTTTCGCGAGGAGGGAGCAGTTTAGCGCCACAGGTGGTGGTCATCGTTGCAATAAGTTACATACCCCTACTTGTTTTTGCTAAAAAAGCCAACAGTAAGTCCATTAACATGATACTTTTTTAAGAGATTATAATCCGAAAAAGTAATACAAGACATTAAAAATGTTTGAGAGTGTAGCTCAGGCCACAACGTTAAACAATTTGAATAATAAGCCCAAATTTAGATGATTTTACTGAACTTATTTAAGCACATCGATCTACGTCACATTGGCTAGTGATCACTTCAAAAACGTGTCACTTCAACAGACTTCTGTAAATAATAATAAAAGCGAATAAGAAAGGTAATTTATTATCAAAAGCAAAACAAAAGGCAGAAAAAAAGCAATAAAGCAATGAAAAAACTTAAAAAGTTTATTGTACGAAAATGTAATTTGCTGCCAAAAACAAAACAAATGGCAGAAAAGAAACCAAAAAGCACCGTAAGAAGCTAAAAAAATATCAATGATTGCGACAAATCGTTATTCAATGGATTGCAGCTTGTACATAGAAGCTCCTGTTTTTAATAAATATCCCTTGTTATTCAGGGAATCAATCAAGTTAGAGATATCCCCATCCACACCAACTTGCTGAGCCACATGCCTGATGTCACTGGTGGTAAATAGATCATTTGAACGCTGGCTGGAAGTCTGAATACAAAAGTCATGACTTAAAAACATACTGTGAATGCTGAAACATAAGCTATTTACATAACTGCCTTTTATCCTTTTAGCCCAAAAAAGCGACTAACGCTACGTGAAAACCAACGCTAAATTCATTGAAAGCCTGGTCGACACTATATCTGTTTTTATTATTTCTGATGAAGCAACTGGCTGACGACCGGAATGAAAAAAAGGATAGGGCTGCCTATTGTACCTAAGCGCTTCTTTGTGCAAAGTCCACGCTTAAAATTGAAGTTACCGGACAACTCTTCAGCAGTTTACAATACTTACCAACGAAGGACACAAAGCAGCGAAATTGAAGGACAATTTACACTACTTCACTTCTGATTGCAAGTAAACCAAACACGCACAGTCGCACACACACCACTGCAATTATCTTTTACCGTTTCTTTTGTTTACAGGATCATTATCAGAACCAGTCGGTCATGCAAATTTTTAACAATTATAAAGTTTTAGTTTAGTCTAGTCGCATATTTATCCTCCCATCGATAAAAGCGCTATAACGAACTCGTTTAGGAGTTGCCAGCCATCTGTCTAGCACACCAAGATGGGAGGGAGAATCTCGCTAAACGCCTTTCCCAACAGCAAAAAAGGTAAACTTACAGGCTTGTTCTCCACACTGTCCCTTTCATGCTGAACGTCAAATAGGGAAGCTGTGAATACCAATTTTAAAGCCATTGGTTTAACCAGACTAGGAATCAAACCCGAGTCTACAGCTCTACAGGCAGACGCTCTAACCACTTGGCCATTTGAGCTGTTTAACAAACTTCACTGCAGAAGCACTCACCCGCACAAGGGCACCTAACAATCGTTTGAACTTGCTTCGAACACTGACACCCGATCCATGAAGTGATCTTTCAAATACTAATTCGTCACTATCATTCGAGTATGTGTCATATAGACTATGACGTAATATCTCAACAACGTCACTGGCATCAGCTGCAGTGGCAGTAGTCCTGTCGAAAACATTACAGTATTTGGCAGTTGATGTATTTTTTGGCGAAAAAGATGAAAAATTAGCAATAAGATTCACACAAAATTTCTCGTATCTAGCAAAAAGTCCTTACTCCTTAATCATTTCTAAGCAGTCACATCGTGCATGCCATGGTGCGTTTATTTTATGCAGAATCCGATGCAAAAAATAGCTCAGCAGGTCAGCTCAGTTGTAAAGACAATCCTGGGTCGCTCAAATCGGACGCAGGGACGCCAACGCTGCGACGTGTCTTCAAAGCCGTGTTGACCAGGCGCTACGCCGCGGAGATGGGCCGCGCCGCTCGCTGCACGCGTCGACGTAATGCGAGAGTATAATCAAGATTAGATTTATTATTTTCAGCCTACTATGTCTAGCACACAAAGCTTTCGCTTTGCCGAAGACTCAAGAGCCTACCCAAACACCCAAGTTAAAAAATTTTGGCTCAATCACATTTCTTTCAACTGTGTTCGTGGTAAGCTTGCAATGATATTACCTTAGTTCCGTTTTCGCTCTAGCCTGAGTTAATCTCTGCAGGGATTCCAACTGGCGAGTTGTGATAGGTGTGCTGTCAAATTGATGACCTCGCTGTCGAAGCTCGAGATAAAAACTTTTTAAAACCTAAAAATTGAAAAACACACAAAAAATTTTGTCCATGCACCGACTTGATCATTATAATGCAATATTTATTAAACTTGCTTTTTCTTTACCTTGCATTATCATGTGATTAATGTAATGCAAATAAAAAAATGGTCAGAAGATGTTCCGCAAAAATGCGAGCGATTAGATAAAAAGTACATAAAGTTGGTGGCTGAAAAAGTGAATAAAGTCTACTAAAAAAAAATCATGTTTGAAACGTAAAAATAGCAGTCAAAAGTCTAGAAATGATTGATCGGAGGTAAGTCGTAGAGCAAACGTTGTTTAACCATTTTGCAAGCCAAGGCCTGCATGATATGGACAATTTGCTATCTACCTGACACGCCTCATGGCTAAGTTTCACTTGTTTTACGTTCTTTCTTGCATAGGCTATGTATTTCCACATTAAATAATTCGGAATAGGGTCACAGTCATCTCTGCTTGCGTAATTCATCAGCTTCTCTTTCAAAGATCCCTGAGCAAAATCATTAGCTCTGCTAAACCCGAAAAAAAAACAACTAAAACGCAAGTAGCGCTTTCTGCTGAAAATGACTAACACAACTACGTATGAGCAGTACTGCACAAAAGCTGGCAAGAGTTTTCTGAAAATTCAACATAAATTGAAGGAGACTGCGAAGTGAGCTTGCGTCCTTCGAGTCAGCAGTCACCCGAAATATACGTTAAATGCGATCAGTTCCAGACGCGAATCGAACCCGTCACGTAGGATCAGTAACCTGCGCGCGCCACCGCCAGGCCATGCCGCTGACATAGAGTTTGAGCCACAGTGAAAAAGGAAGCAACATAATTACGTTGACCAAAAATATACCACGAGATTTCAACAAGGTTGCAATTTGCATGTTACCATTTATACTGCTTGGGTATCGTCCAAGTTTCAAAAAGTTGAATAATAAAGGAGTGCTATTCTCCGAAAAGCAGGCTTTTAGATGAGAACCAGAAATCTAGCATTGTTTCATGAATTATTGTTTTAATCCTTACTTTTTCCGCTCGACTACTTGTAATATACGCTGCTGCTAATTCCTTCGGTGGACTTTTCACTTTCCGTTTTCCAGTGTGCACTGCCATGACGTGATCAGACAGCAATCTTTAAATTAATGAACATGTTAGTAATTTTAGCCTTAGGCAGAAAACCCCACAAAAGTTGAGTCGTAGGCAAGAAGATTGAGCGCGCAACACTCCTCTCTACCACGATTTAATTCAGGACAGCATGTGGAAACTATTTAACTGAATTTCTTGTGGTCAACTGACTGTAATTCTAATAATTACTTTACCGATAAGCTAAGGTTTTACATTACATTCATTACTGAGAAACGAGATTTATGAGTCAAAAGAGCAGTGAGCTTAGCCAAATAGATAAAAACTACTGACTTATCTCTTTGTTCATTTGGAGTATCCAAGAGAATGTACACGAGATCAAATCGAGATAACAGTGCTCCACCCATGCGCAGATTTTCACAAACTGTTTTTGCTTTATTGTAATGTCCACCGGAAGGGTTAGCAGCAGCCACAATAGAACATCTACAAAAATATAAAATTAAGGTAATTTTCATGTAACTGTGACATATAAAATCATAATAAACAATATCATCATTGGAAATAACATATTTAAACTCAAAGTAACACACGTCACAAATGCATTGCATTGCCAGTTGAAATTTCAATGCTATACTGCATATTAAATGATATTAAAGTAAAAGTATGACATGAATACTGTCCGTTGGTAAAATTCATTAATTACAAAAAATCATATTAACTGGCAGATTAGAACTCTGGAGAAACTTATTTAACACATCGCTATCGGTGCGGGAGGTCTGGGGTTCGATTCCCGAGCCGGCCAAATCGGACACAGTGTCGCCAACGCTGCGATGTTTCTTCGGAGCTGAGGTGCCCAGGCGCTGCACCGCGGAGATGAGCCCCACCGGCCACCACTCGTTACACGCTTCAGCGTAATACTGCTAGTATAATGAGGATTTGATTTTGATTTGTATCATACACAAAAGTAAAGAGAACGATGCTAAAAGCGCAAACGGACTTTGTTTTAACACTCCAATCCTTGCATTGGACAACCTAAAAAGCGATGTCACGGTGAAATTTCACATTTTATAGCCTCATAAACACGGCCAATACGAGTGGACTTATTTAACGATTCAAGTAATTCAACTTTCTCCTACCTTGCAGGCATGCTGCAAACTATGCCAGCTTTTGCAATGCTAATGCATTGTTGTTCCATTGCTTCCAGCAGAGCTTGATGTTGAGCGCTCATCTTATCAAATTCATCAATACAACAAACTCCCTGATCGGCCAACACCAACGCTCCAGCTTCTAATGATGTATCGCCACTCGTCACATCTCTGTATCATGCAAAATCTTGATCAAATACAGGGTTTTTAACCTGGGGCCCACGAGCCCCAATGGGATTTGGAAAGGTGCTTTAACGGTCAGCAAAACCAAAAGTGAATATCTACGTTCTTTACAACAACTTTTTTTTCATCAAAGGGTCCATAGGTTTTACATAATCACTTGTTGGCCCGCAGCCCAAGAACAAAAGATTAACTGATGCAGTAGAATTTTACTGGAGTTGGTCAAACTTCGGATGGATTTACGACCAACTGCAAAAGTAGGACAGCCAGATAAGCATCAGTGTTTGGAGCATTGAATCTATCTCATTTTCATACGATTATTTTTTATACTTCACACAGCTCAACACTTTTGATTTTTTAAACAACGACATCAAACCAACGAGTCTAACCTTGATATAGTAACAGTCAAGCCACTGTTTGAAGACGCATTTCCACAAACATAAACTCCACGTGGGGCCAATCGACTGACGGCTTGAAGAAGCTGGCTCTTTCCAAGGCCTGGATCGCCAACCAACAAGACATGAGAGTTACCGCGCACCGGTATACGATCTTTATTATCGTCCTCCCTTTGGCTTCCACCAAATAAACTTAACAACAAACCAGCCTGTAAAAAAGACAAAAACATATCAATGCACCTAATTCTTGATTGACCGGCCTGTTAGTTCAGTTGTTAGCCGCATCGCTGCTGGTGCGGGAGGTCTGGGGTTCGATTTGCGGGTCGGTCAGGTAAGATACAGGGCCGCCAACGGCTCGTCATCGCTGCGACGTCTCCTCCGAGCAATGTTGCCCATAGTCGCTTAACCGCGGAAAAGGGCCCCGCCACTCGTTACACTCTTCGGCGTAATACCGCGAGTATGATGAAGAATCATTGATTACAATGCAAAACATAATAGCTAATGGGGTTAAAATAGCTGATTTGTTGAAACTAGAAATTACAAAGAAATTGAACTTTTCATTTGTACTTTTCTTCCATGAAAATGAGAGACGCACATTTACAACATAAAATGAATGCAGAAGCTCCGAAAGATATTTTTTATTCTTATTGGTGTAAAAAATTGTTTATATGCTTGACTGTATCAACCTGTCAGAGATAATTAGTACAAAAATTTCTCCCAAAAATAACGAAGTTATGAGAGAACATCTAAACTTCTAACGACATACTTTCACCATGTCCTGCCCGTATATAGTTGGGCAGAGAGAGCAGACTAGCAAAGAAAACACATCATCTTGAGTTTGAATTTCTTGAATTCCTGCTAGATCTTGTGTGCTAAAGTCCAGCAGCTGTTCAGTCGATGTGCTCCTACAATCTGATAAATAACAAGTTTAACTTAACCAAAAATATCAAGCTAATAGTTGTTCCAATGTTCCACCTTATAATACTCAATTCTTGCGACTTAGCTAGCACCGGTAGAAAACAAGCCACTACTACAGTAAAGATAAAAGAAAACATTTTCCGCATGACCAATTTGCTGCCATACGAATCTAAATAAGAAAGCTTTCGGCACTGTACCAATAAGCCATGAAAAGGCCTGGGATTCATTTCTAGATTGTATTAAGAGTGACGAGCAACTATAGAAAAGAGGCTGCCGATTCGACGATTTTACAAAGGTTTCTGCGCGACTCCACGGTTTTTTGCAGCTTGTCAATTGAGAAGTTATAAATCAAAAACAAATCGTTCGTTAAATTTGTTGCATTTCCATGAAAATAAACTTCACCTAACTTACACTAGTTGGTTATTAAACAGAAAAATCAACGTTAATTGAGTGAGACTGCAAAACGAGCTTGCGCTCTTCGAATCAGGAGCCACCCGATGCCAAATGCGATTGGTTCCAGCCATGAAACGAAACCAGTCACGTACGATCTGTCTGAACCCGGCGCGCGGAACAGAATAAGCCATGTCGCTGGCATTATTGGGGATACTGTCGCTGAATTGAAGAGATTAGCACCATAAACTTGTGACACACATTATCATGTGAAGCGAGCATATATCTTTGAATTAAGATTCACGTTAGGAATTGTGAGAAACGATAAAGCTGTGATAATACCAGGGATTCTTAACCTGAGATCCATGAACCCTCAATAGGTCTGCAAAAATGCTTAAAGGAGTCAGTAAATCCACACAAAAACGGGGAGAATCCCTATGTGTACATTACGTTACACGATTCTCATAAAAGAATCCACAGTTTTATTAAAGTGTGTAAGGGTCCGTAGCCCCCAAAAGGTTAAAAAAATTCATGTCTCTACCTTTCATCGTAGAGCATCGGCTGTTGCTTACATGGTTTCCTTCAATGTAGAGAAGAAACATGGATTTGTCTTTTGCTCTCCATCGACCATCTTCCGATTTCTTGACTTTCACAATTCCTATACAAAGGAAATGCGTTAGTCAGTTTTACCAGCTTCAGCAACGAACAACAGAAGTATTTTTAATGTAACGAGAAAAAAAAATACAGTGTATTGAGAGAGACCGTATAGTGATATAAATAAATAGTAACACTGAATTCTTGCCAATAATAGTGATTTAGATCGCTAACAGACAAAAACACATGTTTTGAATTCAAGCTACACGGCCAACATGAAAAAGTATTAACGTATATAAAAAATTTAATTTGGGGTAATCGAGCAATTCAGTATTTTTGGTATTGGTACTAATAATGACCTGTAATAGTGACCATGTCCCCGGGTGACGCAGAGTCAGTGAGGTCTCGGGTCAATTCAACTTCAATTGTCCGCGGCATCCGCCCAGTCTCCCGTTGTTCGTCAGAAGCAGATTCCTGTAAAGTCATCGAAAGCCAAAGAAGGCATGATAGCTTACTGGTTTGAATATCAAGCACAGTCAAACTGCTCGTACCGACTGTAAAATTTCATCTGTCGATATTGTAAAATAAGGTTAAAAGTTAAAAAACACTTCGAAAAACGACTCACGCGACCATATCATTTCCTCCAAAAACACAAATAAAAACTCTCCTCCATCATTGCATTTGTTAAATTATTCGAAAATTCACCGCAGCGTTTTCAACACTAACCTGCAATTTAACTAGTTGCCAGTCAGTTATCTCAGTAAGGGGGTGATTGCGAAGTGGTTCAAAGCCACGACCTTTACAATCAGCTCTTATACAAGAAGTGGGGGTCATGTAATTGTTGTTGATCAGCAGAATTGCTTGAAGTTGTTGGCATGATGTACATTTAAAAGCCATGGTGGTGCATAGAGGCTTGACATTGCTGACCTAAAATAGACGGAAAAATAATGTGTAAGCACACGACACGAACTTTTTGAACCAACGAACGCGTTGACAGCAGTGGCTGAGGAGACTGGAGACCCAAATTTCAACAGTAACTTCGAAAAACAGCAAAATAGAATCTACTTGGAACTATCGAAAGCAGAAAATGTACCAAATCGTACAAAGCGAAAAGGTGTAACATCACTCTTGCAGCTAAATCCTGTTACAATTATGGCTTTAATGCAGCACACTTTCTCTAGTTATAAGCCAAAGCCGCACAAGATCGGCTTCCCTTGGAGACAATCCAGTATAATGCAAGGGTTCTTAACCCTGAATTCATAAACCCATACGGGGTCCGCAGACCCACTTACAAATACGGTATGAACAATGAACATGTATTGCTCGACTTATTGGTATTGGTCGTTAAACGTTCCTACAGAATTTAGTGGTATACAGCCCAAAAAGATGTTAAAAACATTCGCATAATCAAGCACTGTACTATACTGGTTTAGCATACTTTGACAAGTGTTCCTTTAATGGCGACAAATTTTCCGTACGTTCTAGCTTTCAAATTCTTAAGAGCAGTCAATGGTTCAAAGTTGAACAAACGAGCTCTGCAAAAATCGCACTCGAGTTGCAGCAATCAATATAATTAGTGAACTTCTAAATGGTGAGCTATACTATACCACATTTGCATTTAAGATCAGATACAGGGGGTCCAATTTACAACTTTTGCTCATTACACAAAAGTAACATCTCAGTAGAAGGCAGTTTGTAAATTGAGTTACTTGCTCAGTAAGGTCTTTTTGCTTTAAATATCAAAATTAAGAACTGAAAATCGACATTACAGGCAAGCTAAAGCCCGAACCATATATACAAATACGCTACTATTATATTTCCAGAAAGAACGACAGATTCACCTGATAACAGGAACATCCGCTAAACTTCGGATCAATTGACTGCGAGCGTGATTTTCCGCATGGCTGGCTAGAGATTGATATTTTCTAATAATATGTTGATGTGCTGCTAAACCTATCATGAAAAAGTAGATTTGAATCAGATTTGATGAACGATAACACGAACAACAGCAATAATGTTAGAATTAGAAAGCGTACCATAAATGACGTCGATATTGTCCGGATTTTAAAACGATCTCATTCAAAACTGTAAGGATTAAATGCAGTAATGCAGTATCGGTTTCAGTATTTTGTGTTGAGATTTTTTACAGGTATAGGGTCAGTGGATAAATTAAACTTGGGGCAAACTCAAAAATTCTGCAATTTCAAACTTATTACTTCTAAGTCACCAAAAAGGCAGGTCGAACTAAAGTAAAAAAAATAATAAATAAATAAAGCGAATCTTTTGGAGAAACTTTGTCTTAACCAATTTTTGTTAAGGCGGACTACATAATTTTATTTTACGATCCTGCAGGTTCACTTCAAGCATTTAACATTTTCTTTAGTCAGAAGTCATAGGTATCAAGTACAAAACAAACGTATTTTATGCAGTCGACTGACTTACCTAGACAACTGATGATATTTTCTGGTTTCTGGCTAATCTCGTCGTGCAGATTGGGTAATTTCTCCGCAACATGTGGATGAATCATGAGATCTTTGCAATCAATTGCCACACTTCCAGTGGTGGAAACAGAATGAATATCTTGTTGTTTAAACACATGTTCCATATACACTTCAAATATCTATTGAAAAAATTGAAGAATTAGCAAATACCAGGTAATTCAAGAATTTTCCCAAATTAATAGCTCGCAATTTAACACTTAATGATCAGGTTTAAAAACTTTATGTTCTTAAAAAATTAAAACCAAATACCAATGCAAGACCAGAAGGAGGGCATCGTACGCTGGAACAGTAAAATGCCTGCCTCATAAAGTTAAAAGCAAGCCACGCCAAGTTTATGCTGTAGATCGATAGATATGAAGCAGTGATGAAGGTCTTAAGACCAGTTTTGGTCTTAAGACCATTTTTTTAAGTTCTTGGTCTTGGCCAAGACGGTTTTGGTTCTGACCATTTGCGGTTTTGGTCTTGACTATTTAGTTTGGTCTTAAGACCGAAAGAACTAAAAAGCATCTAGTAAAAATTTAAGTGATCCTGCACAGCTAGAAAAAGTATCCAACAGCGTGTATGTGATTGTGTTCTTCTTAATTCTTTTAATGTTCTGTATACATTTTGCCCGTTTTTTTTTTGTTATTACAGAAAAATAGCGATAAAGATAAACTGTTAATTCTCATCCCATTTTCATGGTTTTGGTCTTGAAAAATATCAATGGTTTTGTTTTTGACAAAGACGGTCTTGGTCTTGAAAAATTTACAAGGTCTTGTAGGTAATGGTCTTAACTACATCACTGATATGAAGTCTGCCAAAAATTCTATTTGTTGAATAGGAGTAGTACGGGGCATAACATACAGCGCCACAACACTTTAACACACTTCCATCCTTGATTCTTAGAGAGGGTTCGCCAAAAATATAACGAATTATGCATCGATAATCCATTTCTTGTACGTTGTCGACGTATGATCAGTCAATTTTCCGACTGAATTTCAAATCCTTTCGCTTAAAAACTTTAGCTTGTAATAGTAATACCAAATCCGGCATTGACAGGACAACTCAGAAGGAAGTGACTACCGTAATTTCAGCCATTATTACGAATTGCAACAACACTACAAAATATCGAAAATATCAAAATCACACCTTTATTCTCTGCACTGTTGGTGACACCAGTGAATACTCCTCAATGGGAAAATAATTCTTCCACGATTTGTATGGACATACTGACGATGTTATAGGACCAACATTAATTTGAGGATGAACAGAATCAACTATCTGAGCACCATTTTGAAATAACCTAAATAAAAAGAAAACGTCAAGGATGCAGCAAAGCAATCGAATCATATACAATTTTAATTTTTAAAAAATGACAAGTAGTCGCGTACGCTTTGTTGTGAGTTCATTGTTTGAGGCCGAAAAAGCGCTGGGGATTGCGAGTCTCAATCTCAAGGTCAGGACATCTCGAAACCAGAAGCAGAAGAGCTTTATTTCGGTGAGAGCACGCATATTTAAACGATCACACAAAAAAAAGCACAGATTAGGTTTTGGCGACACCAATTCATGGAATCCAAGCAGACTTTAGCTTAATTTGGTTCTCATGTGAAACGTAACAAATAATTCAATAACTGTGAGATTTCTAGCAAGCGAAGGAAGATAGCGTTTCTAATAAGCGCAAGTAGGTAAAATAAGCAAACATAGAATTGCTGTGTTGGGAACAGGAAATATTATGGGAACACAGAAATTAAGAATGTTGGCAATAATTTGGTTAGACGCGATTGAAAGCTGCAATGCGTTTTGCAATAATGCTGAACTTCGAAATTTAGCTGCAAAGTAAACGGAAAAGAACAGAAATTTATCACGTAATCGCCACAGCTTGTTCAGTCTTCATATATTAAACAGTTTTTTTAAGTTTTTGGCTACACATATGACATTAGTTATCACACTCAATTTCAAAAGAAGTACCCGTATAAGAGAAAGAAAAATATTGTTTATTGTTTTTAAAATTTATATCATATTGACATTAGTTCTAAATTCCAATTCCCCACAGATATGATGAAGAACCTCAGCCAACGCACCGCAATGCCGCATATAAAAAACCTCAAAGATTTTGCAATAAAGGTCAAACAGAGCATTGTTAATGGATAGACTCATCTAAAATATACTCATTTAATATACTGTACTGTCGACGGCGATAGCAAACTGTCCAGGCCTTATTCAGCATTCCACACATAACGATATTTATTGGATTGTAAACACATACGAATTATCCACGTAACAACATATTTAACCTAGTAGGCTACAGCTAACTTATTAATTGCTGTTTCATTTGAAAGTTTCCAAAGTTTTCCACAAAAATGGGGATATTCTTTGCCCAACTCAATCACCACTTACTTGCTGCCAGGGGCATAATACTATTGAACAGATTATTTTAATAAGATGATAATTAAGATCATCATTCACTGCCACTGTGCAAAAAACGACAAATGTAGATGCATTTACGAACTTACTTAGCTCGCCACCAATCGTTCTTCTTCTTGCCTGTCTTGGAACTCGCATTTTTTGAAGCACGTTTGTTTACCTTGTTAGACATTTGCATGCAAGGTAGTAGGTAAAATTATACTGATAAAAAAAAAAAAAACAACAACCAAATATCATCATTGACCAAAAAATTGTAAGATTAATGCACCCACAGAGCAGAAGCTTAACGAGGTTGGCTAAAAGACGAATACACGAATTATTGGCAGTCACAGGCCTCAAACGAAAACTCAAAAACTACAAAATTTTACGATACCGGTAATGTACTTAACTGTGCAGCACACATCAGACTAATTTCAACAGATAAACTTACTGGGTCAAGCACAGCATAATATTGCAAACGACCAACAGCTCAATTTATACCAAAGTAGGGGAAATTAACAGTTAAAAGCTCGACGGTATTTATTTAATAGGCATATGCTCAAAATAGCATTAACAGAACCAGTTAAGCTTACCGGTATGTTTTTCAGCTCAAAAATTTATAAGCCACAAAAATTTATTACGAAGGATTACAGTAATTCATACGACATGCATTTCCAAAATTTCTATACCATTTAATTATACGGGGCAGGACTATTCGGCGAGACCGATTTGACGAAAGACGACTGGGCGTGACCAACTCGTCGTTGGAACTCGACGTTAGGGTTATTAGGGTTGGGGTAGCTTAATATTTTCGTCGAATTGTTTCAACGCCGAGACGTCCCAACGACGAGTCGGTCACGCCGAGTCGTCTTAGGTCGAATCGGTCACGCCGAATAGTCGCGTACTGTTAATTATAACCCCTTGAACCGAATAGATGACTGAGTGGATAAAACAGCGGCGTCTAGAGTGGCAAAATCGGGGTCAGTTTTTTACCGCAAAGTTATCTCCATCGTTCAGGGAGTTCATTCTAAGCAAGCCAGAGCTACAATTTACCGATTTAAAAACCGAGCTAAGGACGACAAATGCACTTTAATATCGTCATGTTGTTTTATCCACTGCTTGGGAATGCTCTCCACAATTCGTTTACACTTATATGAAACATTTCTAACTGAAGTTTGAAGCGCCAACAGAATGTAACGGTTGAGAATGGAGTCAAACGCAATTTCACACAAAACTTTATGTGATAATATACCGTCCAAAAGCATAACATTTTTGAATAGTTTAATACACGACCATGTTTGACGTTCTAAAAATATACTAGCTGGACTTTCCTCTGAACTTGGGGGTAAAAGAGGAATGAAAATGTCATTGTCAACAGCCGTCTGCAATCGCTTGCAAAGAACCTGGATCAGTTTTTGGCACTGGTGATTGTCAGATGTCATAAAAGAATAATCACGATTGAGTTCTTTTAACAACAAAGACAACTGCACGGTTTGTCGGGTTGACATTGGGTCCCAAATGTGATGAATGAAGTTTGTAAATTTCACAAAGAGCACTTTTTCAACTACGCTGGAAACAACTTTAGTGTCATCCAGAACATTAGCACTGTCTTCATACCCATCAAGTGGAAACAACTTCAAACCAAATACTGACAGCTCCTTATACCATTCTTCCTCCTCAAAATGTCGAGTTGAAGGCAGTAGAGGATTCCACAAAATTAATTGTTGTTTTATAAATGGAAATAAAAGTTTTGGAATGCACAAGGCAATATAAGCATCGTTGTATGAGTTGTTATGTTGTGTTCTCCAGTCATCAAATCTTTTCAAGATGTTTCTTAGATTACAAAAATCATCCAACACATCATCGAATACTGCAGCAGAAGCAGTTCGTATGCGGTCCATCTCTGTTTTAAAATGAGCTTGATCCATTGTTGTTTCTTCGTCATCTGACGATAGGCCATCATAATGAGAAGAGCTATTTTGTTGAATTTGTCTCGCACCTCTTCTTCTTGTTCTACGAGCTTCCCTTTCACGAACACGTTGAATGAAATCAGCATCATTGCTACTTTTATCCTGCATTCCTTTGTTTGATGAAGTCACTTGCTTTGATTCATCCTGAATATCTTGCCGACGACGCTCAATTATTCTCTCTGCTTGATTCTTCCACAATGCAAGAGCACTTTCTTCCAAGCTACGTATTACTCTAACATTTTCTCTCAAACATCCAACCAAATCTTTCACATATTGACGCATTTCCTGATAAAATTGATATTCTTTAGAAATGGTTTTGATATCTCCAAGATGTTTGGACATGTGCTCACATTCTGAGGTATCAAATGCCAATTTATCCATCTCATTTACATTGCTTTCATTCTTAATTTTCAATCCTTCCAAATGGTCTTCAAGACGCTTTTTGATTATCTCAAAACTTAAATCACTTTTAGCTTCCACACGTCGATAAGAATACGGATTGATTTCAGTTTGACCAGTATTGTTTAAGTAATTGTCACCGTACGCATTGTAATAGTTAGCTTGCTGCAAAACTTCAGCAGTTTGGGATAAGGAAGGACCAGTTTGATTGGTCTGAGCATTGATTCCTTTCTTTATCATTTCTTCCTCCCATCTACTAACTTCTTCATCAGCATTTCCTTCCTCATCAGCCTCCTTTTTATCATCATCCGATTCGTGAGGGACATACTTTTGGCTGGAATTTTTCTTTACTATTCCTTTCATTTCCATAATGCCGTCCTCACTGCTGTCATCGTCATCATCACGAATCAAACGAGATTTAGTCTCTTCTTTAAATTTTTGAGTATCTTCAGATGATATATACTCAGAACCAAATTTTCTCAGCATTTCTCTTTGTTTGCGAGCAGCATGAATTAGAGACGGACTTGGAATAACTCCAGAATCAAAATTTGGAATTGCTGAAATGTTCTGCGATTTGCTAGATGTAGTATTGTTATCACCGTCTTGAGGACTTTGCTTTGGTTTTTGCGCCTGGAAAATGTGAACATTTTTACTATCTTCTTCAATAATGGATGATTTAGCATTTCCGTTTGGTTTTGTAGAATTGCTTAAAGCTTCTTTTTCTAGCTGAGAACGTTTTTTTATTTCTTTTGCAATTCGTCGACTTCTAGATGATTTTTTCACCTTCAAAATAGGCATGTCATCTTCCTCACCATCATCAAAACTAAGAAGAGAGGACTTTTTTGGTTCCTTACTTTTTTTAATTTTGTCTTTTTTCTTCTCACTTTGAGTTAGCACAGCACTAGGCTGCACACCACTAGCAACAGCAGCAACACTGCCATCATCAGAATTATCATCTTCATCATCTCTTCTTTTACGAATATTAAGTTTACTTGTTTTCTTAAACATTTTGAACTAAAACCTGAGTTACTACGTTCACCAATCACCTAAAAACTTCACCATTTGAATACAGGTAAATAGCAGGAAACAATATAAAATTAAATACAAGTACAAAAAAAAATCAAATCTTCATTAGATGAGCCCCGCAACTCGTTACACGCTTCGGCGTAATACGGCAAGTACAAGTAAGAATTGGTAAGCATAATTTGGACATATTAAATATCCCAATTTGGCATAGGTGATGTGAATTGTTTTGAACTAAAAAACTAATGATTGCCAAATTGCATTTAGCATAACTATATTTACTTCGTTACGAGCTAGCCAATTCATTATTAGCAATAAACAAACAGTGAACAAATACTGAACAAACCTCTTTAAGTTCACATTAAACCTTAAGATATCAGTGCTTGTTTTACAGCCAGTTTATTCTAGTCATTAGTCTGCCACAATTAAGTTGGTCGATTCAGCACTTTAGCATAGTGGTTTAAAACAATATTGATATTATAGCATCATCAAAATAATTTAAAAAAGAGCATCACAAACAGTACCAGAATGATAGGTAGATAGATAGAAACAGTTTATTTGCCTGAATATAAACACAAACAAAACAAACACATATAATACAGTTTAATCCGGTTAATTGCATGCCGAATAATTGCATTGCATGAAGATCAAAAATCCCAAACCACCATCAATCATTTGTCAAGAAAATAATTCGGTTAATCGCATGACGGTTTATTGCATAATCCGCTTAACTGAATAGACTTGAATGGCATTTTATGCAATTAAGCGGATTATGCAACAAACTTAAACCGCAAGAGCACGACTTTCCAAGCAAAAACAAACTGCTTTAATGCGTAAACGAACTCGCCGATTGTCAACCTCATAAAAACCAAAATCGCCACCGATTAGAGATCAAAAGTGAGGCAGCGTGTGATGTGATTAATTTTCTTCAAAGATTGAATAGTCGATTGAGAACAAAATAACACTTTTTAGCGTGACGCTGGTTGTGGGTCACTTGTACTTCCGCATAAACGCACAATCCGCTTAATCGCATAAAAATGTTTGTCAAATTGATTATGCAATTAACCGAATTCAACTGTACAACAAATGATCAATTTGTTCAGTCTAGGAAGCATCGAAGAGCCCAAAGGTTTTTGAATCAAGATGCTTTCTCACTTATTACTTGGCAGTGTAACCAATAGCTATGAGAAAAAAAAACAAAAACAATCATTTGGTCCAACGAGTGATACAGCAGCAGAGATTAAGACACACTACTTTAACCCTACGTCGGGCGCAACTGATCTGACAGGCACACAGATGATGTAATTGCTTGTATCTTGAGTTTTGACTGGCGATGTCAAACACACGTCTAAATTAACCACCAGTGTTCCCTCTAGAGTGAAAAATTTGGGAAAAATGCGAAGTTTTTGGGCAAATTTTACTGATTTTGAACCAGAAATTAATATTGTAACATGCAAAACTGAAAAACGTAAACAAAAAACTTGAATATTTTAATGCAAGACTGTAGCTTGTATCTTGGAAAAACAAATTTAATGCAAAAAAATCTTAAAAGGGGTCCTCAAAGTAGTGAAATCTTTGGGCAAAAATTTCAATGAATTTATCATTTGGGCAAATTCGCACTAGTCAAAATCCGACAGGGAACGCTGCCAACCACACATACCACGTGCTGGTAAAGAACATGACATTTTTGAAGGCAGATATAGTGTAAGAGATCTCTTAGGCACATTGCGCCTGATTACGTTATTAATTTTATTAACAGTTTCAAAAAAAGACTTTTCAATTTTTTTTTAAACTTTTACTCTGTATCTAAGGCAACAATGCATAGTGATCGATAGTATTGTCCTACTCCTTTTAAAATCTGCGCTTAATTCTTTGCTATTTAATTTCAGGTATATACGCTAAAATAATGAGCGATGCTGATAGACATTGCACCCGATTACGTTTCCAGTTTCAAAAAAAAAACGTTTCAATTTTTTTAAGGCAACAATGCATACTTTCGGCACCCTAAGTCTGACTCGAACGTTTTTGCATTGAAATATAATTTCATAGAAGTAGCCTACTGTATTTTTAATGTTGTGCCAACGAGGCACATTGCGCCCTATTGTGTGAAAAATCACATTGCGCCCGACGAAGAGTTAACAGTAAATAAAGAGAATCTGGATTTTAGATTAACAGAAGGTTAAAATAATACATAACTCTGAATAGCTATTTGATTTATCCTTTTTTTAAATCACAACCAAGGTAATTTTTTTACCTTATGATCAATTTTTCTCCACAATTTAGTACCTCTATAGGTCATAGATTTTTTTACTTACTGAAGTTTGAACTTGAAGTTTAAAATATACTAAGTTACCATGTTTTGTTCCAGTATAATGACTGTGAATATTGGCGATATCAACGAAGCAGCCATTGAGTGCAGTTAAAAATTTTTTATGATGAAGCTGATACATGAATTTGGCTAGTTCAAGTTGATAGATGTCTTCTAATTGCAAAAAAATTAAGGTTTTGTATGAAGAAGTGTTTGGACAGTATTTGCTACTACACGTTATTGCACAAGCTACGCTATATTGTTTTCCTTCACATTGAGTTCTTGCATAATCATTTTGTTTGCCTTGTCCCAAGTGACTACGCCATATTGAATACGACCACAAATAAGCTAATAACACAACATACAAAAGGTCTTTCAGTCAAATAATTTTTGAATTCTGTAAATCAGTCCTGAATAACGAGCTAGAAGGAGCAAAAGATGTTGGTTGTGACAAGACCGATTCAGGTTTTCATCAACATAAATTGCTAAATACTTTACGGATTTGATTTGGTTAACATAAGTTGTATGACATGACTACACTGTGCAGTTTAAAACAGGTTTGACATGGTACCATTTTTTCAAGATATTGACTAGTAAGCCTATAATATTGAAATAATCTTCAAGCTCATCCTTCTATCACAAAATAACACAGGTGTTAGAAACTTTGCGACATGGTAACTTTGCCACAGAAACTTCGTCACACTTACATACATCGAAAATTTACATTGCCTACACCAAAACAAGGCTTTAAATTCCCGATTGTCATAGAAAATTCTATCGGGCTTTTCCACTTAAATTTATTAAGGTAACATTGATGCATGGTAACTTTGCCACACTTTCATACATTGAAAATGTGGGGAGAGGTGTGGAGAGGGAGAGTGTATGGAATTAGTGTGGAGGGTCTGGGGAAGTGGGGGGAGGTAAGGAAAGATGTGGGGAGAGGTGTGAAGAAGTGAGTGGGAAAGTGTTGTAGGGTTGGGGGCAGCATTGGAAATATCAATTAGAAATCGATAATCAATATCAACATTCTCTATTTTTTCGTCATCGAATGCTAAGTTTCTCTACTTTTTGTTTTCATTATCATTATCCCTACTTTTTTGCGTGGTAAATCCATATTAATTAATCAATACTTTTTTTCTGAATAAGTTCTTTCAAAAATTTTTATTTTTCGTTATTTTTAGTAGCATATCTGTAATTTGTGGTGTTTGCAGGAAAATATTTTACTTTACACCCACATAAAAACAGTTAGCTGGTTAACGTGCGGAAAATTCCGTACGCACTGTCATTGTTGATTCCATTCCAAAATGTAGACTAACACGAGAAAACATTTGCTTGACGTTGGTTCACTTGGTATCGCTTTGTAGAAGGCAGGACAGGGTCAGGCAGTCCAATGCAGGTGTGAAGCTAATAAAGTAGTTTCTGAATTTATGTTCACCAACTTTTGTTTTCATTTAAAAGATTACATCTGATACTGGTAGGAATAGTTTTGTGTTTCGAACTGCTGCAGCTTGGAAATGCAAAGGAAATTGCAGGTAAAGCAAAATGACATAATAAGAAACGCATTTCAAAACTAAATAAACGAGGTGTATAATCTTATTCATTCACTAGGACTACGTAGAGCTGCGGGGAATGATGGCATTGACTCTTATTTTATTCGCATTTCATGCGATGTAATAACACCCTATATCACGCAACTGTACTCCCTCTCCTTCGATTTCGGCATCTATCCAGAATGTCTGAAAACAGCGAAAATCATCCCCATCTTTAAAGCAGGCCTCAAAACAGAAGTAAATAACTACCGACCAATATCCCTTCTATCAAATTTTTCAAAAATTTTAGAAAAACTTATTTACTCACAACTAACCAAATTTCTTGAAAAGCATAAAATACTACACGATAACCAATATGGCTTTCGCGAAAATCTCTTTACCACACATGCTATGCTTGATATTATGAATAAAATAAGTTGCAACATTAAAAACAAAAAAATTACTGGATTAATTTTTTTAGATCTCAAAAAAGCGTTTGACAAGGTGTCTCATGATATCCTCTTACTAAAATTAGACCATTATGGTATCTGTGGCAACACATATAATTTATTAAAAACTTATCTAACAGGACGTAAACAGTTTGTGTCAATTAACGAAGCAATTTCATCCACGGCCGACATAGAATATGGCGTACCTCAAGGTTCAAATTTAGGTCCCATTCTTTTCTCGATATATGTCAATGACTTTTTCAATACTTATGACTCTGCACCAGTTCTATATGCTGATGACACGTGTATAAAAGTGGAAGCTGAAACAACTAATGATTTAGAACTTTTGTTAAATCAGGCAACTGAAAAAGCCAGCAACTGGATGAAAGCTAACAAATTAACAATTAATGCGGCAAAATCAAATATTATGATGATCAATTCAACTACAAAAAACGAAACTCAATACCTTGATGTCAGGCATGAAGGACAACTTATAGAACAAACTCAAAATGTCAAATACCTTGGACTATGGATTGACGACAAATTAAAATTCAATGTACATATAAAAATATCGAAAGAAAAAATGCTTGCGCTGTTGGCATACCGGTACTTTATAAGCTAAGTTCTTTTTTTCCTACGGAAGTACTTGTGCAACTCTACCATGCTCTAATATATCCTCATTTACTGTATGCTATTCCGATATGGGGATCAACATATAATACTTATCTCCACAAAATCGTTGCTCTACAAAATAAGGCTGTAAAACTCATATCTCGAGTGAAATGGGAGACTAGTGCAATACCTTGTTACGAAATTCTTGATATCTTAAAGTTAGACGAATTGTATAATTTTGAAGTTGCTAAAATTATGTATCATATTTATCACAAAGCTCATCCTCCCAATCTTACCCGTGATTTTATTAAAGTTAACCAATGGCACTCTCTAGTTACCCGCAGATCCAACTCTCATATGTTTACCACACCGCTTCTTAAAACGACCAGGTTACAACAATCGTTTCTATTCCAGGGGGTAAAAGTATGGAATTCCATTCCACAAGACATTAAAAAATGTTCTTTTAGAAAATTTAAATCAAATTATAAAAAATTTCTTTTAAATAAAGTTTAAGATAGGGGGGCAAGGGTGGTTTTAAAAGTCGAAAATCAAATACACTTCTACTGTTTCTACTGTCTATTCTTTTTGTTAATTTTATTTCCGTTGTCACTGTTAATTCCATTCAATACAAAATGCACTCGATTTACCTTGCAAATTCGGGTTGCTCTTTGTTGAGCTGCCTGAATAACCGTTGGGGGCTGCTCGACCAGAAGACTGTAATAGTCCCTTCGCAGCCTCCAGTCGAAGTACCGTATAATTGTTTAAAATTACTTTATTTGTTTACTTTGTAATATAGCTAGCGACGAATAATAAATGAACTGAACTGAAATAAATTCCACTATATAATTAACTAAACCTGCATCAAATCAAAAATACTCATAAGCTTGAAGTTAGTATATTTACATATTATGGAACAGATCTACTAAAGTACCAAAGCAGTAAAAACTGCAGACTCAGAATGATGAACTTGAACATATGCCTTCTTTAAAAATTATAACTTTTTAGCAAAATGTTTAAGGGTAATAACTATAGGGCCTGTGAAGACTGGAATAGCATAAAGTACGACCAGTGTAGCAAATAAAAATTGTGGCCTAAGCTTCAATTTTTATGAGCATTTTATTGCATATGAGGCATTCCATTATAATACAACAAAATTTTATAAAATATGCCACCATGTGGTTTCGAATTTTGCTACTTTTCTGATATGTTGATCTCCTGTGAAAATGAAGCCCGACAAAAAAATAATTTTTGAAATCGGACAAGCGGTTGCCGAGATCAGAGGTGTACGGGGTTGCCTTTTTTGGACTCCTGCTCCTGTTTTGACCAACCAGATTCCTGATCCTGCTCCTGGTCAATGACTACTTTTTATACTCCTGCTCCTGTTCAACTCCTGTTTTTACACAAAAGTGTCTGTTTAGGAAGGGAAATGGGCAAATAATTCAGAAGGCTATTTTACTGCAGCGCTGCAACTGCTCAGTGGTTTGTAACATTTTTAAGTACTTAAGAAGAAGCAGAAAAAGATCAATTGCTAAAGCTCATGCCCTTCTGAAAGTCAGGCACTTCAGAGATACTCAAGTTGTATTTTCATATAAACACACTGCTGAATAACAAGACTTAAATTTTCATTTTGGACATGTGAAACTGTTCAAATGAATTCAATTCAACTTTGATGCATACCAATAGCTACATGAAAGTTGAAAAGCAATTTAATTTTGTAATGTGCCATTAGTTATTTTGAAAGAACCAAATACTGCAGTTCAAAACGAAACAGCCTTTGTACACTGATCCTAAGCTCTGTCTGTAGAAGTGCCCACTGCCTAATTGTAATACATAACTAACAAGCTCAACTTCCAGCACTGCAGAAGTGGGATTACAAACATTTTAAATTCTAACTTTAGTAATTAAATTAAATAATTTAAATTAAAAACTTAGAGCTATTTTAAACGGTTGCCAGAGGATTCGCCACATGGAAGATTCGCCACAAAGAAGATTCGCCACACAACGAATGTGACCGAGAATTTGAGCGTAACCGTCGGACAAACGTTTGCAACAGTGTCGATGTGGAAGATTCGCCACACAGCGGTGATAGATTGGGGTTGGGGGGGGTTGGGTCGGGAGAGTTGGGGGGTGGGGTTAGGGGTTTGTGGTCGGGGAGTTTCAGGTCGGGGGAGTTAGGTCGGGGGATCGGGGTTGGGGGGTTCCCAATTCTCCCCAACCCCAAACTTCCGACCCCAATCCCACCCCCAGCCCAACCCCCCCCCGACTTCAACCCCCCTAACCCCAACCCTCTCAATCCAACCCCAACCTATCATCGTTGTGTGGCGAATCTTCCGCATCGGCACTGTTGCAAACGTTTGTCCGACGCTTACGCTCAAATTCTCAGTCACATTTGTATGTCTCACCCGTTGTGTGGCGAATCTTCTTTGTGGCAAATCTTCTGTGGCAAATCTTCCATGTGGCAAATCCCAGAGGTGGGCATTCCGCAATTTGAAGCGCAAAGCGCTAGTTGCGCAACTTCCGCACGTGCGGAAGTTGCGAAGCGCTTTAACAAATTATTTTTAGCCATTGCGCAAATTGCGCTGCGCTTCAAGGAAAATAAATCCTTCTTGCGCTTTATTGCGTTGCGAACTGAAAAAATATATAATAGTGTGCGCATTATTGCGCTGCGAACTGAAAAGAATCTGGTTGCTTGCGCTTTGTTGCGTTGCGCACTGTCGGAAGTTGAAATACTGCGTTGCGCTTCGTCGGATTAATTAAAGCGCAATGTGCTGGAGTAAGCAGTTTTTTGTAACTGTTTTTAATAGAATAGCAGTTTGTTTCTTGATGCGTACAATAGACCTATAGGTCAATTTATTGTAGCAAAAATTTTCAGCTCATCAGAAATGTGGTACCCTAAAGTCTTTTGCTTTTTAAAATAATTGCAAGTGCTTAAAGAGATCATTGAGTGTTGAATAAATCGTATTTACTTGTTGTTGTGGAGAACTTCGCCGCATATGCAAATTATGATTTACCGCGATGAGGTGCTTTTAACGGCACGCGACAATGCAACGTGGCGCAGTGGTTTGGAGCGTCGTTTTTACGACGACCATGATCGCAAGGTTGAAGGTTCAACTCTCAACCTAGTCTCGTTGTTGCGTCCTTGGATAAGATGCTTCACGTTGATTATCTCTGCTTGGTGAAATCTGGCAAGCGGCAAATTAAATACCGTAAAATGCCCTAACTTTAGACTCAAACCATACTTTAGCCAAAAACAAAATTGTAATATTTATTTTCAGCGAGGCTTAACGGTTAGAGATTTTTTAAACATTTTGCAGTCAAAACTTCATCATAGCTTAGTAGTCAGATTTGTGGTAAAACATCCTGCTGTTGCCAATCAGGGAGCATCTGGATGACATTTCTTCGAAAACGTTAAAAAACGAAAAAAATGGTCTCCGGAAAAGTGACTTGTTACCATCTGGTAAGCATCATCCTTGTTCAATCTTAATGGTGCCAAAATATGCCTAATATGGAGCAGAATGCACACATTGCATTTTGATTTCTGATCTTCAACCTAAATAGCTATTGTGGGGGTGGCTAAAGTAAGGACATGAATTTTTGCAAGGAAAACCTAACTTTAGCCACCTTATTTCAATATCTATACATGGTATGTAATTGTTAATACTGTGAAGTTGACCTAGCTGCCAAAGTGTCTTGATGCTTTTTTATGTTAAATGTGCTAATTCTTGATGTTTCTAAGCTGCCAAAGTGTCTTGATGTTTTTTTTATGTAATAGGTGCTAATGCCATCACAGAAAATAGGGTCCTACTAAAACCTGCAGGAGCACAAGGATCACAAGGAACACAAGGAGCACAAGGATCACAAGGAACACAAGGATCACAAGGATCACAAGGACCGCTAGGAGCACAAGGAACACAAGGATCACAAGGACCACAAAGAACACAAGGATCACAAGGACCGCTAGGAGCACAAGGAACACAAGGAGCACAAGGATCACAAGGACCACAAGGATCACAAGGACTGCTAGTGGCGCAATTGAGCTATTACTAAAAGCTGCAGGAACACAAGGAGCGCAAGGAACTCAAACCTAACTGACCTAACCCTAACTAAACCGAACCCTAATGGAAACTAATCCGAATCGAACCTAACCCTAACTAAACCTGACCCCCATTGAACCTAACTCTCATCGAACCTATCCCTAATGTGCTCCATGCGTTTCTAATTGCGCCACTAGTGGTCCTTGTGATCCTTGCGCTCCTTGTGATCCTTGTGTTCCTTGTGATCCTTGTGCTCCTAGCAGTCCTTGTGATCCTTGTGGTCCTTGTGTTCCTTGTGATCCTTGTGGTCCTTGTGATCCTTGTGTTCCTTGTGCTCCTTGTGTTCCTTGTGATCCTTGTGCTCCATGTGATCCTTGTGCTCCTCGGTCCTTGTGATCCTTGTGCTCCTTGTGCACCTTGTGTACCTGCAGGTTTTAGCAATACCGCAGAAAATATGCTCTTTTTCATTAAATTTGATCAAAAAATGGTGTGTTAGGACTTACCGTAGCAAGTGCAGAAATGTTTTTTAAAAACACTCAGGGTGGCTAAAGTAAACTCTATGACTCCTAAACGGTCATTTTATGACTCCTAAATGGTCATTTCTGTTCAAAATATGAGTTTGGCTAAAGTTCGGAAAATTCTTCCAAACTTTAGCCACTCAAGAAATATAAAAAAAAATGGGTTTCCCCACTTAATTGGGGACAAGTAAATACACTAATGCTTAGTAAGGCCTAGTCCCTTTATTTTCAGTACAAAGTAAGAAAAGTTTCTCTACTATGCTAAAAATGAAACCAAAATAACTCTGAAAAATGGCTAAAGTATGGGCATTTTACGGTAAGTCAGAAGCAAAATTCAACCGGAAAACTCGGAAACAAAGGCAACTCCTAAGCGAGTCTGGATTCGTCCTAAGCAGCGCCTCCTTCGCTTTCTCGTGATAAGAGGATGAAGATGAAGAAAGCAATCATCAGCAACGCATCTTTTTTCGCTTCTTGTTTAATTTTCCTGTTCGTTGACCACGCGAAATCCTGTTACAGTCACTTGCATTAAAATCGTTGTCGCGTTGTAGACAACTGCGTGCTGTTAAAAGCACCTACAAAAATAACTCAAGAAAAAATTGCATTGCTTATACATCTACTCGTTGCGCTTTATTAAATTTTTCATAGCGAAAGTTGCGTTGCGCTTTTTTTTTTGTATAAACCTCATTGCGGAAGTTGCGTTGCGCTTTAATGCAAAAAAATTATTGATTGCGGAAGTTGCGTTGCGCTTTAATGCGAAAAAATAATTGATTGCGAAAGTTGCGTTGCGCTTCGATCAATTTAAAAATTAGGTTGCGTTAGTTGCGTTGCGTTTCATGACTTAACAGAACTTTTGCGCTTTGTTGCGCTGCGCTTCAACCAATTTTTAAAAAATGCCCACCTCTGGCAAATCCTCTGGCAACCTTTTAAACATTCAACAGGTAGATCAGTAGATAACAAGTAAAGCAAATTTAAAGATCTATGCAAAAGAAATTAACAAAGTGAGCACTTAGCAGCTTAGTGGTGCAAATCCGAATAAGCCACCGATTTCAGGACCAATGCCTTATATATGCAAAATGTGCTGTCTTCAAGTCATGTTTCAATATTGCTTCTTTAATGACAAGCTTGGGTTCAGGTTGCTACCCTTAAATTAACCTTCAAACCTAACAAAACACTAAACTCAAAATTCTGCACTAACCCAATTAGGCCTACCGGTACTTCAAAATAGTGAGGTATATAATATAAATATTACCGGTAATAACTAAGGAGTTATACCGGTACAGTTATAGCCTAATAAAAAACTGAAGTTGAAAGAACAGATTGACGAGGAAGACTAGGTTGCGCTTGCGCTCTTCAAGTCAACAGCCACACAATCATGAGTGAAATGTTGTTGGCCAAGTCGTGACTTGAACCCATGATGCTGGTTTAAAGCCCAACGCCAATTCCGCTCAGCCATGTCACTTAATGACGGTTCAATACATAAAAATCAATTTAACAAAATACTGGCAATTACTTTTCCGATCATCAGCAAAACATGGTCATTTCTAAAACTATTGGCTATACAAACAAAGCAATTTACCGTAACCTAGCAGCAACAAAAAATTTTATACAATTACCCAGTAACTTTCAAAATTTCTGGTAAACTTGTGGGTTGTGAAAAACTTGAATTTAGAACTTTTGGCCCTTGAAAAGTGAAGAAATGCTGGTTCAGTAACGGTAGCTGCTGGACTAAGTCAGCCTATCTGCAATCCACAAAAGCTTACTGCAAGACTGCTTTGTAGTCTGCATTAAAACACTAAACTGTGGTACACAAATAATTCCACATCGCTTAGCTGACTACCCTTAGTACTAGTACCCTTACCCAAACCATACAATCATAATTAGTCGGTTGGGTTAGGCAGTTAGGCCTGCCGCGTGTGGTCTATCGTCTGGTACTACCTGACTACCCGCAACTAAATTTTTACTGGTAATTCAGTTTATTTGCCAAGTGATTGCATTATGCTGCTAACATCAGAAGAACTTGTTTTACTAAAGGCAGAGGCTAAGGTTACGTGACCGTAACATTTGTCTCTTTGGTTTATTTTATTATCCCTTCACGCTTCCCCGATTGTACGAGAGCGTGACGAAGTAATAAAATAAACTAAAGAGGCAAATGTTACGGTCACGTAACTTTAGCCACTTCCTTTACTAAACTTGTCTTGTTTTTAGGTATAGTCATTTTCCCAACTGCGCCGTTTCGTTATTTTTGCGGAAGTGCGCCAGTCATTATGAACTTGAACTTGCTGATAACTAAACCAAAAATTTACATTGCAGTACAAAGAGCATACTACCTGAAGCTTCTAAACAGAAAACTAGTCCCATATACCTTGAACAAATCTCAAAAACTTAATTTGAAAACCTACTCTCAAAAACTCCAGTTTTCGCCTACTCAAAACTTTTCAGCCGCGTGTCGTAACTTTCTAGTTTCTAGCGAACCGCTCAACCAAGAAGGCTCATTTTTGTACTAATGTTTTCAGCTAAACCTGTACTGACTTTTAGTGGACAAAAAAGAAGAAACGGATCTCCACAAGAAGAAGTCAAGAGAAATGGCGAACTTCGGAGATATTTTCGACGCATTAGGAGAAAAGCTTGCATCGTCAGCGCATTCTTTGTTCGAAACTGTAGCGATTTACGTGTGTGGTGACATGACCAGCAAAGTACTAGACCAAGGAAATATGTACTAACGTGATTTAGGTTTTCTTAGTCTTATCATTTAAGCAACAGTAAATCTATGCCAATGATGTTAGATTAGGGAATAGGTTACAGCTGCTAAAGGGTTAGCTCTGGCCATTCTTCTGAGCCCCTAAAATTTAAATCTCTATATTTAGGCTACAACATATTGGAAGAATTACAAAATCTGACAATGCATTATAGTAGACTTCTGCGGTGAAACTTCAGCTAGCTTATGATCGGACCAGAAATCTAGGTTAAATTCCAGCTACGTAGAAAGTGATTATTTGAGAAAGTGACAAAATGGAAGTCGTACTGTACAGAGAAAATTGTTAAATTGAAATTTAAAATTAAATTGAAATTAAAAATAGGCTAATCATTTTGTCTGTGGATGGTTCAAGTTAGGCCTGTAGAAGACTTTTAAGTTTTAATTGAGTTGTAATGACATGATAATGCATAGTTTTCAGTTCTAATATTAAACTATATTTTTTGTCAAAAGTTTTGTCATTGCTTATAAGATAATTTTTATGCGAAATGGCGAAAAATTGGAATGAAAAAGATGTGGATAACGCGCTAAATGAAGTGCAGGCGGGATTGATGTCTGTGCGTGGTGCGGCGCTAAAATATGGCATTCCGGAAACCATTCTGAGACGTCGGAAAAACGAAATACCAGATTTTCCAATAACTTCCATAACAGGGAGAAAACAAGAATTAAGCTGGGAAGTTGAAGGGGCGTTAGCTGACTGCATCGGGATATTATGTAAGCATGGTTTTAGTCCCTCGATTGATGATATTTTAAATCTAGTTCAAGAGAATTTGGAAGCCAACAACATTAAAACAAGTTTTGTCAATAATCGTCCGGGAAGACGCTGGCTAGATGGATTTGTGAAAAGAAATTCTCTCTCGCTTAAAAAAGCAAATATGATCACAAAAACCCGAAAATCAGCCACTTCCAACCCATTTATTATATATCAATTTTATGATATGTTAGAAGAAGTAGTTCGCTTGAACAATATTGGTCCAAACCAAATTTGGAACTGTGACGAAACTGGTTTCCCCCATGATCCTACCAGTTGCCGAGTGGTTGGACCACGAGGCAAAGTGTCGTATAAAGTTACTGCTGGGCCTGGACGCCAAAACACAACTGTTTTGGCATCTTGCAGTGCTGCGGGCGATGTTTTTCCGCCACTGATTGTCTTCCAAGGAAAAAATTTTCAATCATCTTGGAAAGGTAAGTTCCTATAACCTCAACTTTACTTCATGCTTAAACGTAGGCTAGTCAATGCATGTACATTTTATGATATCAATAGTTCACAGTTCAAATTGCTATTGCTTACAGTATGTCGACTTAGCTCGTAGGCTTGTAAAAACCACACAAAGTTCAAACTTTTGATATATTATATCACAAATATGCAATATTTTAGGATCCAAAGCACATCCGGGATTTCTTTACGGAATCAGCGAAAGTGGCTGGATGACAAGCGAAGTGTTTTACACTTGGCTAAAGAAATTTAGCTCAAGAATTAGCCAAAGGCCGATAGTATTGTTACTGGATGGACACCTTAGCCATGTTTCCGCGAAGGTGATTCGCTTCGCCATCGACAACAACATAATTTTAATAAAGTTTCCTCCGCATGTCACCGATATATTGCAACCGCTTGACGTCTCTTGCTTTGGGCCACTCAAAAGAAAGTGGTCAACTCTTTTGAGCAACCGTTCAAGTCTAGCAGGCAATCGCCGGTATTTGAGCAAGCCTGATTTTGTGGACGAGCTTGCAAACATGTGGTTCAAATGCCTAACTTCACAAAATGTCAAAAGTGGTTTCGAATCGACAGGAATTTTTCCCGTCGATAGAAGCAAGTACAATAAAGATCGCCTCAACCCACGATTGCTCAGACGATATAGCAAGTGGGTTGATGAAGGGAAGGAAGAAAACGTCATGGAGATGGCAACGTCTTTGAATACGCCAAAGAAAGAAAAAACAGCCGATGACCAACCATGTTCATCAACAGCTGCTGCTGATACCGTGGATGACCTCGCCATTCTCGGACCGAAGCCATCATGTGACCCCAGGGAAGGAATGGAATGGTTCCCTACTTGATCCATTCGGCCCAAAACTCTGCCGCAACCCCCACAAGCCTCATCCACTCCATTCAAAGACAAAACTTCCAGAAGCAGCCTGATGGAGAGTTTCGAGAGCTCACTTGTATCAAAAATTATGCCCATTAATAAGGAGAAGGCACAAAAAAGGCGCAAAATTGATTTGGGTGCTGTCGTCATTAGTGACGAAAATTATTTGAAAAAAATTACCCAACCATTAAAAAGAACCAAAAAAAGTTTTCCCGGCATTCCAGTTGGCACAGATGATATCGAAACTGTGGACGAACTCGAGAGCACAGATGAGGGTGAAGATGAGGAAGAAGAAGAACAGCAGCTGTCTTTCTTCGAGCAACTGGCCTCATTCTGGAAATCAATTTCACCTCCAACGACCGAAGAGGAGCTTAAGGGGTGCTGGTGCGCTTGTGTGTACCTGTCCAAAAAGCGCGAGCTGCTCTACTTTGGCAGAGTAATGCGGCGATTTTTGGTAGAAGAAGGAGGGCCGGTCGAGAGCTTGCAAATCGATTGCTCCGTAAAGGAACAATCTGGGTCTCCTGGAATTTTTGAAAACATTGGCTCCCATCTTGGACAAGACATTGATATATTCAATGCGTCGAATGTACTCTGTCGAGTCAAAATGGTTCCGAAAAAAGGAGGAAAATGGGTGTGCAAGAACTTTGCAAAGATTAAAAAATTATTCAGTTCTACCTCGCTGGCAGAGCGCGAAAATGCGTTCAATAATTTTTGCCTTAATTTTTCCTAAGTTATTCATTGCTGCTTGTGCTAGGCCTATTTTGTTTCTTCATTGCCGCTTGGTGTAGGTCTATTTTGTTTCTTCATTGCTGCTTGATGTATTTTCTTTCTTCATTTCTGCTTGATGTATTTGGTTTTTTCATTGCTAGGCCTACTTGGTATATTTTGTTTCTTCATTGCTTCCATTTGTTTTTGTTTGTTTCTTTATTGCTTTATTTTTTATGCTTAGGCTACTGTATTTTTTAAATTTGTCATTTTTTTTGCTGCAAACTTATGCTTGATCGTTCGCTGTGATTACGTCGTGGCATGAAAATTTTACATTTCGTTACTTTTCAACACTTCTGGTTACTTTTTATCACTTGGTACGTGTGCTTATTTTTAACTGTCATAAGATGTTGTAAATAAATTTTTGTATTCGTCATTTTGTTGGTAATTTATGTTTTTATGGTTAGCATGGAATTTAATAATTCATGCTCCAGAAAACAGCATAAGGTTTCCTGATTAAACATAATATGCTGCTGGGCAGCATGGTACAGTTTCTGACAGTCGTAATTGTAAGGGAGTATTTCAACTCCCACCCAAGTCACGTTGTAACTTACGTTCTTTGAATAGACGCTTACCTCTGTGGTTTCTGCGCAAGAAAAAATGGCAAGATGCAGCATTGAAGAAGTATTATTTATTGGCATATTTATCCTCCTATCACGAGAAAGCGATACGAGCTCCCTTAGGAGTTGCCGGCCATCTGTCTGCCACACTAAGATGGGGAATCCCGTTAAGTGCCTTTTCCAACGGCACAACAAGCGAACTTGCCGGCTTGCTCACACTGTTCTTTTAATGCTGAACGTCAAGCAAGAAAGCTGTAAATGCTATTTTTCAAGTCATTGGTTTGACCCGACTCGGAATCGAACCCCAAGTCTACCGATCCAGAAGCAGACGCTCTATCCACTCGGCCATCTGATCGGTTCTAAATTCGTTCGTAAGTAGTCTGATCGATTCTAAGTACCGGTAGTGTAAATTCGTTTGCAACTGTAACTCTTTAGCGAATATGGGTTCGCCTATGCGTTACGTCTCTGTCAATTCCTCCAAAGAATTACAGTCAAAGTCAAACTTTGTTATTTTGTATTGTATTTTGCAAATAAATCATATTTACCACAGCGATGAAAAAACCTTTCATTGATTAAAATCAGTACTAAAAGTTTCATTAACTAATGCCAAAAAAGAAAACAAAACGACGCATATGTGTAGCAATAATTTCGATTGTCTGCAATTAAAAAAATATGACGTCACACATACGTCATGCATGACGTCACTGTCATTGCTTCCTTTTTACGATCGATATATGCAAATAATTTTCCATAATCGGTCAAGTTAAGAAGTTTTAAACAAAAATGATTGTTGCATAGGTAAACACTTCCAAAATCGTATGATTCGTATTAATGGCGCAGTTTGCAACTGCGCCGTGGCGAACAAGGTTTTTTTGCCAAATGCGCCATTAATTTTTTCTAATTAATTATCAAACGTACTAAGAGTGATTTTCGCTAATTTTTTTACTGAAAGTAGAGAAGGAAGCTAGTAGCCATTTCTGAAAAAAAAAAAAAATCAAAAAAATGCAGAAAATAACATCGCTACAGCGTTTTAAGACGAAAATCGCGGCGCACTTAGGAAAATGACTATATACTATGGCTGCTCTGCAAGATGCAAAATATCGGCTGTAATTAGACTATCCATTAATACCGAAGAAGAACTTGTTTTACTAAACTTGTCTTGGGGTGCTACTAAACAGTACATGTCCGCGATGTCCGCGATGTCAACAATGTCCGCGATGTCAACGATGTCCGCGATGTCCACGATGTCCGCGATGTCCCAAATTGCGATGTCCGCGATGTCCCAAATTGCGATGTCCGCGATGTCAACGATGTCCGCGATGTCCACGATGCCCGCGATGTCAACGATGTCTGCGAAGTCAACGATGTTCGCGATGTCCACGATGTCCGCGATGTCCCAAATTGCGATGTCCGCGATGTCCCAAATTGCGATGTCAACGATGTCCCATGTTGCGATCGATCGCCATTTGGGACATCGCGGACATCGCAATTTTGCAGATCGTTGACATTGCGGACATCGTTGACATCGCGGACATCGCAATTTGGGACATCGCGGGCATCGTGGTCATCGTTGACATCGCGGACATCGCAATTTGGGACATCGCGGACATCGTGGACATCGCGGACATCGTTGACATCGCGGACATCGTTGACATCGCTGGCATCGTGGACATCGCGGACATCGCAATTTAGGACATCGCGGACATCGCGGACATCGTTGACATCGCGGACATGTAGCCTACTATTTAGTAACACCGTATGCACAGGGCAGGAAAGATCTAGCAGTACCGGTACTGAGTACTGGTGTTTTATTTGCACCCACTTTCCATCTCAAACTAGTCTATTTACAATATTTTCAATTCATCTCTAAACACATACTGGTATCGTAAGCCTACCACTGACCAGTACTTCTTCATTTGCAAAGCATTGTAAAGCCAAATAGTCATTAAGTCCTACTGTCTTGCAGCTACATCATACTTAACAACAGAATCAGCAACCTAGGCTTTCTTCAAATGACTCTGACGTCACGCGCAACAAGCAAAATTTTCCATCCAGTTGGATTCGCATGCGAACCTTCGCAAGTGGTGGCTCGTGACGTAGGCAACCTTCGCGGCGGTGTAAACGGTAAAACAAATTATACAAGGAGGGAAAAGTTCTTCGCGTCGCGTCCGGTGTAAACGCGGCTTTAACCCGCACAAAACCGGTAGTCCTATTTTTAGGATCTTTAGGATTTTAGGATTTAGCCGCAAAATCCTTAGCGTCCTAAAAAAAGACCACCAGTAGGGGTAGTCCTTTTTTTAGGATCCTGTAAACGGTTTGCTTTTTCGATCGTGTTCTTGGATTAAGCTATCTATAATAAAATTATTTTTGAAGGCTGGAGTTGGTTAATAACGCTGCTCGATCATCACTCGATGACACGCGCAACGCGCGCTATTGCTTTTGATGTCATTCGTGTGTCGTAAACTTCTGTTGCATCAAATCAAATCTTCATTATACTCGCCGTATTACGCCCAAGCGTGTAACGAGTTGCGGGGCCCATCTCCGCGGCTTATTGCTTGGGCAACTCAGATCCGAAGAAACGTGGCAACGATGGCGAGCCGTTGGCAACACTGAGTCCGATTTGACCACACGGATAATCGAACGCCAGATCTCCTGCACCAATAGAGTGCGCTTGACAACTGAGCCAACCAGCCGGTTATAGACAGGGTAACTATACCAGCCGCTTGCCAGAGTGATTAAAGGCATTGCTGTCGGCGCGAGTGGTTTGGAGTTCCGTTTTCCAGGCCTACCGATTTGGACAGGGTAACTATGCCCGCACCGATAGCAATGCTTTTAATCATTCAGGCAACCGGCTGGTACAGTTTTTTTGCCGGAATCAAATCAGCTATACATTTTTTCTGGACCTTTGCAAATAATGAACTTTTCTAATTGCACCGATACTCATTATAGTTGAGTAGCCCTGGTTTACAGGATCCTAAAAATAGGACTACCCCTACTGGTAAACCTTTTTTTAGGACGCGTTTCGTTTTACGCATTTAAAATTGATTTTGGTTATGTTGCGGTTAGAAAATCGATCATTTCCGGTGTTTATTGGCTATAACTCATCATAATGAAGCTGACAATGCTAAAACACGTTCGAAAAAGTAAACCGTTTACAGGATCCTAAAAATAGGACTACCCCTACTGGTGGTCTTTTTTTAGGACGCGTTTCGTTTTACGCATTTAAAATTGATTTTGGTTATGTTGCGGTTAGAAAATCGATCATTTCCGGTGTTTATTGGCTATAACTCATCATAATGGAGCTGACAATGCTAAAACACGTTCGAAAAAGCAAACCGTTTACAGGATCCTAAAAATAGGACTACCCCTACTGGTGGTCTTTTTTTAGGACGCGTTTCGTTTTACGCATTTAAAATTGATTTTGGTTATGTGGCGGTTAGAAAATCGATCGTTTCCAGTGTTTATTGGCTATAACTCATCATAATGGAGCTGACAATGCAAAAAAATTTGGAAAAAGCAAACCGTTTACAGGATCCTAAAAAAAGGACTACCCCTACTGGTGGTCTTTTTTTTAGGACGCTGAGGATTTTGCGGCTGCGTCCGCAAAATCCTAAAAATCCTAAAGATCCTAAAAAAAGGATGACCCCGCAAAACAAGCAAATTATCGGAACCAAATTGGCAAATTTTAAACAAATACCACAAGAATGCGGTAATTTTTCCCTCGAGATCCTGCTCCTGCAACAATTGGAAACTTATGACTCCGGTTCCGGCTGAAACATTGACACTCCTACCAGAGTCGACTTCGGTACTCCGGTTGGCGGTTTGTGTACATCTGTGGCCGAGATAGAGAGAATTGAATTTTAGACCGCCACTAGGTAATGCTCTTCATGCAGTAATTTTATTTTTTATATTATGAGTTATGCTTAAGGAGGAGAGGTAGTTGAAGTGTCGATTTTACCATTTTTGGGGGTGTAGAATCCGAAAATGGTATTGTTTTTGACATTAATAAATGTTCAAGCTGATATTACCAGATTTAAAAGTTTTGGATGGAGAAATAAACCCCCTAAAAACCCCATGTGGGAATCGAGGTACCCCAAAAAAGTAACCACTACGTAGTTGTTTTTTATCTATACTTTAACATTGCTTTAACATTGCTACTCTAACATTGCTATTTACAGCTTTCCTGCTTGACGTTCAGCATTGAAGGGACAGTGAGGAGAAAGCCGGCAAGTTTACTTGTTGTGCCGTTGGGAAAGGCACTTAGCGGGATTACCCCATCTTGGTGAGGTAGACAGATGGTCGGCAATTCCTAAGCGAGCTCGTATAGCGCATTGATCGCTTTCTCGTGATAGAAGGATAAATATGGAACTAAATAAATAAAAATTTTGTGCAAAGGCATAAACACATTATGAATACTGCACATCTTCAATATTCTGTTTGTGATGACCCCCAAGATTCCTCTCAAAATCGACTGCCATGTGGTTGTTTTATTAATGTAACAACCCATGACATATAGATACTAATCTAAGATGACATATTTATTTTTTTCCCACACAAAGTAGTTAATCACGTTCAACTCTAGAATGGTGACGTGGGTGATTTTCTCCTGGGTGAGTTTTTGATCCTTTGGTTTACATATAACAGAGGGTAAGAGATGCTGGTCGAACTCAGCATCTTCATCGCTCTATCAAACTTAGAGGAAGGAGGGTGTACTATCCTGCTCTCTCCCTTCGTTTGCTCATGGGAACGCATTTATATTATCCGATGGACCATTACAGAAAGTAGCATATTTAGCTCTTTTTGCCTCTCATAAAATATAGTCGAAAAGATGGACTGGGGATGAGTAGCTGTCACAGCATAGTCAAACAACCCAAGAACGCGTCCATGAAAAGAAAAGCAATTTCATCCGTTTGTTTCGTTTTGTGACAATATTTACCAAGATTTTCAAAAGAAAAATTTTGTAACTCAAAAACGATAACAATTCAAAGCGTAATTCTATTTAAATTATGTTTACTCCTGAATTGGCAGTTTCATTTTTATTGCATGCGTTCAAAACGAAAGAACTTTCAGCGAAAGCAAAGTTTTTTAAATTTTAATTTTTGAGAAAAATTTTCGTGAGGTTACCATTAAGACATAAAAAACATTAATGTTACCACGTTGCCGTTGCAGGGTGTAAATAATAATTTTGATCTATTTTCTGTATTGTTGAATTCGGCAGAATACAACAAGCATTTTGCTTGAAAGTGGTTATCAATGTTAAAGGGTGTCTTTGTCCATAGCTCCAATGCTATGTGGCATAAGCTGTGACCTGTTATAATATTTTATTGCATGACGTTTTCCATGTCAATTTGAATTTTCTAAAGTTGATTTATCATGTTATAGAAAGTTTTGCCAATTATTGATGGTGTGGGGATTCAGTAATGGACTCAGTGTGGGGTAATGATTTGTGTGGTAACGGGGTGTTACTAGTTGGTAGTGGGCGCAGGCTAGCCAGTAGGTCTAGCCTATCCTCTTTTGAATGTGCCCCACTAGCGAAAGCGCAACTTCGGCCGTAGCCGCGCGTGAACACTCTCGATGGAAATGGATGGAAGGCCCGATAGGCAGCTGTAACTCTTTTGTAGACTAGCTGCTGCGCAGTAGCCTACCAAACTCTTTTAGGGTTGCTGGGAAAAATAGATTCCCAAATGGATTGCTCGGAAACTTCTGGATCTTCTTTTCATCAATTTTCAGGCAGTAGTTCAGCAGCATCTTTTAATTAAAATTTAACCAAACAGACAATAACTCAGAACAGATAGAGCACTCCTACAAACTAGACTTTTTGAATGCCGCCAGCTACCTGTATTTATAGTTTTTTTGAACATCGAAATGGACAATGACGTCACACACAAAATTGGCCAATTGCAGCGAAGCGGGAAATATTAATATTTTCGAAAAGATGTAATATGAAGGAAGTTGCAAGATGAGCATGGTCGCACTGCGGCGCCAGCGAGCCGCTACGAGACATAAAGTTAAAAATCAGGCGAAAACTTCTATTATGCAAATGAGACATCGAAATTCCTGTATGGAAAGTTCGTTTTTTCTGCGCCGGATTTCTGCGCCAAATTTTTTTTCGGTGATTTTTGCGCCACACCAATCCTGCGCCACTAATTTCCTTGCGCCAAGCCGCCAACGGCAGGGCCGTATCCAGAATTTTGTTCAGGGGGTAGGCTAAATTAAATAAAATTCCGGTGGTGTGACGTAGCAGCGAAGGCCCGCAAGGGGCGAGCCCTTCAAGGAGGGTCTGGGGGGGTTCTCCCCCCAGGAAAATTTTGAATATCTGAAGCCAATTTTGCGCATTCTGACGCATATCTGAGGAAAAAATCGCCCAGATGTGGACAGAGGAAAAAATCGCCCAGATCGGCCAACCATGTTTACTTCGCACGCGATATAAAAAAAATTATGGTCCTTGATTGACCTTGCGTATATAATCACTCACCACAGTTGCTTTTTGTGGCATCTCATCTGAAAAACTCACTTTAGAGCTCAATACTTTTCCGTTGATTTTATATGTTACAGCTCAGCGAGAAGTGTGATTTGCGTTGAATGATGCAATTGATCGCTAGACAACCAGGCCCAGACAATTTTTCAAAAACGAATGACTACCTACCAAGGAAATGTTGTGAAAAAGCGTGCATAGGCTAATCAAATATTTTGCAAAAGGTGTTGGCTGGATCAAAAACTTACTTCGGTGATTTTATCGATTTTTGTCGCAGATTTTTCTCCATCACCACAAATTGCTTTCGGCAATTTCTCGATTTCGCACCGCAGACGGTGTCAGAGCAATCTTTTCGGACATTTGACGGAATTGGTTCTATTAATTTCGGTCATTGAGAAAAAAAATCGAAAAATAACCGACAAATGACCGAAAAAAAGAAATAGGGCCAATTTAGGGAAATAATTCCCATCTATTTCATTAAAAAACATGCCTGTAGGCTAATCTATACAACTTATTATTACGGTCACATGTGCAGAAGCACGTTTGGACAATCAGGATAAAAGCCTTATTTAGTAGGCTATTTTCATTTTTTATAACCTACGACGTATTGTAGTTCAGACGAAAGTTTCAATACGAAAAATGCACGCCAAAATACAAAAACAGATAATTAAAACACGACACAAGCACATCAAAAAATTAAGCAATAAAGCATAAAACGCTTCAAAAAATTGTTGGGGTTTAAAAACAGATCAAAAGATTGTTAGGCTATACCGGTACCGGTTGTTTAATCAATTACAAAAGGTACGGCAAACGAGCAGCCATGTTTTCTTGTCGCTCCAGCACTTTTCCACGCTTATGGTATTTCGCTTTTTCTCCGAGGACGGGAGGCAGGTGCTTTGGAAAAGCATAAGATGCATCACCGTTTATATACAAGTCTGCAATTTCCCCAATCGCTCTTTTAGCTTGAAGGAGTGGAGGCAAACACCAATCAATTTTAGCTCTGAATAAAAAATGTATATTAGTTTCTTACTGCAGGCTACTATACTCGGTATGTAGTATACTCTTATATAAAAAGGTTGGTAAAAGAGCATCTAATAGGCCTACTGCACTTCGGATCAGTTAAGTTAAATTCCTTTTTGTCAAGTTGCCTCAGCCAGAAAACAGCGACAGGACTTCTCGTTCCTATGATGCCCTGCGTCTATTCTACCACATCAATATGGGCAAATCCCACTAAGTGCATTTCTCAACGATGCAGGGTCAACAAAATTAAACTTGCTAGTTTGTTCTTCACTCTGTCTCTTTATTGCTGAGTGTCAGGTAGGGAAGCTGTGAATACCAATGAACCCAAGATTAGGCTATAGCTCCGTAAGCAAAAGCCTCTATCCAATTCATGTTACTGTATCTCTACAATTTTATCCAATTTCTTCGTTTAAGATTTCACACCTTCCCAACAATTACGTTGCGAATTTGGGTTGAAATTTAGTCACAAGTTGGCTCAATGTAAACAAAGTTGCAGATTTTTTGCCGATTGACGATCGTAAATTTATCGGTATCAGTCAACTTTAAATCCATATTGTAACCTCTATAATCTATATAGACCAAAATCCTTACCTCAACGCAAGAGTGTCGTTGTTTTGTGGACCAGATTGTTGTTGAGTAGCCATTACGCTGTAAAATGATTCCACTACTGCTTACAACTGTCAATCCTACATGGGCCAAATCGTCACGGTTGACTGATTCGAGCGTTCCGGACGCTGATTTCGGAAAGTGATTCTACTGTATATCTCTATACTGTGCCTGCACTGTGATCTTAACAAGCCCTACAGTCACTTCTATGCTCCCTCAAATCAATTCGTTCACTTTACTTTCTCACAAAAGCTGTTCCTAACCAGTGATTCTTAACCTTTGTGAGTCACGGTCCCTTAAGACTTTTCCAAAGCTATGGACCCCTTGAGTTTAAAACAGGGATTCTGGAGTAGTCACATGCATGCATGACTGCAGTTTTAACCAATCGAGCGGATTCCTTAAAGTCTCTTTACGGGCCCCTTATGGGTTCGTGGACCCCAGATTAAGAACCCCTATCCGTCTATCGTATTAAGTAACTCGTGAAAATTTAAATATTTTATTATTTTTGTGACGTAACAACAGAACGAAAAATTATCAAAGGGTGTTGTTACCGAATTACAAAACAGCATCATAAGAAATAAAAATCTAAACTGTATAAAGTAAACATTTTGTCTATTTTTTAGTGTCCTCGAAGGACCATTCATTTTCCTTTTTTTTTTCGAAAAAAGAGGCAGATCTTCTTAAAAGAGGACGTATATGGTAGCCCTAAAATAATGGAATTGTATAAAAATATAATTTATGATTAAAATCAAGTTTCAACACTTCACGCTTCTTCACTTGTCACTGCTTCAAGGTATTTTTCCCCGAAATCCAGTTGATCGAGAAGTTTGACGCCAGTAAATCAGAAGTAGGAAGCGGCGCGCCTTTGGAAGAAGTCAAATGGCACCATAGGTGGCACATTCGTGCTTTGCTGTAAAATTGAAAATTATAATTGGCAACACCAACACGAACGTGAATGCTATTTGGGAAAAAAGTTTCGAAGAATGAGATGATAGCGATGTAAGAGAGACCTATACATTAGCTCACGAGCTTCCTTATGGTATCGTGACGTAAGCGTACACTGCAAAACCGCATTGTCGTGATTGTCCGATGATCTGGGCACCTTGCGCGGCGTGGCTGTAGTTAAATACACATTTTTGCCGATGGAATATTTTTGCGCCAAGTAACAAAAGTAATGAAATTCTGCGCCAATTAGCTCATATTTCGCAATTTCTGCGCCAGCTTGGCGCAGAAATTGTGATAGTTTCTGCGCCGGATATATCCGGCGCAACATACCAACTTTCCAATCTGGTCGAAATTGACGTGTTTGTGACATCATCATCGAAAATGACTTGAAATTCATAGTCCAAGCATCTGCATGACTGGACGCAAAATATAGTGAACAAAATTACAGAGACGGCAAATGCTTTATTTTGGTAAATTCGCCACAATGGTTTACTGCAAATCCCCAAACTTAGTATCGTAATGATGCAATATCAGCCTTGTGCCTTAATTCTGTAAAGGCTGTCATATTGTATAACCTCCATGCAGCTGGAACCTCACAAAATCACTTTATGACAAGATGTTGTAATGATATCTACATTTTCATATTCAATTGAAAGAATATGTACAATTGGTGCTATATGCATGTTGCACTGCATTGATGTGGTATTGCGGTATTTTGCATAGGCGCGGGAAGTGGGGTGCCAGGGGGGGCTCAAGCCCCCCCTGAACTTTTTTTAGCCCCCCCTGAACCATTTGAGCCCCCCCTGACAATTAAAAAAATTATGCACTGAGTGCGACGTGATTAATGCTCGCAACGTACATACGTAATGAAGCAAATATTTTTTAAAGTGCTTTTAACCAACGAAGAATCACTATTCTTTTAAAAATCAGTCAGTTATTATTCACTTGGTCAACGTAAAATTTGGTAAAATTTTCAATGCTTGAAGTTCATTTTTAACCGTGTTTTATATCAGCGTTTGCAAACCTTTACAGCAGTCATGGACGATGGCCCAGTAAAAGTATAATGGCTGTCAATTCTTGTAGCTGCCAAACACTTTACGCCAAACTACTCTGAATGCTCGAATGAAAGTCGCTACTGATCATGGGAATTACGTAAATCGTAAACGAAAATGCGGTGAAGTGCAAAAAAACGGTCCTCAATCCTTCAGATGTTCCGAATTCCACCAAAATTTTTGTGAAAAGCTAAAAAAAAGGTCTTCACGGCCCGGACGCGTTACATGAACTGGAAATGTTGGTGGCCAACCTGATTTGTGTACATGCCAAATTGACCCGCGATCGACAGCCAAGCATCCAAAGATCGACCGGTACATCGCGATCGACTGGTTGGGCACCCCTAATTAAGCTTATATGAGCTGGTGCAAGTTCTCTTCTGGTTGAGTTTTTTAATGGTTTTGAATTTTTTCTACCAACCCAATGAAGCGGCTAAATCACTACTAAACTGGCACCGATGATCAGTAGGCTACTCGATTTGAGGGGGATGCCATCCCCCCTGAAAACAACACCATCCCCCCCATAAAACATTTTAGCGTAAACCATTCCCTTACAACTATAATGACCATCTCTTTTTAGGTCTGCATGAAAAGTTGTAGCCTACCACCCCCCATAAGTGTTTTCACAACTCGAGCACTGCCGATGATTGTTACTAAAATTGAGCTAGTACGCCTACCTAAATACCTATATCTACACATCTCATTATGTTAAAAAATGGTTCAGTGCTTTATTTTGATTGTGTGTTTTTTGTTATTTTTAAACCTCAATGGGGCATTGTTTGTTGCATATAACTCTGATCAGCAAAGCAAAAGTTAGATCGGGCAAATTTTGTTTGCCTACTTTTTGGTTTTGTGATTGAGGTATTTGCATTTTACAAATACATGAGTAGTAATTCGAGCATGGTTAGAAAAGCCTAATGGTAGTAAGCAATCTTGTTTTCCATGATAAAAGATTATCCTGAAAAAATTCCGGTCACTTGAGCGGCATGCAATTGATGTCTATCAAAATAGGTCTGCTGAGTGTCCTGCTCTTAAAAACGTGCGTTCGAAAAAAGGGGGGTCTGGGGGGCTTCGCCCCCCAGACGTTGACACGATCTTACTATTTTGAGCCCCCCCTGTCTAAAAAACGTTCCCGCGCCACTGGTATTTTGTTATTGCATAGTTAATGATTGCAGACCCAATTGCAGCAATGAACATGTATGGTGTTTGTTGGTTGACTCGTGTTTGCAAGGTGACATGTAGGACTGCGCAAGCTTCAAAGCAGTGGCAAGCTAGTGTGATAAAACCTATCCACAACAAAGGAGACAAGAGAAAATGCACTAGTTATAGGGGCATGTCTTTCATCAGTGTCCCAGGTATGGTCTATGCATAATCCCTTGAAAAAACATGCTGTGAAATAATCGAGCCTTAGCTAATGGATGCACAGTGTGGCTTTCATCTTGGCCGAAGCACAATGGACCAGATCTTTGCCTTGCAGCAAATCTTTTGAGAAATCGTGGGAATATGTGAACGAGGTCAATGCGTTTTTGTTGACCTTGAAAAAGCATATGATCTTATTTCTAGAGACAAGCTTAGGGCGGTGCTGTTACAGTATGGCGTTGGTGGCCAGTTACTAACTGCTATTAAGTCGCTGTACATGCATTCCGGGGTCTGTGTCAGTGTTAACAGCGCAACGACGAAACCTTTCAGAGTAAGTGTGGGACTACGGCAAGACTGCTCTCTTTCACCTATTATGTTCCTTATTTGTATGGATAGAATAGTTAAAAAAAGTGAGTCTTGTGGCGGAGTAAAGATCGGTGATTGCACTGTACAACGTCTGTTATTTGCAGATGATCTTGTACTACTCGACTCTACCCAAAATGGTATCCAGCAGGCTCTTGACAGGTTCTCAGATGCATGCTCTGTTGCCGGAATAAAAATCAGTACAACAAAAAGAGAAACCATGCGCCTGTCCAGACAACCAAAGCAGTGCTCTTTCCAAATTGATGGAGTACCACTAAAACTTCTTAAAAGAGCTTTGCAACGGGAGCTTTGCACCAAGGCAAAGCTTCTCATTTTCAGATCGGTCTATGTTCCTATTCTGACTTATGGCCATGAGTGTTGGATCAGGAACGAAAAAAAGAGATCTCGAGTTCGAGCAGCCGAAATGGGATTCTTGCGAAGAATTAGCAGTTGGATTTTGTTGGACAAGGTTAAAAGTTGAGATATTCGTGAACCTCTGAACATCAAAGTGCTGCTTATTCGACTAGAAAGATCGCAACGGCGTTGGTATGGACATGCGACTTAAATGTCTCAGGAAAGAACGAGCAAAAAACTGTTCTGTTCGATACCGATTGGTCGAAGACCTAAAGGCCGTGCCAGAACTCGATGGCGAGATTGCGTAGAACAGTAGAAGATCTTATTTGGTCTTGCCTTGGCATCCCAGCAGAACATCTCTTCTCTGTTGCGTAGGATCGACATGCTTGGAGGCTCCAGCTTGAGCTGCTGACCCCGCGACTCCCCAAAGATAAGCGAATCTAGAAAATGGCTGGATGCTTTTTACCTCCTAACATTCATGTTCTTGATAAGTTGCTCATGAATGAAACTTTTACAGGAACTGTTTTGCTACAAAGTTTTGGATGTTAGCGTCATAAATCATTAACTATCTTTCAAATTGTCAAAAGAGTAATTGATCATGGTAAATTTGTTGAAATGATAAGTTTCTAGTGTGATAAAAAATTTATGCTTAATTATTGTTGAGTGCAGCAATAGCTTCATTGCTACACTGAGCATCATTGGAATCCAGGTGTCCGCCTTCATGGGGGCCATCACAAACAGAATGTTGAAGATGTGCAGTATTCATAATGTGTTTATGCTATAGCGTTCGAGCGCCACCTGACGCTCGACGCTAACCACTCGACCGTGACGAATAGTATAAAACGGCGTGCACGTAAGAATTAAGTCTTTTTCTTTTCTGTTTCGCCTTCTTCCTTGTTATGCGATTGTTGGCGACGTGTATCCTATTTGAGCGAGATCAAAAAGAACTGTTTGAAAATCCAAGGAACTGTTTAATTTCAATAAAGAGTTTGCTGAGCATCGATCTGTACACTGTTGTTTCCGTAAGAACACGCATCAGGGCCATAAGGGGTTCAGCAGGCACCCCGTCTGTCAAGACCTGCACGTGTACGCGTTGCAACAGTTAATGGTGACTGCCAAGAAGATAGCGGAACAACAGCTTGTTGACGTGAGTTTCTAACATACTCCACATTTATCGGACATTTTGTCGACGCTAGAACTCCACATTTATTAGACATTTTGTCTACTCCACAGCCTACATTTTCTACCTGCAGTAAAAACTTACATCTCAACCCTAGACATTTTGTCTATGACATCACAGAACCAGCAGCAATCATTTTCAGCCATCCGATAATTGGTCTATGACGTCATAAGACTGACTGAACACTTGTGAAAAAAACAATTATTATTCAACTTCAGCACCAAATCTGTTACCGGCATGCATTGGTATATTTTTGTTGCTTTCCTTTTGCTATGCATCGTAGGTTTAATTTGTGCAGGCGTATATTGTTGGCGTAAGGACATGACCGTCTTGTCAGCTCGTGAAGAGGGGAGGAGAGAAGCGTCAACTGATTCTGCGCCAGTGTCGGCGCCTCCACACGTTGGTTCAATTTGTTTAAGCCAGGTAGGCCCACAGTCTAGCTCGAGTATGACTACATCTCCTGATAGTAGCCCCCTTAACGTTGATAGTTCACCAGACGTGGGTAGGATTAGTACCGGTACCCCCTTTCAAAGACGCAGAAAGATCGACCTGCCCCGTTTTTGGGTAGGCAACCCTACCATGTATTTTTCCACGATTGAGCTCTTATTTGAAGAGAGCGAAATTGCATCAGAACGAGCGAAGTACTTGTCGCTGGTGTCGATTTTGGCGCAGGATGAACAAATCAACCAGAAAATAGCTCATTTTTTACACGTGGCGGACCTGACAACTCCTTATTCGTCTCTTAAACAAATGCTGCTCACACATTTTTCAAGTGACGACAACAACGAATTAGAGACATCACTTGGGAGTTGCATTCGGGGAAATGACACAGTCAAAGATTATTTAGTACGACTGAGGGGGATTTTTACCTCTCGGTATGGTGAAACCACGGCACTGCAGGAGGACTTGTTAAAATCTAGGATTTTGCAATCAGTGGACGCAGCCACTAGATTGGCCCTTTATCACTATGAGCAGTGCTCGGTAGAGGACATCGCCGCCCATGCAGACCGTTTGCTAGCTCGGGCTAAGAGTGATTCTGCTTCCTTTTCTCCCGGGAACAATTTCTCCACCCCTCCTCCTAACCATTTTCTGAACCAGAGAGCCATAAACGAGATGCTGGAATCCCGCCTTAATCACCTTGATCGCACACTCAACCGACTGGAGCCCTCTCTTAAAGCCTCGGGGGAGCCCTCGCCTTCGCGCAGTTCACAAACACCGTTTAGTCCGCAAACCCCTGCGAAATCTGACGTAGAGCGGCAGCATAATTGTTGGTATCATGCGAAATTCGGAACCCGAGCCAAATTTTGTGAAGGGAGCCCTTGCCCTTTGGCTTCTCCTAACCTTCCAGTACGACGACAAAAAAACGATCGGCTGTCCTCCATGAATTAGGGGCCCGGGGGACACCAATTAGGGGTGACACAAGTCCTCTATTTTTTGTTACCGACCGCTGCAGCGGCACTGAGTTTTTGGTTGACACGGGTGCAGCTTGTTCAATTTTTCCTGAGGCATTGCTACCTGGGAACGCTACCAGCACCGGAAGCCAAACTAAGCTCCCTTCTGTAGGGGGTGGCGTCCTCTACACAAAAGGGGAATACGAAACCCGGGTAGATTTAGGCTTTGCACGCACCTTTCATTTTAATTTTTTTGTTGCAGAGCTCAAGTATGGCATTTTGGGAGCAGATTTTTTGACTGCTCATCATTTGGGAGTGGACATGGCTTCGCGGCAACTTTTTTTGTCTAGCGAAGTCGAGCAATCTCCTCCACCCGACCCCGAACCACAGGTGGTAGGAAAGCAGCCCCCTCAGGTTTCATCTGGTGACTCCCAAGACGACATTTTACAATTTTTGAAGCGGGAGTACCCGGAAGTTTTTGAAGCTGTTAAACGATCCAGACTCATTAAACATTCAGTAGTTGCCACCGTGGAGACGGAGACGGACGAGCCCATAGCATTTCGAGCTCGCAGGTTAGCACCCGATAAATTTTCAGCCTTGAAACATGAGATATCCAGACTTGTTACTCAAGGGATACTCGAAGAGAGTCAGAGTCCGTGGGCCTTTCCTATTGTCATGGTCCCTAAGACCGACCCGGGGAAATACAGACTTTGCGCAGATTTTGTCGCTTTGAATAAGGTGCTTAAGGTTAAAAAGTATGCCTTGCCAAACGTGTTGGATTTTGCATCCATGGCATCTGGATGTGAAGTTTTTAGCAGCATAGACATTAAGGATGCATATTATATGATCCCAGTCTCCCGCTCTGACAGTGACAAGCTCACCATCACTACTCCTATTGGTAATTATCGATATCGATTTCTGCCCATGGGTTTGTCTTCCAGCAGCACATACTTTCAACGTTTAATGAACGAGGTTCTCGCGGGAATTCCGCAAGTTTTTGCTTATCTCGACGATATTATTGTGATGTCTTCTAACCTAGAAGAGCATATTCGGCTTTTGAAACTGGTTTTTGATAGATTGAGACTGCATGGCCTAGTGGTCAACCAAGACAAGTGTGTTTTTGCAGTATCTAGTTTGAAATTTTTGGGACACAGGGTATCTGTTGAGGGCCTGTCTCCTCTGGAGGACAAGGCTCAAGGAATCGTGGAGTACGCTCAGCCTCGCACCAAACGTCAACTCCGACGCTTCGTGGGCATGGTGCAATTTTATGCTAAGTTTATACCTCGATGTGCTGAGTTGTTGCAGCCACTTTATGATGTCATTGCCAGGGGCCCCACACACGCTCCGTTGAACTGGACCCAAGAGGAGGAAAAGTGTTTTCAGGAAACCAAAACGGCACTAGTGAGGTCAGTCACACTGGCTTATCCATCCCCTCAAGGTCACCTCGAACTTTTTGTTGATGCAAGTGAAAAAGCCATTGGCGCAGTGCTGCAACAAGCAGTCGAGGGGGAACGACAACCGTTGGCATTTTGGTCCAAGTCATTAGATGTCGCACAACAAAAGTGGTCTTGTTATGAACGCGAGCTTTATGCTTGTTATGCCTCTATTCGTCATTTTCAGTATATGTTGGATGCACGACTTTTCACGCTGTATACGGATCATCGACCTGTGGTTAACCGGTTTTACTCGCGCACATCTCCTGCTTCTCCTCGGCAGAGTCGTCATCTAGATTTTATAGCACAATTCACTAATGACGTGCGACATGTTGCTGGCCCGGATAACGTAGCAGACGCGCTTTCACGTCCGGTTGAACCTCCTGTGATCAATGCCATTCTACCGGAATTGCCGTCTATTGATTATCTCCATGTTGCACTAGCCCAGCGTCGGGATGCAGAGATTTCACTGCTTAGACGAGACAATGATACATCTTTGGACCTAGAAGAACTTCCGTTGGCTGATCATGGGATCCACATTTTGTGTGACGTATCGCAGAGTTCTCCACGTCCCGTTATTCCTCAATCTTTGCGATTTCGCATTTTTAAAATCTTTCATGGTCTTGCCCACCCGGGACAACAGGGCAGCATTAAGATAATTTCCCGCATAGTTGTTTGGAAGGGCATGCGCAAAGACATAGCACGCTGGGCACGCGAATGCCAAGAATGTGCCAGGGCTAAAGTTCATCGCCACAACAAAGCACCGCTACAGCCCGTGGAACCTAGCCCAAGGGAAAGTTTCTCTTCTGTGTATGTGGATTTGACTGGACCCTTGCCTCCCAGTCGGGGATATGCATATTTAATGGTTGTGGTAGATAGATTTTCACGTTTTTTTCAGGCAATTCCGCTAAAGGGTATCACAGCAGAAGAGTGCGCTTCTGCACTTACACATCACTGGATTAGTTTTTTTGGCTGTCCTACGGATATTTTTTGCGACAGGGGGACCCAGTTCACCAGCACTCTGTGGAAGCAACTGTGTGATTTTTTGGGTTGCCGACTCCACCATTCAACTGCCTATCATCCCCAGGCACAGGGCACTGTTGAGCGAGTTAACCGCACATTAAAAACTGCATTAAAATGTTATGATGACCCCAGTGGGTGGTTTGATAATTTGCCGTGGGTTTTGCTGGCCCTTCGCAACTCCCCGAAACAGGATATGAACTGGCTTTCTCCCAATGAGGTAGTCTTTGGACGCCCTTTGCGTCTACCCTCTGAATTTTTTGAACCCATAGGGGAGGGGTGCCCTTCGCCATCGCACCGCTATGTCGCGGAGTTGGGCGAACGTGTAGCAGCTATCAATTTTTACCCTCCTCGGCACGCAACTAAACCATCACATGTAGACCCCAAACTTTTGGATTCCCACACTACGCATGTGTATGTTCGGCAGGACGCTTATAGGCCACCCTTACGACCTGCCTATTTTGGGCCTGTACGCATTTTGGAACGCGACCCAAAATATTTCGTGCTAGATTTTGTGACTCATTCGGATCGAGTTAGTATAGATAGGCTGAAAGCTGCCTATCTGGGGCTAGAGTCATTGAATGGGAGCCCAGCTGGGACCGATCAGGATGGGATAGAATCAGGCTGGTTTCAGGGTAACCCCATGGGGACCCGGCAAGAGGACAATAGGTCCACGCAGGGGGGCCCGGTTGCTGATACCCTGGAAGCGCTGGAACCCAGCGAGATAAGAACTTCCAGTCCTGGTCGACGCACACTGCGTGGCAGATCGGTTCGCACTCCCACTCGCTTTAAGGATTACGAGTTGACGTAGTCAAACGACCGAGATTTTGTCCAAGTTATGTTATGTTTGCTTTTGTTGTTTTCGTTCCTCATTTTGAGAACCAACCTTGTAAATATGAGTTTGTTATGTTTGTGCTGTTTTATTGTATTTACGATACAAGAACGTTGAGTAACCCCTTTGTTCGGTTCAGTAAGTATCCTGGTTTTGATTTAGCCATTTTTCAATTATCGCTCAGCTCTCCTCCCAAGCTTTGTCGCATTTAACCTGTCGTTTAGGCCTACACATGCCTCGATGAATATTGTTTTTTTGTCAATTGTTACACAAGCTCGACCTACTGAGTTTGGCTGCATTTTTCCTATTTCTTGCCCGGCCAACATTATTCTGGGTTTATAATGGCGTGATTTAGAACGTCTTTACGAGTAAGCTGTCTGTAGCCTTATGTTTTAGTAGTGTTTTGTTTAATAGGGTTTTCTTCACAGATTACTACGCCCTTAATCATACTACCGGGGCTCTTGACTTTCCGGCTTTGGTCGTGCACTGGTGGTTTAGCTTCCTGACCGCGCAGCGTCTCTGCAGGAACAGGGGTCTGATCAGCCTCAAGTGGTTTCGGGGGCGGGCACTGGTGTTGGGCCGGAGCTGGGGGGGGGAAAGAGCGTCGTGGCGTAGTATCCTGTGATCCGTTGAATTCGTGCTTTCCTTCGGGCGGGGGGAGGCCTATAGCGTTCGAGCGCCACCTGACGCTCGACGCTAACCACTCGACCGTGACGAATAGTATAAAACGGCGTGCACGTAAGAATTAAGTCTTTTTCTTTTCTGTTTCGCCTTCTTCCTTGTTATGCGATTGTTGGCGACGTGTATCCTATTTGAGCGAGATCAAAAAGAACTGTTTGAAAATCCAAGGAACTGTTTAATTTCAATAAAGAGTTTGCTGAGTATCGATCTGTACACTGTTGTTTCCGTAAGAACACGCATCAGGGCCATAAGGGGTTCAGCAGGCACCCCGTCTGTCAAGACCTGCACGTGTACGCGTTGCAACAATGCCTTTGCGCAAAAATTAAATATATAGCTCAATGTGAGACAACTCTGCAACTGTATTAAACCATAAAGGACAAAATTGTCATCAGAAATGTGGATTGCTGAGGTTAGTATAGATAAAAAACAACTACGTAGTGGTTACTTTTTTGGGGTACCTCGATTCCCACATGGGGTTTTTAGGGGGTTTATTTCTCCATCCAAAACTTTTAAATCTGGTAATATCAGCTTGAACATTTATTAATGTCAAAAACAATACCATTTTCGGATTCTACACCCCCAAAAATGGTAAAATCGACACTTCAACTACCTCTCCTCCTTAAGCATAACTTATAAAATAAAAAATAAAATTACTGCATAAAGAGCATTACCTAGTGGCGGTCTAAAATTCAATTCTCTCTATCTCGGCAACCGCTTGTCCGATTTCAAAAATTATTTTTTTGCAGGGCTTCATTTTCTTCGCCCAATGCTATATGTTTAAATCATCTACTTCTGTAACCTAGTGGTGACATTGATTTGTTGTATTATAATGGAATGCCTCATATGCAGGTTTGCTTAAAAAACGAAGAGAGTTAATACTATTTTTACGAAGCCACACATGCAGAGCTAAGGTTTTTATCATAGTGAAGTAGCCTATGTGCATCATGGTACCGGTAGATGGCCCAGCCGGACATCGAACCCGCGAAACCATCTTTCAGCCCGATGCGTCGACCACTCGGTCAGACAAGCTTTGTTTGTAAAACTTGGGTCTCGAACAAAGTCACTAAGTTTTGATCTCGGGCTCAGTGGCGTCGTGTCATTGGGGCCCGGGGAGTGAGATGTTTTACTTTTTATAATTTAAAAAATTGAAAATTATAAAAGGCAGTGTTTATTTTGCCGTTAACGGCATAATAGCTTTTAGGTCTATTTTGCCGTAGCTACATAACCCCATGTCACACGAATATTTCATCTTATTCTGTTCTAATGTCTTCACGAACCCGATCATTAACCCCAGGTCACACGAATCCGAATCTATCCGAACCGAAGCCACCGAAGCAAAACGAACCAAATCCGCAACGAGAATCGAAGCCAAAACTAGTGCAGCGCTCTATCCACTGAGCTATCGAGAAGTCATGACAATATAGCACTAATGGTGCTTAAAAACCCACGACGTCACTTACGGCAAAATAGACCTAAAAGCTATTTTATTGTTAACGGCAAAATAGACACTACCATTAAAATAAAGTAACAACTAGTACTATGTTGTTTTCATCTTTCAAACTAACCCCATAACCCCCCCCCCCTTCTTATACTATAAATTCCATTGTTTTGTTTTTTAATTTTCGCTTCCATTATTCGCTTCGACTCAGGAATAAAGTTAGTTTGTTGATCTGTGGTTAGAATTTAAAAAACATTTTGCATGCGTTGTCAAAGATTATAGCCTAGAACACTCCTAGGCCTATACACGTCATCCCACCAAATGCCTCAATGCTAATAATGATTGCAGCCTGCTTTTATTTATTTTTACCCAGCTCCTGTTTTAAGACATGGACTAATAAAACATTTTTGTATTGTCTGACACTAGGCCTATAGTAGTTACTGCACATCACTGCCAATACCGATATATCCTTTTTCGACATGAAAGTGTGCTGAAACGAGTGTTTTTTTACGTGAAAACCGTAAAAATCCGTTGACGACTGAGGACTAAGCTAGAGATGGCTCGGGCTGACTTTTTTTAGGCCCAGACCGCCCACGGGCCGGAACCTCCAGCTCAGTAACCGGCTCGGCAACTCATGCTAAAAATAAAGCCCAGCCCGCCCAAATCCCATTCTTATTACAAACCTTCAATCAAATTAATCAAACTGAAAGGGATTTCCAAAAGTGTTAGCGGCCCAGTGATAAACAAAGATAGAACCAGGCCGTTAGCGGACCAGTAAAAAGACCGGTTAACGGCTCGTTAGCCGGTCTCTTAGCGACCCAAGCCATCTCTAGGTGAAGCCCCCAGAGGCCCAGACTCACCTTGCCTATGGTGGCTGGGGCTTTCCTCCTACCCCCCTGCAATGCCTTCCCCCTTTGTTAAATCGTTGGGCGACACTGATTGCGCATGCTGTCCATGATTAAGGAGCAGTTTGGGGTATCAAAATATATTTCGATTTATTATCCCGAAATTGGGGTATCATGACTAGTGATGTGAATCGTTTTTATTTTGCCTTCGTTTTTTTTAAAAAAACGTGTTTTTTTTACTAAAAAATGTTTTTTTTGGAAAAAAAACATAGCTAAGAAAAACATTGTTTTTTTTGAAAACGAACTTGTTTTGAAAACAAATTCGAGTTCGATTCTAAACTGAATATGAGTATTGGCCGCCATGATGTGTATTGTTAGGTCTTCTTGTAGTGATGGATCTAATGGGGAGTACAAGGAGCGACCTTTCCGCCCCCTAAATCCATCATGGATTGCGTACTTGTTGTTACCGACTACCAGAAATGTGTTGCCAGTTTTAATTTCACAATGCAAAGAATAAGAAATAAAAAAGAACAATCGCAATACAGTAGATAGCGGTAAATTATAAAAATTGTGGATAAGCGAAGGTCAATAGTACACATTAATGCACTGTATTTCCCCGTTCATCTAATGAGTGTCTGTAGTTTTTCCAGTTTTTGTAGAGAAGACAGGCTCCGGCCTAGTTTACATTTGTTGTTTTTGACCCAAACCCTAACTCTTCCATAGCCCAAAGCGCAAGCAAGCTAAGTAGGTCAAATGAAGGCCTAAACCCTAATTTAACCTGATTTAACGTTCAATAGCACAACGTTGTGGTTGGGTTATGTTTTGGGGAAACTCAAAATTTAGTACGGCAGAACTGTGCAAATCACAAAATAGGCCCAGATGGTAAGCTTTAAGCTAGATACGCACTACTTCACTAACTATAATGAAGCCATGATGTGATGTTTAAACCACCGATAAGCGCTGACGTTCACTGTGTTTTCTGGGCTGCATGCGCAGACACAGTGCCTGCCTTGTCCCCCGCTTTTTCACGGGCGAACGGGTTGGGCAGAGAGGTTTTTTGTAGGTTTTGGTAACTGGTATAGTTACAAACCTTAAACAAATTATTCCTTCTCAGATTACCGGGAAAATAATGTTTAAACCAACCGGACTTTTCTATTCTTATCGATTGTTTACAAGGAATCTGTGACATCATAATCCAGCCTGTATTATTTTCTTGAAGGTTTTATTTCAAATGTTCTACCTTGAGCAGACCGAGGAGAGGCTTAGATTTGGAGTGTGTAGTTCTTTTGAAGGTTAGAATTTTTTTTTTAGGAAGGTGGTAGGTTGCTATGCTGCACTGATGAGACCATAATAAGGTCGAAACGCGTCTGCAGCTGCAAATGAGTGGGTTACCATGGGGGCTTCTAGTGAAGTGGGCTAGTTAGGCTAACGGTAGCTTGGTTGTGGGTTAGTGGTTATAGGTTCTTTCATTGGGTATCGTTGTTTGGGGCCAGTCGCCTGCCAAAAATAGGACACAACCTAGAAAAGAGATGAAGTCGAGATGTACAGGTAAAGCAATGCAAAAACAGAGTCTTTACAGTCTGGAATGAGTTTAGCCTGGATTGGCTGTGCGTAGCAAGGCTGACGAGACTTTGGTTATAATGAAGCAATATCACTATACGACCTACAGTCATGTTCAATGTGTTAACACGATTTAATGCTGCTTGCTAAGCTTGATATTAAAAACAAACTTGTTTTAATTTTTCAAGAAGAAATGAATAAAAAAAACACAAAAAAAAGCAAAAAAAAAACAAGTGCAAAAAAAAACTGTTTTTTTACATCACTAATCATGACATATTTTGGGATCTTTTTCAAATTTCCTTTTTTCGTGATGTTACTCAATGCTAAATATGGCTTTTATAAAGGTTGTAAATTATCAATATCCGTTTAAGTTATTACTCGGGCCCCTCCACACTTTTTGGCTGTACGACGCTTCTGCTTGGGCTCAAAAATATTTTCAAGTCTAGGGTCTTGGTCTACATTTTTTTTTTTTTTTCTTGAAGTCTCGGTCTCGACCATCAAAACTTGACTCGTTGATAACAAAATCAAAAACTTTTAACTTTGCAGCTTTTAGATTGTGAGTAAAATAATTATTATTTCTGCCCAAACTGAGCTGTTTAACTCATCGGGTGCTAACTGTTCTAGCATCATCAGCCCTAGTCGAAAGCGATTTTAGCAAAGGGGGATTTATTATGTGACCCCATCGAGCTTGCATTTCGGGGTCTGTGCTTTCGACATTGATTTTTCTTAAGGGTTCTATTCCGAGTCGGGTCAAACTAATGACTTTGAAATTGGTATTCACAGCTTCCATGCTTGACGCTCAGCATTTAAGGGACAGTGTGGAGAAAGCCGGCAAGTTTACTTGTTGTGTCGTTGGGAAAGGCACTTAGCGGGATTCCCCCATCTTGGTGTGGTAAACAGATGGCTGGCAACTCCTAAGCGAGCTCGTATAGCGCATTGATCGCTTTCTCGTGATAGGAGGATAAATATGCCAATAATAATAATAATAAAAATAATAGTTCTTTGAGTATGAGTGTGACACGTGAGTACTTTTGACTTTTTGTTTTGCTTTCTTTTTGTGATTTTGTTTCTATTATGATTGCTTGCATTTTCGTTGATTTGTTGCAGGGCTGCGAACTCGATTGAATTTTATTCGAGTTCAACCTATGTTAGCAAGTCCGAGTTCTCTAATTTCTTTTTTACGAGTTCAAGTGCGAATTCGACAAAAATAAGCTTTTTTGAGTTCAGGCAGATGAATATCCAAAATCGCGACAACTTTTTTACCGCCGGTGCTCATGCAATTAAAAAGATAAAAATATAGGTCGTAATGGCATGAACAAATAAACGACATGCAGGGATGCAGCTTTTCTTTTGGTAAAATCGTAACTTCAATTTACACGGATTGTGACTGCTTGAACAACAAACTTGGCTATATTTCGCAACGATCTTTTATTCCTTTTCAACAATTTAAATATCTTTCTAATAAACTCGAACTCGCACAGTTTCATGCGAGTTCGAGTTCAGAAAAAATATTTTTTCGAGTTCAAGTTCGGCAAAGTGATCGAGTTCTTTCGAGTTCGCAGCCCTGATTTGTTGTTTTTTTGGTAAATTGGTTTTTAGTTATAACGGTTAATGTATAAGACAGTGGCGGCCTGGTGGGCAGAACCTCCTTAAACTAAATTTGGCTCACTAAAGGTTGTAGGTAGGAATGGTAATGTACGATTTTGTACCAAAGAATGCGGCTACATCTATGCGAAAGCGAACTGCGGATTGAGTACAGACGTCACCTACTAGCTTGCAAGCGCAAAATCCAAAAATTGTTGAACAATTTGGTATGCAGAACAGTGTCGACCAAAGTAGTAAAGATTTCAACCATGATTAATACTTGTTTCCATGCAGATATTTGGTTTTTTTTGCTTAACTCTGAAAAGTTTGCCTGTAAATGGATCAGTGGATGCGTTTTTTCTATATACATTAAACAAGTTACCGTCAAACAAGAAACTTTATGCTTGATTCATCGGGGTTAGTTTTAGTTTTGTGGCGAGTTTCATCTGGGGCATCTTATATCAATTTATAGTCTTGTACCCTGCGCCTGGCACTAGATTGTTATCAATTATCATCTTTTTGTTGACCCTATAATTTTCAAAAACGATTGTCGTTGTAGGTCTGCAATATTAGGCCATAAATTGTTTGCAAACCAGTATTTCATGACTAAATGACCCACATTTTGAGATTTCATACTGAAATTGAAAAAATGCCTGTTGTCCTTGGCCTCGACCTTAAGGTCCTTGGCCTTACTACAACACTGATAAGAATTTTTGGCCGAGTGGTATAGAGCGTCCGTCTCTTGAGCTGTAGACTCGGGTGTGATTACGAGTCGGGTCAAACCAATGACTTTGAAATTGGTATTCACAGCTTTCCTGCTTGACGCTCAGCATTTAAGGGACAGTGTGAAGAACAAGCCGGCAAGTTTACTTGTTGCACCGTTGGGAAAGGCACTTAGCGGGATTACCCCATCTTGGTGGGGTAGACAGATGGCTGGCAACTCCTAAGTGAGCTCGTATAACGCATTGATCGCTGTCTCGTAGTAATAGGATAAATATGCAACTAAATAAAAAATTTAGTCACAAATGCGTAACCACGCCATCGTCTCTGCCTGCAATACAGCTTTCGACTTCTTCACTGGATTTTTCTTATTAGCAGTCGCTGCCAAGAGGCTAATTTTTTTGACAGCCTTACCGTTTAAGAAGTATCAAACGCGAACTTTTAGAACCTGATTAACCTTTTGACTCTCGCTGACAAGTTACAACAACGATTAGGACTCGTTCCTTCAAAAATACGACAAAATTATGACCTTAACAGATGACAACATACAATTAATGATACTTGCTCATCGGTAAGGATGGATTTTGGCTTACTCCTGCCTAATTTCCAGCTTGCTTTTCTAGAGCCTGCTCCCTTTCTAAATTCTGAAGAATCAAGCGCGACCGCACTGCATGGTTTGTGCTTGAAAGCAGAGCAGAAAAAAAAAGCAAGCATTGCAAAGATTAGCAAAACGAATCAAGTTCAGCTCAGTTTATTTCTTTTCGTTTAAAAACAAAAGAAATGCAAACAAGCTAGAAAACGACCTCAAAACTACATGTGAAAAGTAGACTCAAAGAGAAAATATGCAGCCCATACAACATACATCATAAGTCTGAATGAGGCTCATAAGGCTCAACATACATTATACATAACACCAATAATGCAAAAGCAGACTTTGAAAAACGAAGTTCCGCCTTAAACTTCTATTACAATACATATCCCGATATAAACAAAGGGAATTTTGTACAAAGGTAGGCCACACCATCATCTTTTTCGAACTATCTTACTTCCAACGTTTTTTCCAAAATGTATTGGTGAAAAAGCGATTAAATGCACTTAAAGCTGCTATCCACTCAGAAAAAGCTTCAATGCTTATTTGCTTCCACTTATGAGTTGCTTTTGAAATTATTGTTAGTAGACATGATATCTTAACAAGTGACCGCTGCAAAAAACGACAGATCAAACCTATAAACATTACTCCAGAAGGCGTCGTTCTTTTTACAAAACTGGGCAGCCATAAAACAACTTTGCAAGGACAGTCGGACACACTTTAGCATTCACACATCTTTTGGCAGCGGCAGAAAAGAGTACATTCTTTTCTAGATTTCATACAGTATAGCCTACTGTACCGCTTTAGATAATATACTTTATGATAGAAGAGTTCGAAAAATCATAATTCAAAAAACTCATTAGATGTTTTTGCCAACGTCCTAGAAATAGCATACAATGCACATCAGATCGTTTGTCAATAGACAAGTACATAATAGAAACAAATCAGCATGTAACACACGAGAATAAAACAAATTGCCATCAGTGATAAGAAGAAAACTACAATAAACATTAAACAACCATAATAATTGGCGAGAAGCCTGCCAGCAATAATGAACACTTGGACAGGTCCTAAGAAGAGCTAAGATGCCTTATTATAACGCATCGCGATTATATTGGCTTGTATAGCAAAGTAGTAACAAATTTTTTCTTGTACCGATGTGTAGCACTGAGAGCCATGACACCATCTTTGATCGACAGGGCGTACATGTGGTTCAACATTACGTGCTGCGGTTCAGGCAGTAAAGATGGCTCGTACTAGAATAGACAGTTTTGTTAAAACAAAGTTTGCGCATCTAATTCTATAAAACATGATTATTGATCATACCTGAGATAAAATAGAAGTAGGAGGCTTGAAATTGCTAATCAACTAATGCACTTACACCAGACATGGGCAAATCATGGCCAGCGGGCCAATCCAGCCCGCCGGCACTTACACAAACTTAAACTACCACCGTGAATTGAGCGGAAGACCTTTTTCGTCCTTCAAAGATCATGGATGACAATGATTTTCAAAAAAAATAAGCCTCAACGGTGCAAAATTGGAATAAAAACGAGATGAAAACTTATTATTTTGGAGATTACATTCGTACGTGGACCGTGATCTCAAAAAAAGGTCTTCACCTTGTTTTTCAATCAGAGTGCGGCCCGCGGCTTCAACAGCTTTTCCAAATCTGGCCCTTCGGGTGAAAAGCTTGCTCACCCATGACTTCTACCCTGTCCACATCCACATGCCCAATTTTATTGGGCCGAAAGCCCACGGACTCAGCAGCATAATTACGTGTTTTTGATGTCATATAAAAAAAAGCGAGTGGGTTTTTGGCCCAATAAAATTGGACATGTGGACAGGGTATTGGTTCGAACAGTAACAGTGCAGAGGTACAACCACTAACAAGACCACCGAAAGCACTTACACTACAGCTTGCACGCGAGCGCTCTTGCTCAATGTTGCTGACACCGAGCAAGTCCTCTTTTTTGTCTTTTTCAAATGTATCGCAGAAATAAATCAAGAATAAGATAAGGTACGTCATTAGTTTTTCAACACCGTGTATAAACAACAAAAGAGTGCAAAAGAGTGAAGTCTGAAGTAAAGGGTAACCTACTGTACGTTATTTTCCACAATTTTTCCAAGCATCAATAACATCGCATGAGCTTTGAGAGAGAGGGTAAATTCAGTTTTGTTTCAAAAGACGGTAACAAAAATTATCAACAGTATAATTTACGATCAAATACAGAGTCGTCCATCCCGTGAGAGGCCGCTAAATGACCTTATTCCAAATCTAGGCATTGGCCTGGCCATCGACTCTGCAGGCTCTCTCAGTTTTCTTACGGTATCGGAAAACAGAACTTTAAATAAACACTACATACATTATTATCACATGCAAATTTACAAATCGATTTTTATATTGAATAAAACTATAAAACACTTACCGACATATCAATGTCTTGATTCAAGAGAACTTTATTTAACAGATGAGGAGGTAGGGATGGTGGATTTAAATTGGAATCATCTAGAATCCCACGAGGAACCTCCTGGCTATATCCATCCGTCGTGGCCGTGGAGTAGTCTGTGCGCATTTAAAACATTGTAAGTACACGTCGTAAGAAGCGAAAGCAGAGCTAAAACACTTTCCGATTTGTCGCAGTATCTTTCAGCAAAGCTACGCCCCAGATTTTAGAAGTAGCAATCTTATACTGAGATCTTCAGCTGGCAGCGGTTAACTTACCGCCGTGACACCCTGATCATTAGAGCTGATTCTCTCACTACGATCAAGTAGGGATCACTACGAACAATCGCTAACCAGCTCAAGGCGAACTGCTAACCTGAAGCACGCAAACTGGCAACTGTTTAGCCTCGCCAATGGCAATCGTTTGTCAAACACTAGTGCTTAGAGCATCACAACAAAAGTATCACTTTTAAAATACTGTTAGCCCAATGAATTCTAGCAATTTTTGTTCTATTTGTCTCCAGAGTCATTCCATTATAATTCAACAAATGGTGAACACCACCACCTCTTCAATTCTTTTCATTTTTTGATATATTGTAGTATTTTGCTTATAAACGTCATATCAGTTGGAATTTTTTTCTTATCTTTTTTCGTTTTCGAGATATCGCGATTTGAAATTTTGCATTTTTACCACTAGTGGCGCTAAAGCGAAACACAAATTTTAACTTCTCGTCTAATCCTTAACCAATTTTTCAAGCAAGGTGTCGATTTATATGTTTTCAGGGCCAAGGAATCCAAAAATTCAATTATATTTTGCAAAAAACAAACCTACAATGGGTTATTGAAGAAAAACATGGTTCGAGTTCCGAACCCCCCCCAATTGTACATGATTCAACGTTTTTGATTTTGATTTTCAAAAATGGGTCGACTATTGATCTAACTTACTTGGAGTTGAGTATCTTTTCTGGAACTTTTTTATTTAGGCTACTATTTACAATTTAGCAAAAGTCCACAACAAAAACTGGGCCTTCAATGTCATAGCCAAAAAGCAATGTGATTTAAGCAGAGCTTAATGCGTCACTAGTTGCAAAATTATTATGGTGTATGAAATGTTTGGACAACTACTGTAGTAGATTGTAGGACAACTGTAATAGGCTATATTTGCATATTCTTAATGTTTTATTGACATGTTCAGACATGTCACACTGACATAGTTAAAAATAAAGCTAAAAGCTATAGTAAATTTTTGTTTTCATAAATAATTTTTTTAATGCCGCATTGGTTTAATTGTACAGCATGTATATCTGCAACGTATTACAGTCTGCATGCTAGGCTACTAGTCAAGCAAGGCAATTAGGCACAAATCTTGATGAGTACGTCAATGCCTTTATCAGAGATCAGGTTTTACATTCTTGATTTTAAAAATAACTATATATACAGTAGGCCTACTATATATATAATAAATAGTTTAAGAAACTGATTACAGTTAATGATGTTTTTTTTTTAATTTTAGGTCAATGTTAGCATTATTAGATATATACTGTAGCTGAACAAAAATGACTGATTCTGAAATTGATAAATGTCTTATTGGAATTGCATCTACAGACAAAGATTGTCATAAAACATGGTACCGAAAGAACAAAGGTTTTCGGATGTTAGGGGATTTAACACCCCAAGAACAAGAGCTATTATTTTGGAGAGCAGGACTGAGAAGTAAGATTCAGCAAGGGTCAGTAGAAATTTCTGATGCCAACAAAGTTTGCTTTCATCATTTTTGCAAATATCTTACATGCTTTTGACACGAAACAAAAAAATTGCAATAATCCATTTGGGGTACATAACTCAAAGAAAAAAAGAAAACAACGTCACGGTCAATATTCTGTTACTATCAGTTTGGCACAACAATTGAGCGATTTTTTCGAGTTGATTTCTGGTCAAAAACTATGCAAACAGTGTTGGGACCACACAAAAACATATGTCAATAAAGAAACCTCAGATGAACTGGAAATATCTTCGGAGTCATCATGCAATGAGGCTGAAGAAATTGCATCGTCTAATCTGGATAATTGATTAACTGCTTGTGGTGTTTCTCCTTTTAAAACACAAGGAAAAACGAAGCGTCAAAAAATATTACATGCTACCAAAAAGATTCAAAAGGTTACCAAAAAATTAGAAACTCATTTTTCTTCCAAAGGAATTGAAGTGTTAACGTCTGGGGATGCTGCCAATAATAGTGACATACAAAATAGCAAAGATTTTGATATCCTTATGCATAAACTGAAAGAAAAATTTGTTGGAAGTACTTCAAATGATAGCCAAATCCAAATTCTAACTCTTGTTCCTAATTCTTGGACAATTGAAGCAACAATGGATTTTTTTGGAGCAACTAATTATCAAGTTAGAAGAGCTATTACCCTTGAAAAAGAAGATGGAATCTTGGCCAAACCTAAGAGAAATGATCGTGTTGGAATTCCGCAAGAAACGATTGATCTGGTGGAGTCTTTTTACCAAAATGATGAATACTCCCGTGAAATGCCAGGTGCAAAGCAATTTGTGAGTGTTGGGTACAAAATTCATAAACACAAACGACTCATGCTATGCAATTTATCCGAACTGTATGCTGCATTCAAAGAAAAATACCCAGATTTAAAAATTGGACTTTCCAAATTTTACTCCTTGCGTCCAAAATGGTGTAAGATTATAGGCTCTTCTGGAAGTCATACCGTTTGTGTGTGTTCAATACACCAAAACACTATTTTGGCCTGCCAAGCTTTAAATTTGGATTATAAGTTGTTAATAAGCAAAGTGGTTTGCAATCCTGACAGTAAAATATGCATGGTCCATAGATGTCCCAATTGCCCAGGAAAAGATGCGCTTCATCAGTATTTGCAGGAAGTTCCTAGCAGTGACCAGATTACATTTCAACAATGGGTGTCCACTGATAGAACTACAATGGTAACTATGATGATGGAGCCTTTTGAATTTCCAGAATTTCTTGCTAACAAGATTGACCTCCTTACAGCTCATTCTTACATTTCCAAGTGCCAGGCAAGATATTTGACTCATCTTAAGGATAACCTTTCCACAACTCCCAGCACCTGCATAGTGCTCGCCGATTTTGCAGAGAACTACTCGATGATAATTCAGGATGCCATTCAGGGTTGGCACTGGACAAAACAGCAGTGCACCATTCATCCAATTGTGCTGTACTACTGCAACGATCAAAAAGAACTTTGTGTAAAATCTTTTGCATTTTTTTCTGATGACTTGGATCACGATACTGGTTTCGTTTATCAATTGCAAAAGCTTTTGTGCGAATATCTACAACAAAATTTGCCCTTTATTTCTCACATTCAGTATTTTTCCGACGGATGTGCTTCTCAATATAAAAATTACAAGAATTTGCTTAATTTAACCTATCATCGACATGACTTTGGTTTGGATGCAATGTGGAATTTCTTTGCCACTAGCCACGGCAAATCTCCATGTGACGGGTTGGGTGGTACCATCAAAAGAAAACAACTGAGAGTTTATGCAGAACAACAGAAAATTCAATCATTACCGCAAAGAGAGCATTTCAATACTGCAAAAGCTCCATGCCATCAATTCAGTTTTTCTTCATCAAAAAAGATTCTCTGCCTGCTGTACGAACTACTTTACAAGAGCGATATGCTGGTGCTTCTACTTTACCAGGAACCAGAAGATTCCATGTATTTATCCCTCTTGATATAGGTGTTCTGTCATACAAACGCACTGCAGAAGATGTAAGCGTATGTGGTACCCACAATTTTTTGAAACACATGGCAAGCAATTTGTCTCCAAAAGCTCAAGATTATATAGCAGTTTTGTATGATGACCACTGGTGGGTTGGTCTGGTGGAGGAAGTCCAAATGGAAAATTCAGAGGCAAAAGTTAAATTCATGACTCCCCATGGACCCAGAAAAGTATTCAGTTGGCCTGTAAAAGATGATGTTTGCTGGGTTCCATTTTCAAGTATATTGAGAATCGTAAATTCGCTTGCACCAACATCTCAATCTGGACGAAATTATCGATGAACTGACTCTGACTTTGAAGCAATTTGCAGGAGCACTGGTGCATAACAATCCTCCTCTTATAGAAACCTGCAGTCATCATCATTGCAAGACAAATGTTTTATTAAGACTTTTTAACCACACCACCGTAATTTAATTTTTATCACCAACTCTGCATTGCTTTTTGGCTATGACATTGAAGGCCCAGTTTTTGTTGTGGACTTTTGCTAAATTGTAAATAGTAGCCTAAATAAAAAAGTTCCAGAAAAGATACTCTACTCCAAGTAAGTTAGATCAATAGTCAACCCATTTTTGAAAATCAAAATCAAAAACGTTGAATCATGTACAATTGGGGGGGGTTCGGAACTCGAACCATGTTTTTCTTCAATAACCCATAGTAGGTTTGTTTTTTGCAAAATATAATTGAATTTTTGGATTCCTTGGCCCTGAAAACACATAAATCGACACCTTGCTTGAAAAAATTGGTTAAGGATTAGACGAGAAGTTAAAATTTGTGTTTCGCTTTAGCGCCACTAGTGTAAAAATGCAAAATTTCAAATCGCGATATCTCGAAAACGAAAAAAGATAAGAAAAAAATTCCAACTGATATGACATTTATAAGCAAAATACTACAATATCTCAAAAAATGAAAAGAATTGAATAGGTGGTGGTGTTATTTTACATCTAAATTTGTTGAATTATAATGGAATGACTCTCCAGGGAGTACCCGTTCAAACGAAAAATGCAAATTTTCTAAACAATTGAGCAACCTGCAAATTACAGGATCTTTAAGAGTCGATAAGTTTTGAAATTTCAGTACTCAAATACAATACTTTGATAAATTATATCGTAATGCTTCCTGCAGTAATGTAACACTATTCTCAATTTTTTGTGAATTACAGCATTACAAATTACACTATTTTTGTTTAAAGTACCTTTCATAACGTTGGTGGACGAGTCATTAGCAAGGGCTTCAAAAACTTCAAAGTCGGACTTCTTAACTTCAAGGACGTTGTTTACAGTTCCTAACTCGCTAGTTTTTGTGGGCTGTAAAAATTGAAACAAATATTTACACAAAGTTGGAATTCACACAATCTGATGCGTTTGTTCATTCGTGAATTCACATTAACGTTTTTCTACAATCTGATGCGTTTGTTCATTCGTGAATTCACATTATTGACCAGAAACATTTTTCTACAGAAGTGTCTGATGGCGGAGGTGATGACTTAAAAAAGTCTAATATTGGGCTCACTTAGATTGAGTTAAGTCTTTGGATGCACATTGCACGTGGACATATCAGCTTTCGGTTAAGTACCTTGCTGGATGAATTCTAATGAAATGTTTCTGATCAATTTGTTAAGAAATCCTAAATGACGTTACGGAAATGATAAATCCAAGAATGAATGAATTCTACTTCCGACCAAGAATAAAATTTCGTTGCAGGGTTTAATATCAACATTTTTAAATAAGCACCTATGCATAAAATATGATCACTGTAAATCGCTTGAGATCACTAAACTCTACAGAGATACACAAAAGCTTTTATGCACATGAAATCATAAATTGAATAATCAAAAACAAAGTTAATAAATAAAATACAAAGATCATTTATTTATAATTATAACGTGTAGCATTGACTCTCGCCAAAATCATGAGAACAATAACAAGACACTGGAATTTACCACAAAATGTTGATGTTTATTAAGAACATGAATTTCCACTTTACCTCATCTTTATCGATTTTCCATTCTCCATCAACAAAAAATTTGTATTCATGTTCTCCAGCTGGAAGCTCAACGATGGCAATAAAATTGTCATGGCTCCTATTGAGACGAAGTTTAGTGTGCCAGTTGTCGTATGAACCAGATATGAAAACCTGCGAATAAAAGCAGAGCAATGTCAAACTATCCAACTTGTTTGCACGCGAAATCCAACCCTTCAAGTATGTATTCGACGTTTTGCTCCAGAATTTATCTATATTTCTAGTGTTTATTTCACAGAAATAAAAACGTTGCACAATATTTCACACTTTTGGTGTATAGTAATAAGAACGAATATCTTGGTCAGTTCAGTGTTTAAATATTTTGGCAATGTAAACTAGCTCAGTGGTTTTCAACCTGGGATCCACGAACCCCTAAGTGGTCCACAAATGATTTTCAGGGGGTCGCAAGGGCAAAAGGGTCCGTACGGGGTCCGCAGTACCGGTGTTTATTAATTATTAATGTATTTTTAAAAATAATGTTTTTGTGAACGATATAAGAATAGACCTTTTTTAGCTCCTCATCGATATTTTCAGTGGAAAACAGGACATCTGAATTTTGAGAACGTGAATACCTTTTTTTTGCTCTTTATATGGTTTTGGGCAGAAAATTGGACGTCTGCAGACGTGATGACCTTTTTTTTGTTCTTCACTAGGTTTTAGGAGGAAAATTGGACGTCTGCAATCGTGATGACCTTCAAGGAAATCTGACCTCCTTTTGCGCCTACTCTAAAATCGTGTCTATTTGCATTGATTTGCGTGGGGTCCGCAACAACAGATTGCTTATATAACTTAGGGGGCCGTGACTTGAAAAAGGTTGAAAACCACTGCACTAGCTATCAACCACCAATACCAATGCTTTACGCGATGATGTGAAAGAATATTTAAGCCTATCTTTAAAGGATGAAATTCATGGTTTCTAAGTCTTAAATTTTGCGTCCATAAATGTCTACCACAATCACAGACACCCTGAACCTTCAACTCAAAATCAAAACCTTAAATTAAAAAAAAAATTAAACAAACAGGTTAGTAAAATAGATGTAATCATCAATGCAATCCATTTCAACAACAAGGTATTTACAATGAATCCTACACAAATCAAAACCAATTCACAGTCACTAGTCACACTGCTAACTATCAAAAAAGAGCACCGCAGGAGAAGGTGGCAATGACATGTAAATGACTGTGATCTTGGTTTACCAGTTCAAATATCACTGAAGTAGAGATTTGAATGAGCTGTTACTGGTACTAACCCAAAATATTTCAAGGGATGCTTACATTTAAAACACACTTCCACTACTTATCACATTCATTCTCATGTCAGACAAATGAACCAGTAACATCAATAACAAGTTAAAAGCTTGTTTTGTAATGCCAAGAAGGATGATTCCCTTAAATTTAATTCCAAAAAGCACAAATCATACCTCATTTCCACCACCTCTCCATCTTATTACAGCAGGAACTTTCTTGACAGCATTACCAGCTGGGTCTCTTGCTGTTCCAAGCTCATCCTAAAAAATTTGTTTTAATTGAGGCGCGTTTACCGATATGCAACAAAAATTTTTCACACTTTGTTTTATTTTACTGTTCACCGATCACGCGAAAACCTGCAAAATCCTTCTGCATTTACCTACATTATACTTTTAGTCGCGTCATCGTGTGCCGCATTGCTGCATGACGCGTATCGGTAAATACACTTGTAAAAATGATGATTGAAACTGAAACGCAGAGCCAGTACCCTCACTGCTGTATCAAATGAAAAAAAAGCAAAACTTCATTATATTCACAGTATTACACTGAAGCATGTAACGAGTGGCAGGGTCCATCTCCGCAGCTTAGTGCCTAGGCAACACAGCTTGTTGGCGACATTATGTCCAATTTGACCAACCTAGGAATTTTTTTCTCTAAACTTGCCAACTGGAATGGTGATTTTGGGGAGACTTTGAATCGAAGCGTTCAATAGTTTGGTGCAAAACGCAAGTCTTATAGTCTGGAACTCAATTTGGAGGCCAAAATTGGATCAATTTTTCTTCAACCCTCCCTAAATATTTGGACAAATTTTTATTAAAATTTATGTTTCGATAAATTCGCACTTGTTAAAACGTTAAGCGGAACAGTAGTAATCACTGACTAATTAGGAATTTTTCCCAAGTCAATGTGTTGTTTGTAGGAATAGTTAGATTTTAACTGTTTTACTAAAGCATAAAGTGCTGACTCCCAATTCTGTTATCTCATTTTTAACAGCAAAATTATACACCCACACCGTGAAGTTCAGTGTACAGTATGCTTATTATATGCTCTTCAACTTATTTGCTTGTAAGCTTATATTTCCAGATGCTAAGAATCTCTTCATTATTACTTCTATGCTAACCTGATTCAACCAGATCTCAAACTTAAAGAAAAAAGATGATAATGCTCAAGCTGTTAAATGCTTAAAACGTACATTTTGTAAGCTTTCCTTAATTATATTTTAATATGTCACACTTTACAATTTTAATATATATAGTGGGGTAACGTCTAGTATCAGCCCCCAGGTTCGATTAGAGTTATGTTTGGTTTGGATTAGGGTCAGGGTGGTAACTGAACCGAACCCTTAAAATCATTATAAAACCACTTCAGCCTGTTTCACCGTCGCCTTGTAATTAGCTCTACAGCAAGCAACATGTATTGAGCACTCAGTCACAAGAGATTGAGCCTTACTTTTACTTGTATTCAGCAAACTATACAGACTAGTACCAGCACAAATATCAGCAGATTAGTATGTCTGCAAGGTTACTAGCATCACAATCACCACAAATACATTACAGATCAGCTATTGACCTTTAAACTATCAACTTACAGTTAACAAATCATGATGATCAGGAAATATAAATCCAGAATCATCCATAGGTGATCCAACAACAATGCTGCTACTCTGAACTGTTCCATCCCCGGTGTTAGATTGGTCATCAGAAGCTCGCTTTGGAGCTGTATTTCCCATGGTTCAGCAAAATCTATAACCTACACGAGACTGCTATAACGTACCGTAATCAAGCTTGAATAAGACAAATCATTTTTTAAAAAACAAATCACTGTTTGCAATAAAACTGAATTTAACTGTACCAATTTGAAGCTGTGTTTATATTTTTCGGCCATAGTCCGAATTTTTTGCTCAATGTCCAAAATATTTGGGTCCATTTCAGACAAAATGTCCATAAAAAAAATTGCTTAAAGCACGACAATACGCTTGTGATGGCTACAAGCTCATTAGCCTAACTAAAATTTTGCGAGTAACATGCAAACTTATTAAAAGATTCTCTTTTGTCAGCAAGAAGAAATCGTTTTTGCGTTTTACCATATTTGGGTAACCAGGAATTATACAATGTCCAGATGTTTAGAACGATTGTGGCTACTGCAATATCACGCACGAGCTGAGGTTATTTTCATATTATATTGAACTAAAAATTCAACAGTAATTGAGGGAGACTGCAAAATGAGCTTGCGTTCTTCAAGTCAGCAGCCATACGGTATATATGCCAAACGCAATCAACTTTAATCACGAATTGAACCCATCAGGTAGGATCTGTCACCTGTGCGCGGTACCGCTAGGCCATGTCTCTGGTTTCGTGTTTTGGACTCTCTCGAAGCTTAAATGACAACTTGAAACAATTTGTTGCTTTTGATATTTTGAGTGAAGTTTGAGGGGCGCCGTTGTGAAAAAAATGATTCAGCAAATTTTGCACCAATTTTCAGCAACATTTACACAGTTTCACAGCTATTTAGTTAGAAGTGAGGTGAACTGCAGCTGAAACATTTCGAAAATACAATAACAGCCAAAGTGTAACGACATTTAATAAATAGCAGCGATATTTATTATAATGCGACATTCATTAAGTAGCGGCGATATTTAAAGGGGAGGTTTGGTGCCAACAAACAAAAACTTAAATGAAAGAATTTTTTACACTGAATTGCCAAACTGAAACAGGTTTTGTTAAACGCCTATTAGGCTATTTAAAATATACCGATAGGTGGCGCTACACAACGATGACGTCATTGGAGGGCAAGCTGAATTGTACTGAGTATTTCCAAAGCTGCAGCACGCATAGGTAGGTTGTTGAACTTGTCTCAACTGCGCATTCTGGTCAAAGGAAACAAACACATTAACAGTACTTATGGAAGGTAAACAAAGGGATGGATTTTTGTTTGAACCATTACCTGTTCAGTAGCAATTTCTTTCTCAATATCTTTGTGAGTCTCAGTGGTGTAAAGTAACGAAATACTTTTACATGGGGAGATAGACTACTTGCGTAAATTTCTTCCATAACGAGTACTTTTTTGAGTATTTTTTTGGGCTGCTTTTACGTTTACTTAAGTACTTTTAGTAAAAGTAACACTGTTTTGGTAGTTTTTATGTTAGACAAAAAGTAGACCTTAAGTTACTAGTTTTACTTGGAAATCCCTCGATGCACCTAAAATCTAATACTCTATAATTTACAGTGTGGTTGTTTCTCTGCTAATGTCTATTTCTCTTCTCTGCTAACACAGTACAGCTCTTCTTACATTGTGAACCAAATTATCTACCCCAGTTCAAAATCATAGCCACCAGCACGCTATGCTAATAAATATAAATAAATAAATATAAATAACTGAGGTTATTTTCAAATTATATTGAACACAAAGATCAACGGTAATTGAGGGAGACTGCGAAGTGAGCTTGCGCTCTTCGAGTCAGCAGCCACCCGTTCAATATGTCAAATGCGATCGGCTCCAGCCGCGAATCGAACCAGTCACGTAGGATCTGTCACCTGCGCCCGGTACCGCTAGGCCATGTCGCTAGAGAATCAAATCAACAAATCACGCTTCACAAGCTACCAAGCAGTATCACGCAATCATGCGCGCAGATGCCAAAAGTACAGCGATTGCACCCGCGATCATCAATTGAATTAATAAATTGCAAATCTCGGGTTTGGTACACGTTACAATTAGGATAATATATTCAATCCATAAATCTGAAGGCCCAGCAGTGAAACTATCGTATTTTTCTTTCAACCTTAATTAATTATGAAAAAAAGCCAACTCCAGTGCTAAAATTGAAGAGCTAACAGAAATAAGCAGGTTTCCGCTGCTAAGTTAAAGCTTATTTATTCATAGGCTATGTTTATCCTTCTTTGCTATAGAGGAGCTATAACGAGCTCGCTTAGGAGTGTCAAGTCACCTGTCTGCCACTCAAGAGATAAGGAAATCTTGCTAAGCGTGGTTCCGAATAGCACGACAATTGAACTTGCTGGCTTGTTCTTCACGCTGTTGCCTTTGATGCTAAGCGTCATGCAGAAAAGCTATAAATACCAACCTTTAAGTCATTGGTTTAATTATACTCTGAACCAAACTGCGAACCCGGAGTCCACCGTTGCAGAAGCAGATGTTATATCGATTCAGCCATCTGAACGGTAATAATTTTTTTGGTTTACCATTTTGCGATTCGCCCCCCTACAGTCAGAGATGAAACCAGTCAGAACTTTCTCGACCCAACCGGTAAATTTCAAAGTCTACGCTGGTTCACCGGCCGGTTGACCGGTCTCTGACTGGCCCGGTCGACCATTTTTTTACTGAAGGTTTATAACAGTCTTCAAAAAACCTAATGGCAAACTGTAGTTTGCGCTAACTTTGTGACTATAGATGTATTGAAGACATCAAATTTTATCTAAAAAAAGGAGTATTTCAAGAAAAGTAAACAGAAAACAAATTTTTGTTTTCAGAAGGTGTGATTTGTTAATGCCATTTTTTACAAACTATTTAAAAAAGACATATTGGTATGTATGTTTCGCTTGGTGTTTAGGTGTATTTTAGTTGTAAGAAAAAGGAATTTGACCAGTTTTTGGACCGGGTTGACTGGCCGAAGAGACTCGACCCGACCGGTTTCCATCTCTGCCCCTGGTTTCAAAATTTAGTTCTTATTGTTTCATTTGTCTCCAAAAAAAAGGTCTCATAGCGAAAACGTAATTTCTCCAACATTTCTTTGCATGTGTCTCCCTCTAAAGAAAAAAGCTTTTCAAGAGGGGGGCCCCTCAAAACATGATGAGCCCTGGGTACTTTGTACTGCCCTGCCCCCCTCTCACCAGCCCTGCCGTCAGTAACAATACTTTTACCTCAGTGCAATTTCAAAATACTTTTTACACCACTGGTGAAACTACGTAAATACACACACAATCACACATAGGCAAAAGCATGACCTGGTATTTATTAGATCACTAAACAGATTAGTACCTACGATAGTTGGTTAAGTAGCCTATTTCACTGAAATCTCCAAACAGAAGTAAAAAGGATCTTACTCCTACTTTCAATCTACCCATTGAAAACATAGGCCTACCTCTATCACACCACAAAAATTCAGCTCTTCACATTGTTTGCAACCAATATCACAAATAACGATTTCAAACATCGATTCCATGCTAACTGTACATTTCCCCTACAAAAAATACCATATAGCTTATACTCTTTGTTACCCTGTTGCTGCATTCAGGAGCCATGCAAAAACCAACCATCTATTTTTGTAAAACTCAGCCAGGGCAATGCAATCATCAAGTGAAGCCTAGACTGCTGATTGAAGAAACTGTATCTGCTTGCCCTCCAATGACGTCACGAATGAAACTGGCCAATCAGAAGCCAGTATTTTTTTACTTTGATTTGCTAATGACTTCTTAACGAAATTGAATTTTCACATCCGACCAAGGCTATGGAGTAATTCAAGGCTTGATTAGGCCTACCAGTACACTTGGACATAAACGTACTTGTCCATACGAAACTGATAATTCAATATTGTACGTACTTATTAGCACATAATAAAGAAAAATTTGACTGCATAAAACAGGTAAACTGGATGTATTAAGCGGCGCTTGGATTTATTAACCGAAGTTTTATAACGGGAAAGGATTGGGACGATTCCGTTCCAAGCAAATTGGATGTAATAAGCGGCTGGGTTTAATAATCGTGGATTCATTAACCGAATTCCACTGCATTTATTTATCCAAATTTGAATTACTATCGGCACAGTGTATCCATATTACTATTAGTGGAACCACTTTCTGTGCCCTGTGTCCGCAACGAAAATCAGAGCTTAGATGTTTTGTTGCCATTTTATATTTTTGTTTTCAAATTTTTTTATGAAATTTACAAGGAGTTTCTAGTCTACTTTATTCTGAGACTAATTTGGCAATAAATGAGAAAAGTGAGAAATTTTGGTATGGGGTAAATGATAAAGTATGGAGAGAGTTTGACTGGAATGGTAAAGAGTTTGACTGGAATGGTGACGTAGCCACACGAGTGGATATGCGTACCACAAAGGTTAAATTCTTTAAGAAATATTTATCCGAAGGGATGAGTGATCCCAGCAAGATCATTCGTCCTGAAAGATGAATGTTTCTTACCTGAGGGCGGCTGATGAAGGCTAATAGCCAGAAACAGCGCTGTCTCGCTCTACGGTAAAAAAAGTATGGGGAAGTGTTGAAGGAGGCGTGGGGGTTGTGAGGAAGTGTGGAGAGTGAGTGTGAGCAAGTGTTGGGGGAGGTGAGTTGTCGGCAGTGTGGCGCAGTGGTTTGGAGCGTCGTTTTTACGACGGCCATGATCGCAAGGTTAATGGTTCAATTCCCAACCCAGCCTCGTTGTTGCATCCTTGGATAAGATGCTTTACGATGATTATCTCTGCTTGGTGGAATCTGGCGAGCAGCAAATTAAAAAAGTAGGAAGAAAATTCAACCGGAAAACTTGGAAAAGGCAACTCCTAAGCGAGTCTGGATTCGTCCAACACATAGCGCCTCCGTCGCTTTCTCATGATAGGAGGATAAAGATAAAGAAATCAATCAAAAAAAAAGGTGAGGGAAGGTGTCAGATGAGGTGAGTGTGTGGTAGGGGTGCGGGAAAGTGTGAGAGAGAATGGGAAGGTGGGAGGTAAGTGTGGGAAAGTGTAGAAAAACGTGTCGAGGGAGTGTGGGAAGAGGTGTCGGGTGAGTGTGGGGGTGTGAAAGAGGTGTAAAAGAGTGTGTGGGCTCCCCCACATTTCCCCACACACTTCTCACCTTCCCACACATCTTCCGCTTTTCCCCACAACCTCCACACTTACCCCATATACTCTTCCACACCTCCCCCATACTTCCCCACATCCCTGACACCTCCCCCACAACCCAACACACTTCCCCAATCCTCCCTCACATTTTCCCACTCCTTTCATCTTCCCCCATACTTAACCCAACTCTTTAAACTACCAAAAATTCCCCAATTCCCCAGCCATCCATACTTTCCCAAATTCTCTATACTCCCCCAATTCTTTCGCATACTCCCCCATACTTGCTTTATCATTAATCCCATACCAAAATTTCTCACTTTGCTCATTTATTGCCAAATTTAGTCCAGCAATCAAGTACACTAGAAACTCCCAAAAATTTCATAAAAAAATTTGAAAAACAAAAATAGAAAATGTCAACACAACATCTAAGCTTTATAAAAAGTTTAGTCTTATTCATTAAACAGCAGGTAATGGTGCAAGCTTTATTAAATAGCGGGACAATGGCAGGTAATGTGAACATACGTAACAATGCTTTTTGTTGAGTGGGTTTGTTGAAAGAATTTTACGTACACTGTGGCTGTAGGCTACTCTAGAAACAACCGCAATTTGATTTTATGAAAAATGAAGAAATGGAAACACTGTTGATCTCACTAGCACATTACTGCAGCACTTTAATTTTTCGCTGCGTTTTAGCTAGTCGCTGCTATTTATTAAACGTCGCTGCTATTTATCAAATGTTGCGGCTGTTTATTAAATGTCGTTGCAATTTATTATGTCAGCGACATGGCCTAGCAGTACCGCGTGCAGGTGACAGATCCTACGCGATGGGTTCGATTCACGGCTGGAGCAGATCGCGTTTGACATATGTAACGGGTGGCTGCTGACTCGAAGAGCGCAAGCTCACTTCGCAGTCTCCCTCAATCACTGTTGAACTTTCAGTTCAATATAATTTGAAAATAACCTCAGTTATTTATATTTAAATGCTGCTGCTGTTTATTACATATCACCGCTACTTAATGAATGTCACGTTATTTATTAAATGTTGTTGCTATTTAATAAATATCGCTGCTATTAATTAAATGTCGTTACATTTTGGCTGTTATTGTATATTTCGAAGTGTTTTAGCTGCAGTTCACCTCACTTTTAACTAAATAGCTGTGAAACTGTGTAAATGATGCTAAAAGTTCGTACAAAATTTGCTAAATCGTTTTTTTCACAACGGCGCCCTATAGAAGTTGTGAAATATTGAGCTAAAATAGATTTTCAAAGATGAGGGTAATTATCACCTCTGTTGAAGAAAGCGATTTAATAAAGATCACTTTGGTACAAAATCGGTTACGTCAATCGAGGTGACACTCAGTATTAAAATTTTAATATTGAACGAGAAGAATAGTCATGGAAAAAAATTAAATGCGACTAAAGTTTCGTTTCCAAAACTAGTCTCGTGTTTTTGCGAAATGCAGTAATTATTAACACTTGATTTAGTAAACTTGTAAAATCGTTCGTTCATAAATCTTGCCGAAAAAATTTTAAATGTCCAAAGTTTTTTGAGCAAATTCGGACATTTGTCCGAAATTTCACAGCGAAAAAATAAACCCAGATTTGAAGTAGCCAAAATCATGCATACGTTATACCATAAAGAACATCCAACTAATTTAACTAAATTTTTTACAAAATCTTGTCTTAGACACTCTCACTTCACTCCCAGCTCTCAGTCTCTCATGTTTACTGTTCCCCTTATGAAAAGTACGAAGCTTCAACAATCCTTCTTACCAGTATATCAGGGGGTGAAAACATGAAACTCAATTCCTCACAACCAGTGGCGTACGCAGGATTTTTCAATGGGGGGGGGGGGGTTTCAGCGACGTCACATCGTGATGGCGTAAGTTTCAGTGACGTCACAGCTATTATAATGCCGTAACGAAGAAAACAATTCAGATATTTCATTCACAATTTTGCTTGATTCTTTGCGCTTCATTTAGGAGCGAAAACATGTCACAAAAACTTAAGCTGTCAATCCGCAGTTAGAAATTTACTGAAAAAATTGTAGTTGACCTCATTTTTGGGCCACATGAAGGTTAACTGACTAAAGTAGGCTAGCTTTCGCAACGTCACAAAACAGGGTGTAGCCAGGGGGTTAAACAGATGATTGCTTCCCTCCAAAAAACCGTTTCAAGAACCAACATTCATATATAAACAACGCATATAAACCTTGATAAAACATTTCATAATGCACTCATTATGAAAGGGGCAGTTTCCCCTCTTGAAAACTGAAGACAGTAAAGCATGAGAAAAACTGCCCTCCCTACAGAAACATTTTTAAATTACAGTAAATTATGCGCTAAAGGAATCTCTAATCATGTGATTAAGGTCAAAAACAGCGTCGATATTATCCAAGTATTTTTCACCCAAATCACACCGTCGATATCATGATATACTCTCAAGCACATAATCGGGGTGTCTGGAAAACAGAGCACTCCAGCTCCTTAGACAGTTACGGTGCATAAAAACGATTTTGCTCCCCTCCCCCCCCCCCCCCCCGTTCCGCCCCTGGACCTCTTTAAATCTTTCCTTGGTCTGGTCTTCCTTGACAGTATTTTTGTTATATTTTCAGCATTTAGGTAGGACAGTGTCAATATAAGTTTTTATATTTCAATTATTTTTCAGCAAACCGGCCGGTTATAGCGCAGTCTTAAAGATGTCGCTATCGATGCGAAAGGTCTGAGGTTCAATTCCCAGGCAGGTCAAATCCGACACAATGTAACCAACGGCTCGCCAAAGCTGTGTTGCCCAGGCGCTAAGCCACGGGGTCGGGACTCGCCACTAGATACCATCCTTCGGTACTACAGCGAGTTAATGAAACGAGTAGGCCTACAATGAAGATTTGATTTTTTCAAAGATTTTGTGTGCGGCCATAGTTACTGCAGATACACCGTATTTAAGGAAGCTCCTGCTTACCAGTTGCTTCACAGCAGCATCGATGACAAAACTGTAGTTCAAACGAAACACATCAGAAAAGTTGAAATACCGGTATTGTTGCATCGCATGGTAATAAAAGTTTCTCGAAATTAAATTAGAAAGTTGGACCGAACGGAAAAACATGACAGCAGTTTCGGCAAGCTCCGTACGAACAAAAGTCGGTTTGTTTCAAAAAAGAAAGGTTTCACTTTTTCTGCAATCGTCAACGTCAAGCGCAGCGCACCAGAAAAGTTTGACTACCGGTAGACCTATTATTGCATCACAATGAAAGTTTTTCAAGATGTTATAAGCAAGTTGGATAGCACAGAAAAGCATAAGAACAGTTTCGGCTATTTCTGTATGAAAAAACGCGGTTCGTTCCCAAAAGAGAGGTTTTCATTTCTTTTAAAATCTTCAATGGGGGGGTTTTGACCCCCGAAACCTCCCCCGTGCGTACGCCACTGCTCACAACATCAAAACCTTCTCCTTCTCTGCCTTCAAAACTATATAACCGTAAAAAAACATTAAACAACCAATGTGTGGTGTGGCAACAAATCTCTCTAAACAATAATACCGACACTCAATATACCTGAAGCTCATATGCAAGCGACAAGCAGACAAGGTCCATATCTGCAATCTGCATATCTAGCAGTCTAGTCAGGGGCTGTTGACTAGATGACCGTAACAGGTCCCTTCCAGTCTCCAGACGTTTTTTTTTTTTCAAGAGCTAATTTGTTGTGTGCTTCATTTGTGAGTGTTATTTGATACCGGTATGATCCTAAAGCAGTAAAGCGACAAACAGGGCTGCGAACTCCATCGATTTTTAACCCAGTTCGAGAGCTATTTGCAAGTCCGAATTCGACAAAAACGATAGAGTTCAGTGAGTTTGAAATCGCAGCCCTGGACTTTATAGGTCGCAATGGCATGAACAAATAAACGACATGCAGCTTTTCTTTTGGTAAAATCATAACTCAATTTACACGGATTGTGACTACTTGAACAAGCTATATTTCATAGTGATCTACTGATCCATTATTTCTTTTCAACGATTTAAATATCTTTCTAATGAACTTGAACAGTTTTATGCGAGTTTAAGTTTCAGTTCGAATTCAGAAAAAATATTTTTTTGAGTTAAGTTTGAGTTCAGCGAAAATGACCCAGTTCGAGTTTGCAGCTCTGGCGATAAATTAACTGAACTACAGACTAAGGCAATCAAATACCGGCAGCTTAAAACATTGTACAAGAGGCTAAAAACCCAGATTCAAGTTCATCAGTCTAAACAAGCTCCTGTAAAACTTTTAAAATTCATATTCAACTTTTTTAATTTTTTTGGTAACGTACTGGTACTGGAATATAGGCTATCAGTAAGCAAGGATGAGCTAGGTCTATCACTGCATCACTACCCCAGACTCTTAGAGTAGTGGGATCTTGCCATTGTGACATCACAGCATGGACTGCAGTCTAGCAATGGCAACAACTCACACCTCCTGCCCCACAGTCCATGTACTGCAGTAGTGTTTAGTGAGCCAAGTGTGGCGGCTGGCCCACAAATGGGCAGATGGTTTTGGGCAGGTGGTTTTGGGCAGGTGGTTTGGGCAGGTGGTTTAGGCAGGTGGTTTGGGCAGGTAGTTTGGGCAGGTGGTTTGGGCAGGTGGTTTGGGCAGCTATCTAACCCTAACCCTAGCTTTAAACAGCTATCTAACCCTAACCCTAGCTTTGAGCAGCTATCTAACCCTAACTTTGAACAGCTATCTAATCCTAGCTTTGAACAGCTATCTAATCCTAGCTTTGAACAGCTATCTAACCCTAAGTTTCAACAGCTATCTAATCCTAGCTTTGAGCAGCTATCTAACCCTAGCTTTGAACAGCTATCTAATCCTAGCTTTGAACAGCTATCTAATCCTAGCTTTGAGCAGCTATCTAACTCTAGCTTTGAACAGCTATCTAACCCTAGCTTTGAACAGCTATCTAATCCTAGCTTTGAGCAGCTATCTAACTCTAGCTTTGAACAGCTATCTAACCTTAGCTTTGAACAGCTATCTAACCCTAGCTTTGAACAGCTATCTATCCCTAGCTTTGAACAGCTATCTAACCTTAGCTTTGAACAGCTATCTAACCCTAGCTTTCAACAGCTATCTAATCCTAGCTTTGAGCAGGTATCTAACCCTAGCTTTGGGCAGGTACTTAACCTTAAAATTTAATTTTTTTGGAATAAAATTTAGTTCTTTACTCTTATTTCTTAAAATCTATTTCTTAACTTTTATTTTGTAATTAAAATTCAATTCTTAACTTTTATTTCGTGATTAAAATTTAGTTCTTAACTTTTGATTTAATTCTTAATTTTTATATCTATCAAAATTTATTATTTTTTGTTTTCTGAACTGTTTTTCATATGCGACAATAAGGAGAATCTACTGACACACCATCTCAAATGATATTAAAACAGCAACCCAACCTGTTCCACTTAATTTTTTAATTCCTAATTTTTAATTTAATTCATAATGTTTACACGTTTTAAATTATCATTCTTGTTACCTGAACTGTTTGTCATATACGCAATGCGACGGTGAGAAGAATCGCCTACAGCAATTTCAAATGAACATTACAAACTACTTCACCGGATTTTCTAATCAGAGTAAATCTACTGATCCCGAAAGCTCTTGTTGGAGTATTACAAACTCTTGCGCAATACTAACAGTATAAAAAGTCTACACAACGTTAAGTGTAATCTACTTTGAAAAAAAACAAGCGCAAGAAACGTTTGAAAATGGTCGACTGCACCGATTCTAGCCCTCCGTCTCAAATGTTTGTTAATAATCCTTTCAAATGTCTATCTCCTAAGAACCCTCACATGCAAAAAACGCAACAACGATTTGAAACATTCCAATCCCCAAACTGGCCTCGAAATAGAATTGCTTCTTCACCTTATAAATTCGCAATGGCAGGATTTTATTACCTAGGAGATCGTGACCGTGTTAAATGTTACTATTGTAACGGAGGTTTGCAAAACTGGGAAGAGAATGATGTCATTTCCCACGAACACGCCAAATGGTACCCTCTGCGCGAATATCTATTGAGAAGGTAAGGTGTTCATTTCGTCAAAAGTGTGATTAAGAAATATCCTAATTTGAAACGACCTAACATAACCAATCCCACTAAAGCAGACGAAGCTCGACCACTGCTAGAGTATTTGAAAAAAAACTCAATTGCCCCTTCTTTTGTTGTCTCCGTGGAAGATCCAAGAAAAAAAACAAACCTACAAAAACCGGAAATCGAAAAAGAAATGAAAAATGGGAAAGACGTTCAAATAGCCATATCGTTAGGTTTTGACGAAAAGAAAATTGAGTACGTACTGTCGAAGCAATATGAAAAACATGGAAAGAATTTTACTTACTTACACGACCTACTAAATAAGCTTCTGGATACTTCTGAAATCAAAATCCCCTCAAAACAGATTAAAATCACACAAGTCTGCAAACAACTAATTGAAGATGCTCAATGTGTCGTATGCTGTAAAGAAGACCGTTGTGTTTTGTTTATGCCCTGCGGACATCTATCTTGTTGCGGTAGCTGCTCCCAATTGCGTGCAAATTGCGCAATCTGTCAAGAGCAAATATGCAGAAAAATCAAAACCTACAAGCAATGATGTCGCAATATGTCTTTTTTCTCTGTTTTGTTAGCTATAAGTACCGAAAATCTCTGACAGCTAGAGATCATGCAATCCTACACTTATCAAGCCGACGAATTATATTCCCAAGCCTGCAAAGTGAAAATACCTGACGATATTTGCCCCTACTCCAGCTGCTACGAAAGTTTATTGGAGCAAGAACAAATACGAGATAGTGCCAGAGAAATGGAAGCGAACGCTCGAGAAATCCGAAATCAATTTCAAGCAATAGCTGACTCCGGATTTCCTATCCCTACTTCTACGTTAATGAGAAAACCCTACTTCTACGTTAATGAGTCGAGTTGTTGCTTTGATTATGCAAAACATGCCTTGTCTTCTTTTTCGACCCAAAACCCAAAACAAGGAATATATTGTCCTAATATTCTGGGCGACTAGTTTTGTGGACAGCTGTTGCGCAATCCAGCAAAAGGCTGAGGTGATAAAACAAGAAGTGTCTGTTGACGACTACAAACTTCGTTTTAAAGTAGAAAACATTACAGCACCCCGACGATTTATGTAGTACACGATCAACAACTATGTTTCCATAACAATTCAAAACGACGACGAATGCCATCTACCACCTGAAGACCACAATCAGTTGAGCGAATTTGTTACTCTTCTTCAAAACCAAAACATTGTTGAACCCAAAAAACGTAAACTCGAAGAATGAAAAAGGTCAAATTTTCTCGCAAAACAAACGTTTATTTAGCCAAAATTTTTTGAAACGATAACTGTCGTTTTGGGGTTACTGTTTTCAGATTTTTAAGAAAAGAGACAATGTGAGGATTTGTTTTCATTTTTTTCCACGTACATTCCCTCATTCTAATAACTTGATAACCTGCATCCTGTAATATCTTTGTGTTTTCTTCTGTCTTTTTTCGGATATCTTCGTGTTTCAAATTGTTAAAAGGGTTCGTTTCTTGTAGACTTCCATCTGGATTTCGGTTGGTGGTACAAACCGAGCATGAGTGAAAAAGACAACCATCGAACTGGAACACACGCTTTTCCTCTTCGCAGTAGCCGTCAACAGGAAGTGAATATTCAGTATAAGTCGGACTTCACCAGAGTTAAATTTGAGCTGAATGATTTTGTTTTGCGAGTGTGATACCCAACTCAACCATTGAAAACATAATAAACCATACCTACAACAAGGATCTGGTCTGTAATTGTCTTCTTTGTAACGGCAAAAATATCCTGTGGGGTTTGGTGCTTTGATAGCATGCAAATACAGCGAATTGGCGTCATAACCGACGATTTTTGCTACTTTGCAAGGATTTTCATATCTATTTGGTTTGATGTAGGTTTCCCCTGCAACAGCGAGTCTTGTAAAAATAAGAGATAAGCCACCGGTATGTTGCGAACGCAGTTTCTGGTATAAATCAGCATGTCTCTTCGGGAAAAGACAAAAGAAAGTGTCTTTGCTTATTTCTTTGAGCATCTTTAGTTTGGCAACACCGCTCACTGAAAAACTTGTTTTAAAAATATCGAACCCTTCTTTAATGTACGGTTCTAGTAGTTTTTTCACGGCTTCCACAAAAGGGTTCACATCCAGTAGGTTGTAATAAATCAGTAGGTCACGAAGACAGTTCCAATTTTTTTCTTTCCAAGTTTGTACCACGAGAGCGTACTGGGCTTCGGTAATGTTAGATCGAGTAAGCTTGCTGTAGAAAGCTTCGTATTGTGGTACTTGAGGATAATTCAATTTTTCCACAAAGTCCACAAACTCGTACAGAAAGAAAAATTTTCCGCTTTCGCATCCGAAAGCTTCCAGGAATTTTTTGTGAGAGAATCCCGGGGCCAGGAAATTGCGAATGTCAAGAAATCTGAGTTTGTCTGTTTTCAAACACAGGTATGCATTTGCTTTCTTGATAACGAAACCTATTTTGTGGACGAGAACTGGAATTAAACTTTTTTTAATTAATTGCAAGTCATAACTTGCAGAGTTGAATCCGAGAACCGGGATTTCGTGTAAATACTGTTCAAATTCTTTTTGGAGATTTTTACATCTACAGTTATGGTTGGTGTTAAAAGCTTCAAAAACATAATCAAACTTATTTGCCTGGATAGCATACGCCGTGTCTGAAATATCTTCCAGACAGCTGACCATTTTGCTGATTAATGCTGTTTCATCCCCATCAGTGATATGACATACTCCAGCTTCAAACCCCCGTACGTTTGATGAAATTGCGAAACTCAAGGCAACGTGACGTGCTTCAAAGGTAAGCTTTGGTCCGTTTTTAGGTAAATTCACAGTATCAAAATAACACTCAAAATCAAAGCATGCAAAATAGAGGTAATGACGATCTTGCATCGGAACTGTAATACCAATCATAACTAAGGGACAAATTAATGTTTCGACTATAACAAAAGTCTCGTCAGCCTTGCTACGCACAGCCAATCCAGGCTAAACTCATTCCAGACTGTAAAGACTCTTTTTTACATTGCTTTACCTGGACATCTCGACTTCATCTCTTTTCTAGGTTGTGCCCTATTATTAGCAGGCGACTGGCCCCAAACAACGATACCCAATGAAAGAGCCTATAACTACTAACCCCAAACTAAGTTACCGGTAGCCTAACTAGCCCACATCATTAGAAGCCCCCATGGCAACCCACTCATTTGCAGCTGCAGACGTGTTTTGACCTTATTATGGTCTCATCAGTGCAGCATAGCAACCTCCCATCTTCCTGAAAAAAAAAAAAAATAAAATTCTAACCTTCAAAAGAACTACACACTCCAAATCTAAGCCTTTACTCGTTATGCTCAAGGTAGAACATTTGATGATTTGAAATAAAACCTTCAAGAAATTAGTACATGCTGGATTATGATGTCACAGATTCCCTGAAAACAATCGACAAGAATAGAAATGACCGGTTGGTTTAAACATTATTGTCACGGTAATCTGAGAAGGAATTTTTTGTTTACGGTTTGTAACTATACCAGTTACCAAAACCTTCAAAAAACCTCTCTGCCCAACCCGTTCGCCCGTGAAAAAGCGGGGGACAAGGCAGGCACTGTGTCTGCGCATGCAGCCCAGAAAACACAATGAACTTCAGCGCTTATCGGTGGTTTAAACATCAATATCCCGGTACGTTTATCGAACTGCACGTACAGTTACAGGATCCAGCAAGATGATAAAAAAAAGGATATGTAAGTCAAATAGAATTCTTCTATCCTATGCTTTTCCGATAGGCACCTGCAAAGTCAGCCAACATTCCCACCTGTATGGGGGAGTACCATTTTCCATTCCATTAAAAGATTGTACTCTTATTGTTAGACCTATTCTTACCCGACACATTGGGCTTTGTTGTTGGCTGACTTTGCAGGACCACTGACTTTGCAGACTTTGCTGACCACTGCACCAGTATATATAATCGTAATAACTTAGACTAGTGTTCACTTTGGGATTAGAGGTAACGTTATGGATTCAGGCAGGGTTGGGAAAAATCGATTGTAATCGATACTCGATTGCGATATTCTTTATTTTTTGTTCATCGAGTGCACTGGAGCCTTTACTTTTTTCAATGAGTATCAAATATGGTCTTGTCTTTACTTTTTTTTTGGCGCAATTCGACATTCCGTATTCGATTCTTTTTGTTCAGGTTACTTTATCTCACTTTAGTAAATTTAAAATAATCGTCGGTATGTCATTTCCTTGTTTTCGCTGATAAATTATTTTTTTGGTGCAAAAAAAAATTTTTATTAGCGAAGTTGCTTCGCATATACTATGTCCGTCGTTTGGCTGTAAGTTACCGCATGAATGTGAGGACATCACAAAAAATGCTAGGTGGATATCGCTAAATGCTCAGTGTAATATTGAATATCGATTGTAATATTCTTTATTCTTTACTTTTTTAAACTACCATCGAAAGCGATTATTTCTTTACTTTTTTGGGTATCGATTCCCAACTCTGGATTCAGGAAATGGTAATTTTTTCGCACGTATGCATGTTTTAGTGTTTGAGCCTCATTGAGGGCCCCCTGAGATAGGGGGCCTCCCGATCAGTGATAAAAAGTTTGTCAATAGCGTTCTCAAAAAAAAGACCCCTTCGGTTTCAAATTTAATCAAATTAAGTATGAAAAGTTTAGATGGCCATTGAATCACTTCTGTATGTTATGATGGTTTTTTGAGATTTTAACAATTGATACCAGTAAGTGGCAGCCCTGCAAAAGTTTTAATACAGCGTTTCGGCGAAGCATTTGAAGGAGGGTTTTTCTTTACACTAGTTCTGCTTCATATGCTGCATATTTTTTCACAGTTTTTCAGACCATTACTCAGTGACGTAGCCGGAGGAAGGCCCCCCCTTTTTCCTTGTGAAGATATTTTTTAGAAAAGAAGACCTTTTTCCTTGATGATTTGCCTAAATCCGGGTACAGCACCCACCTAAATTTTTCGCTGGCCACGTCGCTGTCATTACTTATCCGGCTTGAAGAGTTTAAGCCACCGAGGTGGTCCGGTGGATAAGCTATGCTATTTGCTGCCTTACACTTCTAATGTTGTACCATAGCTTAGAGAACTCGCATATTCTGTACGGAATTCTAGCTTGGGGTTCAACAAATCATTTAGTCTTACAGCCATTGCAAATCCTTCAAAACAAAATTATAAGAATTATATGCAACGTCAGCAAAAACGATCGCGCAAAAAATAACGGTTTGTATCACGAATTAAAATTTTTAAAAGTGAAGGATATGTATCATCTAGAAATGGCAAAATTTATGTATCGTTTCCAACATAATAAACTTCCACGTTTGTATCATAATTATTTTACATCTACGAAATCTGTACACAAGTACAATACGAGATGCACAAGTTACGGTAATTATTATTTACATGCTATAAACTCAAACGCTGCAAAAAAAGCATTGCAATACAGTGGTGCTCGAATTTGGAATGGTTTGCAACCTAAATGGAAAGTTCTTTCTTTCCCTATATTTAAAGAAGCAGTTAAAGCTGATTTAATTTCAAACTATACAAATAAACATTATTCATTCTTCTACCATCTTTTGATATATTGATAAATTACAAATAACCTTTTACTAGCAACTGAGAGGAATTAAAGTTGACGATAAAAGCACATGAAAATTGCATTCTAGGGGGAAGGGGGGTTGGGAAAGTAGGGAAAAACTTCTGTTTCTTTTTCCTTTCTTTTTTTATTTCGTTTTCTTTTGGGAAAAGAGAAAATCTAACGGTAAGGGTTTCTAGTGATTGTGAAATAGTGCATGGCGTAATTTTCCGGAGGTCTTTGCTCGAAGTCTGAATCCATACCGTGTTAGCAGATTAGATTCTGCAAGGAAACGTGAACGTATTTTTTTAGTTTATTTACTGTGTGTGCTGTTAAGGAAAAGTGTATGTTTTATGCTGTAGTACTGTTTTAGCCACTGGTACTACATGTGTTACGCTAAGCGTTGTTTTACAAAACTGGGTGATATGGGTGGCCATTGCTCAGTGAGCGTCTTGCTCTTTCGTGGTCTCCCTTTGTACCACACTGGATTTTATTTGCGCTTGTTTCACATCTGAAATGCAACTTATTGCTTTTTGCTGGTGATGGTGCAAGAATAAACTGATACTGCCTCATTGATAGCCAGCACATAAAGTATTGTAAGTGTATTACCACTACAGACGTTTGTTCCTTCTTCTGTTTTTATAATAGTATAGCGAATATGTCATTATTTTAGCTGTAGTGTTTAGCGAATATGCCATTATTTTACTTGTTTCTGCTAAAGTGCATTAGATTCATTTTTGCATGCCTTGGCAACCAGGAATTCATTTCAGATACTAAGGTTAAAAAAATTTCTGATCTTTGACTGCGAGATCATGTTGACAATGCGTTTTCCAATACGCGCATCAATCTGAGCAACGTCGATTGTGGCATCAAAAACAACACTATTCATTATTTTTTTCCATGTTCAATTTTCCAACTTTCGCAATCATATTCTGTGCCACATTTTTGTTCTTAAAAGTGCAGGTAGAACGTAGAGACGGTAAGCACAGAGCAGTCGTAGCGGCCTAACGGGACGGCAAACTTGATCAATTTTTAGCGTAGTCAAGTTCGAGTTCATTAGATATTTACACTGCCGTAGCCACGGAAAGGAGGGGGGATTGGGGGTTACAACCCCCTCCTCCATTAAGCCTCAAATGACGTCATACTTATTTCTTTTTCTGATATATATTTCGAAGTGCTCGATGCTTTGTTATTGATAATCTGGTTTTGTAATTGCCGTAATAACACAAATTACGTAGCGTTGTTTCCTAAATTTTGTTCTTTTATTGCCGTTATGCTTATTGAAGTAATGACGCAATTTTATTAGCAGGGCAGTGCCGCTCCTGTACATGCAACTGCCCTCGGCCACTCAGACCTTCCGCACAAACACGGCTAAACGATTTCAAGCAGAAATGATGTACGTACTGTAGCTCAAAAAGTAACTAAATTGCTAACACTTGAATATCGTTTTATACCAGTTTCACCAGAAAGCACTCCTTTGACTTCCTTACAACAATCGTGCCTTAACTGCCTTCGCTATTCTGGTTTAAAACATCTCTCTTAAAATTTTGGGCCATCTTTTGTTATTATACAACCAGGGGCGGATCCAGGGGGGATGTGGGGTATGCTGCGTATGCATTCCCCCATCAGCCATTTTCAAAAATGTTTTGGATGAATAAAATTTTTTCCATAAATTTGAACCTCCACATAATAATATGCCTTAGTCGCCTTAAGCACGCATAATCGATACTGTGCGAAAAAAATGCATCATATTTGGTGAAGCACTCTAAGTTAGGATCCAAACCCACGACAAACTTTCCTTAAAAATTGTTCAAAAAGCACTAAAATGGCCATTGCAGTATGCAAATTTTCAAAAATTTTCCGGGAGAGCATGCCCCCGGATCCCCCCTAAAGTCGTTTTTGTTACTTAGGCCAAGTTGCTTAAATCAAATCTGTCGAAAAAAACACGCTTGAAAAGTGACGAAAATTGGTGCCCCCTACCTGAAAAAATTCTGAATACGCCCCTGACATGAAAACATTTTCAAAAATCTTATTTATGCCCGTTTTCGGGTCTAAACGTCTTTGCATTTGGTTAACAACTGGTTCAAAAATACATCTACCCCACCAAAACTTTGTGGATCCGCTTCTGTATACAACGCATGGTCAAATGTGATGTCATTCTCAACCCCTCCCCCCTCATTGCTACCTAGCTGCGCTAGTGAATCTCTACATGTCAGAATTGTTGATTTTTATATTTTTTTAAGCTCATCAGCTGAGCTAATTGTCTCGGTCGTGTCTCGGTCTCGAGACACGTCTCGAGACTCGTTTTTGAGTGTCTCGGTCTCGTTTCGGTCTCGCTATGCCAATGCCTCGTCTCGATCTCGAACCTTGAAAGTCTCGGAAAATGGTCATGTCTCGATCGAGACATGAAAAAATTTTGGATTTGAAACAGCATTCAGGTTTTTGATACAGAAGCAAGAATGATACTTACCCGATGTATTCGAAGTAAAACATTGCGCGTGATTTCGCACTTTGCAAAAACATTTGGCCACATTTTCTTTAGACCATTTTGCTATGATGTTCAGGCCTGCAGAATTCCAGGCTTTTGCTTTCTTTTTGTGAGCAGCATGTATGAAAACTGGTCTATTTCAACCACTAAGCACATGCATTCGATGGTAATCTACTCTAGACCAGGGATGTCTAACCTTTTAATTTATTAGCGACCCATTGCAAAATTAGATATTTAACTGGGCCGCAAAGCGACCAGAATTCCAATATTTCATGTTATAGTTCTACGAAAAAAATTAATTATTGATAGGTAGGCTTTGTACTGAGCCGCATTTTGCTGAAAATGCATCTTTTTTAACAACAAAGAAAATTTAAAAATCCATTAATATAATTAGTTAACGTAATAATTAATCCAATAATGTTAATGTAGTTATAACTTTTAACAATATGGCCTTCACTCAAAGACAACGACCGCGAGCCACGTCTAAAAAATTAATATATTTTTTATGGGCAAACGGTGTGTCAAATCAAAAAAATTTTCAAGAGAGTAACGTGTCATGTGTTATAAAATTAAGATTTCTACAAATTTGTTCCCTATAAAAGATGCTATTCTCTTCTGGTTTACAACAGCTATCAAAAGATTATTCAAAGCAGTCCAGGCTCAAAAAAGGCTTTAAATCGAAAAAAGTGCAGGGATTACAGTTGCAGGAAATTTGGTTACCGACATGAGAAGCGCTTCCAGATTTGAGCTCGCTCTTTTTATGAGAAAGTTATTAACCAGATAGATTTTCAAAAATGCATGGTGTCACAACGACTTTAAAATGTTTATGTTAATTAATTTATTATTTATTAAATATAAAGTATTTTGATTAAATTTCATGAACACTCTCGTGCCCAATAGGCTACTTGATAAACTTGCTAAAAAATTGCTTTAACAAAGGATAGTGGGCTGCAATGCCGACATCCCTGGTCTAAACCATCATAACCTGCCAATGACTTTTTGTTTAAAGTTTTCTTGACGTCTTTTTCGTTAGATTAAAAACGAATATTGGGCCGCGTAAGCGTCTGTGAAAGGTATTGCTTGCCTTGCAAGCTGCAAGGACTTAAATCTTCTGTGATAATAAGCTGTTACGTTGTTATTATGGTGAACTCGTTAAATCATTAATTGTAATCGTTAAAAGGATATAACCAATAGCACATTTATAATAGGCAGAGTTGGGCAGTACCGCGGTACTACAGTACCTCGGTACAAAAGAACCGCGGTGCTGCAACGCGGTACTTTTTTAGTACCGTTATCGGTATCGTCGATACTTTTTTAAAAATGTACCGTTTTTGGTACCGTCGTTACTTTTTAGACCGTTTTACTCGATATTTCGGTAACATTTTTTTGAGTAAACTTAAGAGAGCAAAAGCGGAAAACCTTCCAGGTTTTCCGCGAAAAGCATCTTCGAAAAGTACCGCGAAACTACGTTGTTGTAGATCAGTGGTCGGCAACCACCGGGCTGCGGCCCCTTGCGAAGTTTGTTACCGGTCCGTATGCATTTTCAGAATAAATGCTTTGAATTTGAAACTTTTTTATAACGTTGGACGCAATTTCAGTCGCCAACGAATTTTTGCGGTTTAAACTCTTTTAGCAAACTTATTTATCGAAAAAGGGCATGCAGTGAGTGCAGTCACTATGGACAATGCAAAAATGTTTTCGCAGCTTGTGGCTAGAAGCAGAAGCTTGGCTAAAATAAATGAAAGGAGGCTGCAGCCATTCTTAATTTGAAAAATCTTGGATTAAAAGTTAGGTTTTCACCATCTTATTACAGGGCCAAACTGGAAGGGGCATGGCACCGTAGCTTCCTCCTGCGTTCGCCTGTAACGGCATTTTTTTAAAATCCCGTAGAGGTGCCGTTATAGACGAATTCTACTGCCAATATTGTTAACAATTGATTTCTGAATAGAAATAAATTCAATAACAATGCGAATCAGTGTTTCAAAAAGTGCTGGATAACTGAGTTCAGTTTGAGCAAATATATAAATTCACTCACCACAGTTTAATAACATCTATTTAAAACCCGACAGTCTGTTTCACCCAAAAGAGTTCATCAGGGGTATTTTATTCAAATAGAATCTATTCTATTTGAATAAGATAAGATGAAACAGACTGTCGAGTTTTGAATAGAAGTTTCTAAACTGTGGTGAGTTTGTAGAAATAAAATTCAGATTTATTAGCAACATGCCTATTTAATGATCGTTCAAAAACTTAAACAAATGTGTTGCAAATAACGAAGTTTTATACAAATCGTAAAAAATTCCTCAACGCCAGAGCTGGGCAAACTGCGGGTCGCATGCAGATAATTTTTTTTGCTCTTCATCGATTTTCAGTGGAAAAATAGTAAATTTGCGGACGTGTAAATTTTTTTATTTTTACTCATCAATGCTTTGTGAGAGCAATTTGGACAAATACTTTCCAAAAAGAAGGATTGTGTAAAAATGGTTGAATACCACTGGTTTAGACTATGTGGAAAAAATTATTTTTCTGTCATTGAATCAAAGTAAAACTATAGACCTGCAAATTCTGAGAAAAATGTAGATTTTGATTCATCTAAAAGTTTTGAGTATGCTGCTACTGATACACCAACCTCTACTAAAAGTGGCATTGAAAATGAAAACATTCTCCTTCAACACAATGATGAAATTCACACAGTAAGAACCTTTGCAACATTTTTTCGTAAATAGGCCATAAACTCTTTTACGTCCTTAGCATTGTTCGAATGTAGTAACGTAACCAGATAAGCAGGGGTGTGACAAAAATTTCTGCTCTCCAGGGCGAGTTTCTAATGATGATACTCCATATACCTAGTCTTGTAACGAATGAAGAAGACCAACAGATTATTATACATGTTGCCAAACATGAGAATGCTTGTTTTAGTAAGCGTACCGCTGTCGCCTCGTTGGTATAACCAAAGTGCTCGCTTGCAGTATTAAGATTCGCGTGAGACTACAACTCAGACCTTACGCTAGCACCAGATGCGACAATAAGCTTGATTGATAAGGCTTTAATTTTGTTGTTTTGCAAGACGAAAACCAAAACAAAAACTAATTTTTAAGAAAAAAATTTTCGTTTCAAAAGTACCGAAAATCAGTACCGAGTAACGATATCGTCGATACTTTTTTAAAAATGTACCGTTATCGGTACCGACGGTACTTTTTTAGCAAAGTATTGGTACCGATATCGTCGTTATTTTTAAAGTACCGAGTGTCCAGCTCTGATAATAGGCTACATCAGTTCATAACCGCGACGGCTTCATTTGCTAGTATTGTTTTTGCTAATGTCATTTTGCTATAAAGTTATTTCAATAACTTGGCTTAGTAGAGCCCATACTCCAGTGTATTACTATCGTATATATATTTTTTAATTTTTGGCTAATGAAGTCTCGTGTCTCGTAACTTTAAAGTCTCGTCTCGGTCTCGAAGTTATGATGTCTCGTCTCGGTCTCGGTAGGTTCGGTCCTCGTTCCAGCTTTGCTCATCAGTGTTATTTTCGATCAAGTTCAGCGAAATTTCAATTTTTTCATTTCAAAAACTTTAAATTTTCAAATTCGAGTTTTGCGAAAAATATCTTTCAGGTTTGAATTTGCAGCCTGATACGTAGGTTGGTGTATTTGAGAGCAGCAAAAAGCAGAGCAAGGGGCCTATTATGTAAATCGTGCCTCTTAAGACAGCTGCTTACATGGGTGTGCCACCCTAGAAAAGATCGTTAAATGGCGTCCTCTAAAAAAGTTCGATACTAACGTCAAAATCAGGTCTGCAAAAAAGCATGGGGGCCTCCCGGAAAATTAGCCCCGGGGCCCCTCTAGGCCTTAATACGGCCCTGGACTCGACTATTTCACGACATTTCTTTTCAATGCATTTGGCTTTGACTTTATTTGGGACACTAATGAGAGGTATGCCCCTATAAATTGATGCATTTTCTCGTGTTTCCTTTTTTGTGGATAAGTATTATCACACTGGTTTGCCGTTGCTTTGGAGCTTGCCCGGTCCTACATGCCACCTTATAAACACGAGTCAATCAACGGACACCATACATGTTCATTGCTTTTAACATTTCAGGTCTGATATCATCCTCACCAAGTGCTTTTGCAGTTTTAAATGATTTGATAACTGCATTCACATCTGCTTCTGTTATCTGAATATCTTCCCCAACCTGTTCCTCGTGAATTCGTGTCAATGTAGCTTCAACTGGATTTAAAAAATCACTAAACTATTCTCTCCACCGATTCAAAATATCATCTTGATCTTTCAGAGTGACGCCATTTGAACCTTCGACGAAGAAAGCTGCTTGAGATTTTTTTCCACGCAAACGGCAAATGGTCTGCCAGAATACTTAGTTTGCCATTTTAAAATCATCGTCTAATCTTTCTCCGAATTCCTTCCTGCCCATTTTTTTAGACAGTTTAACTTTTATGGCTGCCGCTTCACGTGCTTCAGAGTAGGCTACTGCGAACGAAGTTCAACTGATGACTTAGTTGCAAGCCAGGCCTTATAGGCTACTTTTTTCGTACGAAGAATGTTTACATCGCTCTGCAGCCTTAGCTTTAGAAGACAGATCCTTCTTCCCTGTGGTACCCAGTCAACGAGACACTCAGTTATGTTGGGACTCACAAGTAAGCCAACACCATCTGGACCGGACATTGCTGCATCAACACCGGAGTAGAAAACTTTCCACCCATCCGTTCAACTTGACAGTTCCAGAACCCCGACGTTTTGTTGATGAAATTCCCACAATATCAAGGCTATATTGCTGGGCTTCGCGAACAAGCTCCTGCTCTTTTTCTGTCAGTGACGAAACGTTCCAGTTCCCGATAGCTAGATCCCGGCAGTTTGATCCAACTCGAGTACATTTTATGTGCGGTGCCCCCATTTGCCTCCCCAAACGCTTAGTGACTGCGTTGGTGGGTTTCCGATTACAATCAGCTTGTGGGGGAGACTGTAGCTTACTTTTCAAACGAGTTCCTCTGCCTAAAACTCGAACGCGGATCTTTTTCCCATGCGCGCCGGACAATGCAGTATGAATATTGCTGTTGCAACTTTCCATTTAGCTACAGTGGGCTATTGGATTGCTATTTGGTCTGTTTCTCTCCTTCGCCCTTACCGCCATTGGTAACCCTGATGGAAGTGGCTAAACACTACCGACGGCATTGCTCTAAGGATCATTGAAAACTCAAACCTCCCCACCACGTTAAGGTGACAATCCATAGGAGAGAAACAGTCACTTTTCTTTTTATCCAAATTCTTGATTTTGATTTCTTCATGTTTTTATCTTCCTGCAATAAAAAAGCGACGGAGGTGCTACATAAAACAAATCCAGAATCGCTTATGAGTTCCCTTTTTCCGAGTTTTCGGGTTGAGTTTTGCTTCTGACTTCCTTAATTTGCTGCTTGTTAGATTCCACCACGAAGAAATACCGCTAATTACTGCGGAACATCTTATTCAAGAACGTAAGAAACGACGAGGCTAGAGCACAGTGTCAGGATTGCTATGTATGCCCACAACAATGCTAAATGCGAGAGAAAAGCAGAAGAGATTTTGAAGCAAAGCTGAGGAACCATTTGGCCATTTTTTTAAAAAACATGTATGTTTTTTACTTTAAGAAAAGAAAAAATAGTGATGAGCAGCGGTCATCGTTTTTTTCATCTCTTTCTCCCATAGCAACATTAAATCTCTGCAAATACAAACAGCAAACGAAGTAGACAAAATCAATAATTGGATAAATGCCAACAAATTAACTATAAATTATAAAAAAAGATGTTTTATGTTAGTAGGAAACAAGCAGGCAGCGGAATCCGACTTCGTGCATAAATCACATTAAAATTGAACAATCTGACCATGTTAAATATCTTGGCGTTCACCTTGATAGTAAGTTATCATGGAAAATTCACATCGAAAAACTAACTTGCAAATTATCGAAAGTTTGCGGAATGATTTTTAAACTAAGACACTATGTTTCCTTATCTACCCTCAAATTGTTTTATTATGCAATGTTTCACTCACATCTGCAATACTCGTTACTTAACCGGGGTAGAGCCTGTAAAAACCACTACCATAAACTTGTAATTCTTCAAAACAATATATTAAGAGCGTGTCTCTTTCGTCCATTGCACCATCCAACAAATTCACTATATTCTGATTGTTCCGTCTTAAAACTTGAAGATATGATAAAAATGGAATTCGCGAAATTTATGTTCAAGTTTAACAACAACACGTTACCAACTTCTTTGAACAACTATTTTCTAAAGCTTGATAAAGTACACAACTACAACACTAGGCAAAAAACTCGCAACGTATATTTCCAATCTTTTGTTGGTTTGGAGACAGGGAAAAAGACGCTTCATCACATCTGTCCAAAGTTATGGAGAGACATTCCTTAAACGCACAGGCGCTGTTCTTTTTCCAAATTTAAAAAGTATTTCAAAACAAATGTGCTATCAACGTATTGTAACTCGGATTAAATTTTTTCTCTTGGTTTGCTGAGCATATGATGAGTTTCTTGGTGTTCTTAATTTCTTACCTGCTGATTTTCGACGCTGCAAGTCTATTTGATTAAGTTGACCTGTAACTTAAAAGTCTGATTGAAGTTGTGCCATCATGTAATGATGATTTTATTTTGTTCTTTTTTTTCCCCTTTTTGTTCATGAATCGTAAGCTGTTGCATTTGGGTGCGGTAGACTAAGGTGACCATTTGGTCTTTCACTGCTTCCACCTGCGCTTTCGCGTCATGGAATAAATTGATTGATTGATTTCAAATAATGAGACTGCTAGCCATTTAAAAAAAATTAAAAAAAAACAAAAACGTTAAAGGCAACACGGTCCCTCAACCAACCTTCAATCTTATGAAACGATGGTACGATGGTTAGAAAAAGTGCGGTACGGTGCGAAAATACGGTATTATATTTTCCGTACCGTACCGTACACTTTCCGTACTCCAGTAATGCACGATTTGTACTTTCGCTTCAAGGATACTGCGCTTTTCCTTTTTGCCTATAACCAGATATGGCCACGATAAACCTTTCTGTACTAAAGCGATAACGATAATCGATAACTTCAAAGAAGCCCTGGGCGATACCGATAATCGATAAATCTCAATTTTTTAAAGCGATATTGGTAATCGACAAATTATCGCCGATAAAATTTTCCGATAAATGTCGCGGTAAAGTTTCAATGATTTTGACGAAGTTTTTTTTGCAAGTCACATTGTTAAAATGTGTTTCTAGATTTTTCAAGAAAAGAGAGCAGTTCACGGATTCTGTCGTGGCATTAAATAAAACAAAAAGAGATGTTTTTAAATTGCAACAGCACTTTAGGAGCACAGTGTATTTTTTCGATAGCGCAAACTCACTAACGTTGATCATTGTGTGCATAAAGAATCGTGTATCGCGATAATTTATCGGCGATAACGAAATACATTGCAAAAGCGATATCGGTAATCGATAAATCATATCGCCGATAACTATCGCCGATAAATTATCTCGATAAATGGCCATCTCTGCCTATAACCAGTGGCGTAGCCAGCCAAAAATTTCGGGGGGGGGGGGCAAAACTTCATAGGCTTGTCCCAGTGGTGGAGGTCTGGAGTAGGGTGCGTCCTGTGCCCTCCCAAAATTGAAAACTTTTCAGATACCTTCAAGACTGCTTCCAAATGTTCTACCATTAGTACTGAACCACTTGGATAAATATGGGCGATTTTGAAGAAGATCTTATGCTAGCACATCCTACTACTTTTATGCGGTTTTAATGGTTTTTACTGTTTTTTGTTATTAAATCATGTTGACATAACGGTTTCATAGCATCAGTTTTTGAAATTAGAACGAATTCATTTTACCCACACTGTCACCAAAAATTGTAAATTCATTAGTTTAGCAAGCAGGACTTTTAAACAATTGTAGTATAAGAAATACATTGACTAAAAGAAAGCCGCAAATTTCTTCAAAATGTTTTGCAAAAAATCGAGTTATGGTCATCTTTTCGTTTCAGACAATTAGCTTGAGACGAGCAGACCAAAGAAGAGGGCGACCCAGTTTCAATAGCAAGCTCACACATGCTGCAGTCACGTGACCAGAGTAGATTGCAATGGTATCAAATACTACACTGACTATTCGGTCCATACAATTTCATCTATCTAAAAGGAGCTGAACTTTTTTAGAGATTAATTTTCCAGCTGTCTTGTTGCATTTAGTGGGAAGAGCTGCTACACCAAGCAATTTGTGAGTGTCATATCCAGAAACTAAAATTGGTAGCCTGTCTTGGCCTTTTGTCGCTCAATGATGGTGCTCAAGAAGCCAAAAGTATGGGTTGCTGAGCTCTTAGTTCGAACTTTGTAACCAACAACTCCTGGATCTTCCACAGCATCATATGGAATAAATACTTCAGTGCCAGTTTTCACTGTCCTTCTATGCTTTCGTCTTGGTGTGATGTCTTCCAAAAGCGGTTCTGAGGCAAATATCTCAAGCGTCTGATTCAGTGTCATTTTGAGATATGATATTTCTGAAAAATGTCGGCCCTATTTCTTTCAGTGGTTCACTATGGTCCACAGTTTTTTTTTATATAGTCTCAGCTTCTAGCAGGGTCCGTTTTCGAAATTTCTCTTGTCGCTCTTCTCTCTCGTTCCTGCGTTGAATCATTTTTTGTTTTTTCGTATCCAAACTACCAACAGTGAAAGTTCTGTGAGCCTTCATGTTTTTAAGAAATTCTTTATCTTCTTTCTCAAGTTTTTCTTTTGGATCCCAACCAGAGGTGGGCACTTCCGCACCTGAGTCCGCACCTCCGCTCCGAGCGGAACATCAGTTTCGGAGCGGAATGCAAAGAGCGGAACATGCTAAAAAAAATGGAGCGGAATGAAAGGTGCGGAACAGCAAAAAATAACTTCCGCTCCTCCGCACCATAAAACTGCGGCAGGTTATTTTGTATACAGCTATTCAACAAATACAACTTTGTGTTCGAAGCAATTCGAGAAAATGGCCATCTCGGTTTTCGAATCTTGCATTACAATCAATAAAAGCTAATTGTTTATCTCTGTTGAAGGTGTGATCACAGAATAATCTATGGTGTGATGTTGTGTTCTATTGTTTCCAGACGTGCGAAATCTGCTGTCGCACGGAATATCGCGATTTCGCTACGCTTTTCGACGTCGCCGACTCGCCAATTCACTGACACTGCGCAAAACTGCAGAGTGCAGATGGATTGCAAGATCGCTTGCTCGCGATAAAGCTTCGTTAGTTTAGTTTTAATTTTTAAGGTATAGAGAGTGGTGACTATTACTAAAAAGCGAGTTAGACGGTTAATTCCTAGTAAAATGTTTTAATTTTAACCACAGTTTAGTGCGCCGAAAGCAACACCAAGGAGTCAGGACTACGAATGGAAGATAGGTAGCATATTACTGTTTTTAAATTTAACTTTTTACGATAAATAGTACGCAATTGAAGAAAGTTCCGCACAACGCAATCGAGAGCAAATGAAGAAAGAGATAGATATTTGGGACCGGCAACTCGTTAAGGCATCAGTCCAGCTATGCCCAGAAATGTTCCCGGAGGACCAAAGAAAAGTCTGGATCAACTTGTTTCTCAAGTACAATACTTCGCTTCCAAGCTCCGCTGCTGTTGAAAGAATTTTTAGCACGGCATCCGATGTGTTAAGAGCGAAACGATCAAGTCTGACAGTCGAAAATTTTGAAAACTTAATTTTCATGAAAGGCAACATGGAGCTCATGGAAAAACACTGGAAGTCAAAGAGTAGGCCTAAGGCCACAGAATGAGTGACCTTGAAGTGTTTTGTACGAAATCGTTTTTATTTCCGCTTCTTTTTTTTGTATTAAATTTCAAAAGCAAACGGCTGTATCAGCACCTTTTTCTTCGTGTATGTTTTGCTACAATGTTACTTAAGAATACGAATAGTAGCCTATTGTCCGTACATCCAGGCCAAATAGGCGAATGTGGTAACGCTTGAAAAAATTTTTTTAAGAAATCATTTATTTATTTAAATTATGGTGCGGAGGAGCGGAATTGAAGGAGCGGAACACCAAATCCCAAAAATGGAGCGGAGGTGCGGAGTGCGGAACTCACCTCCAGATGGAGCGGAGGTGCGCTGTGCGGAACACCAAATTCGTGTGCGGTGCCCAGCTCTGATCCCAACATGCCAGTGTGATGTTGCAAAGCCGGGATTGCTAATCTTCCACTCGGTTTTTATTGTAACCTGAGATCGTCGTTTTTGCGAAATCTCATTTAACGTTTGTATTCATCACACAACGTCAACATTTTTTACATACCCCATCATCAGATAACATTGGAATGCCTGGTTTGGTACCACTGTTCCCTATAAGTTTTTGGCAAGTGCGAATTTGCCCAAATATAGATTTCAATAAAAAATTTGCTTTAAGATGGGGGTTTAAAGAAAGTTTGATGCAATTTTTGCCTCAAGAATGAGTTCTAGAGTATATATATAACTTCTGTTTTGCACTAAAATAATGAACACTTTTATTCAAATTCGAATAATAATTACCATTTCAGACGGCAATCTTAAAGAAAAATTGGAAAATTTTGCCCCAAAATTTCTGATTTTTCTCAAATTTCGCACCTTTGAGGGAACAGTGTTTGGTATATAGGCTACTTCCTTGATGATACTAAGAGTGCTTTTAGCACTAGTCCAATTGACAGATTTATGTTGACCGAGTAAGCTATATTTAAGAGCCTTTTCACAGAAGCACTCAAAAAGCTCTAAGTATTAATTTTTGCTCTTCTGATGGCAACCGGTTTTCAGGAATTCTACTATCCCATTTAGTCACATTAGTTCGATAAAAATAAAAAGAAAAATGCCACATTAGTTTTTACTGCAAAATTACTTCGAGATGTACTCATTTTTAAAGAAATTTAGCTGAAAAATATTTTTTGTTGATAGTGCACCTTTTTTAACAAAAACAGGTTTACAAGCTGGTGTGAGTATAATCACTTAAACTTGTCCTAGTAAAAACAAAACATAGGCATTAATCTTATTCGTATGGAACATGGCATAGAATCCATGGTATGGACTACAAAGATACGGATAACTATGGTTTAGGTGAAGTTCAAAATGGAATATGGGCTACAAACTAAATAACCACCAGTATCGGTTTATTTTCATTAATTTGTGAAAATGAACAGCAAATGTGCTAGCATAGGATGTTGTTTGTTTTTGCTGAAACTTTACAAAAAGTCTTAGATATGAAGATAGAATAGCATCACACTTTCTTGGATGAATCTAGAAAGGGCACATGGAACACCCTAGCCAACACAAACAAACAAAAATGAAAAACTCCATGAAATATCACTTAAAATACTTTGGTTTGGTTGGTTTCCCAGTATCAGTTGGACTGTGTTTTTTTCTTCTTAATGGCAAAATTGCTCAAAAAAAACCTACGGGAATATGAAACAAAACGTAAATCCATACGTTGTGTTTTTGTAAGCATATTAGTTGCTTGTTTCACTATGCGAAAATATAGTTTACATTTGTCAAAACATTAATTACTACAGGTGAAAACCTCTGTTGCAAAGTAACTTCAAGTAAAATGATTAAGTAAGCTAAAGCCCCAATGCAAGAATTAATTTTTATCGCATGGTGTGTGATATGGAATTCTAGCAAACTTAACTGTAAACTGTTGGTAAGTAGGCCACCATAAGGCCCAAGAGTGTAGTTAGCAGAAAATTTAGAAGCAAGCCAATAACAGTCAGTCAAGGATTACGGTATTTCAAAGAATGTTTTAAGCTCTTCTGAGATTAGGTTTGTCAAAAAAGGAAGAGCCGTGCTTCGGCATCCTCTTTCCCTGGCTAAGCCACTGGCTAGGCTTCTCGACATCACTAGCAGATTTTAACAAAGCACGCTATGATTCAAAAAGTACCCGAAGTTTGAACAACGTCATCTTGGAGCTACAAAAACACTTGAAAGTCGTTGCAACATCGACAGAAAAATCACCAAAACGGAAAAAATCAAACTATTTATACATCCGGTTCAAAAATAGGTTCAGGTTTGATAAATTTGAAGTAGGATTATGCAACTCCTATTAAAATAGCGTATGGATAGGTTTATGACCCAAGAAATTTGCCATAAACCTGAGTGATTCGATTCCGATCAAGTTCTGCTAACTTTTCAATATATGCCTTAATTTGCTAATTTTGCTCATAGTTTTAAATAAAAGGAAGTAAAAATTTACAATACTTCTGCGGGGAATGTATTTCGAAAATTGTTTAAAGCTTATAGGCTTATACGCAGGGTTACCATTTCGTGCTTATTTCTAAGATTTGTGCTTATTTTCAAGGGCAATGTCTTAGAAAACGTGAATGTGCTTATTTCTAAGAAACGTGCTTACTTTTGAGTCCCGTGCTTATTTTTGATTTTTTAGTGGAAAAAAATAGGATACTGCGGACGTGAAGATCTTTTTCTTGGTCTTCACCAATTTTTAGTGGAAAAACAGGACTTTGTTGACGTGAAGACCTTTTTTTTTAGTCTTCACCGGTTTTTAGTGGATTCACAATAAAGAGCTATTGACTTTTGGTAACCTAACTGCAGCGTGCTTATATTTTGGTGTGGTGGTAACCCTGCTTATACGTAAATTGGCGTGACCAAAAAAGCATCATAAACAAAATCAACGGATTGTACAGGTAAGGTTACATTTTTAAATGGTGCCCTGTCAAAAGCAGCTGTCAAAATTTCTGTAAGAGCATCAGGGTCACGATCAGCAATAAAACTAAAAGCTTTTAAAGGCGAGTTTAAATTTAAAACATTTGTAGATAGAAAAGCAACGTTACGTAGAAAGTAAGTTTCGATTAAACGAGGATTTGTTTGATCTGTGATGATCAAGTCCAAGGTTTCCATTTTATTTTGCACAATAATGGTCAAATTTGTCAAATTATAAAGAGTAATGTCTTTACTCGTTTCTGGCGGGAATAAAGCATCGCATCTGTTCAGTTCTAATGACGTAACACTGACGTAATCAAGCAAGTCTATTAATAGCAACCGAGCAGATTCTGATGATAAAGAGTTGCAGCAAATTGTTAATTCCGAGATGTAGATCCACGTTGGAGTTGAAGCGGATTCAGCTGCTTGGATTACATGCAAAATGTCAGATCTTGTAAAATTTTGACAAACTCTTGTGGATTCACTGGAATCATCAATGCCATTGTTGGTACAAGAGCCGCAACTGCAGTTGCTAGCCACTATTTCATTCTCAGGACCTTCAGGCTCATTGAAAGATATGTATCTTCTTATGGATGGATAATCTCCATCAAAATTTCCACGCACTGCTACAACGCACAGCAGCAAGGTCACTATTAATAGTTTTAGTTTTAAAGTTGTAAACATGGTGACAATTTTTGCAGTTTTGCGAAAGAATATTTCACTAAACCCCACAAAAAAACTTCTTTTTGTTTACATTCTTCTGAAAAAAATTAAGTTTTAACAAACAAACCTGAAAAAATATTTGAAAACGTAAAAAGTTATTTAAAATATCTCTTTGTTCGAAGGATTAACACTGCAGAATGAAAGCGGAGTGGGCTTACTTTGAGCTAAATATTGAAACTGAGCCTACTCTGCGTCGCTATTTCATACTCTTGAAGCAGACCGATTTCGGCAACGTATAAAAAACTGATTTCTCCAATCATCTTTCAAAAATATGCAGAAATTGCAGATTCGTTTAAATCATTCCAAAATCAGTTTGAATTGCTTTACGAAGTCTCGATCTCTTGTTATTCACACAATAGCTTATTACAAGGTAAAGATAAAAAAAAGGTTGATTCTTTAAGAAATTTTAGCGATGCTAAAATAACATCAGTCTTATTCTTTTGCCAAGTTTGCTCAGGATCAAAAAGAAAGCACTTCAAGTTTAATTCAAACATCAATGTAACAATCAAAACTTTAACACGATTTATGCTAAAGTTTGAAATGTTTATTTTTGTATTGTCAGGCTTTTAGGTTGGCTTGCGTGATTACTCGACTCGATGACCGTAAGGTCTGTTCGCAGTCTTCCTGCCGACGATGAATGTTATTTGCTATACTTTTGCGTGTGTGTGTGATTACAATTGGCTGAAATAAATATTGTTCATTGGTTGCGCTTTTCATGCATTCACCGATGTTTAATTGAAGTTGCATTAAGACGACACTTCCTCCAGCAACTACACTCGCGCAGGCCAGCAGCCAGGTAGGGGGGCGGGGGGGTTAGCCTTTACAAGAAAAAATTTAGCCCCTTCTGCAGAAAATCCTATTCAAAGAAGCTCTTTTTAAAACCTGAAATCGGGAAATTAATTTGCTTTTTTATCATAAACAAGTCGAATAAAAAATTCAAGCTTATTTCTACATATTACTGTCTTCAAGAGCCGCAACCAGGAGCCCGGAGAACTTTTCGCCCAGTATTTTACTCATTTATGACTGGTTAAAGTGTGATGCGGCATAAATCATGTGATTTGTATGAATATGAACAAACTGAAACACTATTCTTCCCGGAAGTTTCGCAACAACGAATCCAAGTTGAATTGACTTTTTGCTGATAGGTTTGGTGTATTAACGTCATTTTGGATCAGGAAAAACAAAATTTCCTTCGGTTTTTAAAATGATATTATAATGTGACATTGCAAGAAGTTTGTCGCTAGGGATGACTCGGCGAGGTTTATTTTTTGGATTACTGTCGGATTGGGCAACCGAACAACCAAATGACAAGCTTATTACCGCAATGCCCTGCTCTGCAAGGTCTATCTCCAACCATGGTCTGCTCCGACGCGGCTCCGTGTTTCTCTTCGTCATTGCAAAGTATACTGACACGCCGACCTTATAGCAGCATTAAGGTTTTCTTCATAAATGCCACAGGATCGTTTACCAGATGATCCGCAAGAAGACGCTCCTATACCTGACCAAAACTGCATGCCTATCCAAACGATAAATACAATTGTTCCTCTCCAATTTACTAAGCCAACTAGGGTGCCAGTGCATGTTTAGCTTTACACAGTAAGAATCTGCTACATCTGATCGGCTTTGGTGCAGAACATTTGTAAAAAAGGAACCGTCAACCTCACAAACCGATGATCGAAATAAAAACATGTAAATTTATCGCGTAATAGCCAACGACTACGCTGTACGCTGTGAAATCTTTCTGTTATAGGTTGTAAAGTACTTCGCTACTCCTCTTTTTTGAAACAGGTTTAAGAATGCGTAATAGAAGCGTAAACACCAGGAACACAGCGGATGTAGTTATTTAATCCGATTTTACCTAAAAATTTCTCGCCTACCTTGTAAAAAATTTTACCTCCTAAGCATTTTGTTCTGGCTGCGGGCCTGCACTCGCAATTGTGAATGCTGTCACGATTTACTGCAGTTGCACCGCTGTGCTTGGTTTGATGAAATCGGTAATTAAACTCACATAATCTTTCTCTATGAACGCCAAAGATCGAAACAGTGTTTCTTACCTGGGTCTTCACTAGTGATGTCAAAAAACGTTTTTTTTTGCAGTTGTTTTTTTTTTTGACCTGGTTTTTTTCGTTTTTTATTATTTTTTTCACGCATTTCTACCTGATAAGTCTCAACAAGTTTGTTTTTATTACAAAGCTTGGTGAGTAGCATGAAATCGCGTTAACATATTGAACATGACAGTCGGTGGTAGAATGATATTGCTTAATTTTCATTTCTTATTTGTAGCTTATAGATTAGTGTGAACCTTACCTAACGCTTACCATGTAAGCCTATTTTTCGATTATCACTGTTCGGCTGAGCTAAAATTTGAGTTCCGTAGCCAAATCTCTACGTGCAGACTCAGGGCCGGCGCCAAGGAGGGGCGGGGGGGCCTGACGTGCTTGGCCCCCCAATCAACAAGCTTACTCTTTTGAAGACAGCGGCTTTTGTGCCCCCACCCCCCTGATAAACGCATGACCCCTCCCAAGTCGACTGCTCTGCCACCGACTCTGTGTAGACTGTAGCGGACGTATTATTGGTTTTTATTTGAATCAAAGCACTATTTTGCACATATTTTGGCTGAAAGTTCAAATTTAAAGAAAACTTTTTCTGGTTTAGTTACGATTATTTTCAAGATACGAGAGCTTAGTAAAACATGACTGTCAGTGCAATTGACGCCAGTGCACTTACGCTATAGTTGCATTCAGAGCTGGCGGCAAAGCAGTCGCCTTGGGGGGGCCAAGCGTTTATCAGGGGGGGCCAAAGTTTGAAATTAAGCACAAAAGCCACTGTCTTTAAAAGAGTAAGCTTGTTATATAAGAGGGTCCAAGCATGTCGATTGAGGGAGCCAAGCATGTCGAATGGGGGGCCAGGCCTACCCTTGACGCCGGCTCTGGTTGCATTATTGGGAAAAATGAATGTGGCAGTTACTATATTACAAAATATGCTACTTTAGTTTGCATTCACTGAGGAATATGTTCTTGCGTTTTCAATTTTCTTCGTGGCAGTTATGTGTTGCAACTTAATGCTTTATTTTTCAATCTTTGTTAAATTAAACAATCATTGAGGTTTCTGCAAGTTTGCATACATTTTCGTTGAAAGTGTGTTCAGTGATGGTGAGTGACCGCAACCGCATAGTGGAGTAAACGAGGATGCCCTAGTGTAAAAGGAGGGTTTTTGTCGTCTTGCATAGCGGTGAAATATTTTTCTGTGGTGTATGGCTTCGCGGTGTTAACCTATAAAACCTAAGCCTGTAGAACTAAGCACGTAGTCCGGACACGGCACTTTCCGCTTTAAATTTAGTGAAAGGTGCTTTCAGTTACAGATTTAGAGGTAGAATTAAACGCCGCTCCATTCGCTACATATTAGATCCATCTCTACGAAACGACCAAACAATAAACAGTTCCGTGGCCAATGCAGATAATTAGGCTACTTCAAAATATGTTTTTCAAAAAAACAAGTTTTTTTAAGCCATATTTTTTTTGCAAAAAAAAATAATTTTCTGCAGTGTATGGTTTCAGGTTGTTAACCTATAAAACCTAAGCTTGTGGAACTAAGCACGGAGTTAAAAAAAAAAAGCGAAAGCAAAGAAAACGATTTACATCACTAGTCTTCACTACGGTAAACTATTTTGAACTGCTAACTTCATTATGGAAGACAAGCTAAACGGCACTCTTCACTTGAACTACCGGTACTCGCGAAGCTAACTAACTTCTACAGGCTTAAAGCAAAAATTTTTTAGTAAAAATGATGACTGCTGATGACTTTCTTTTTACGGTTCGTTGCTGTTTACTAAAGCGCTGATTTCTTGTAAGATTTCACGCTCATTTTCAGGGTCAGTGCTTGCGTAAACCAGAAAATTTTCTTGACCTTGCTAGCCCGAACTATTCTGTTATCTATTTCAATCCAACTGATGATCCCTTTATCAATGACAGTCTAGGCCTAAGCGCTCAAACCTTATTGAAACGAGAAGCTATTGGATCCACAGAATCGATTTTTAGATGCTGCCAGTAAATAAACGCAATAGCTTTGTTAAACGAAATTCAAACAAACGGAATAGCTTTATTTTGTAACTGTACCTTGTCGTTACAGCATGTTGCACAGAAAATTACCGTGTTGAACAACGGTGAATTTACGATGTTCAACATGGCCATTTTCAAATTACTAGCTTCTGCACTAAAACTATTCCATGGACGTAAACGGACATAACAAAGACGCTTAGAGGAGATTACATTTTTAAATCAATTCTTTGGTTTATTTACTTATCGAGCTAGATATTTCTAAAACTAACAACTAAGTTATTTTCGTCTTTTGTTCGGTTATTTACTATACTTTTTTTCTATTTACTTTTCATTCAAATCGTGCAAGGTACATTAGGCAGTCTGTAGCCGACCCACGCACTTCTTTAGGTGCTGACATTACACAGTATTCTTAATCTGCTAATGTTGATTTATCATGACCTTAAAATCAAAAATAGTTGCTGAAATTTTGAAAAGTCACGCACCGCAAGCGAAGAATATCATCAAGGGTCCCAGTCAGAGGTGGGCATTTATCGAGATAATTTATCGGCGATAATTTATTACCAATTATCATTATCCCTCAAAATAGTTTTGGTTTATGCATTACCGATATCTCTTTCGTAATATATTTCGTTATCGCCGATATATTATCGCGATAAGCGATTCTCTATGGACACAATGTTCAAAGTTAGTGATTTGGCGCTATGGAAAGCACACGGTGTCCATTCAGTCTGGTGGCAATTTAAAAAAATTTCTTTTTGTTTTGTTTAATGCCACGACAGAGTCCGTGAACTGCACTCTTTTTGTAAAAAATCTAAAAAAACATTTTTGCAATTTCACGTACAAAAAATATTCGTCAAACACATTGAAACTTTACCGCAACATTTATCGGAAAAATTTATTGGCGATAATTTATCGATTACCGATGTCGTTTTAAGAAATTGAGATTTATCGATTATCGGTATCGCCCAGAGCATTTTTGAAATCATCGATTATCGCTTTAGTACAGAAAGGTTTATCGTACTCATCACTGGCCCCAGTATAGCGCCATAAAATGTACTTCGTAAACGGGACAGTATGCCCCGCCCACATGTCCAGTTTTAGTGGGCTTTCAACCGTGGTTTTTGGTTCTAGTTTCTGCATCATAATCAGTTTTTTGATGTCATAATAAAAAAAGTGATTGTGACATCAAGAAATTGTTCATGATGCAGAAACTAGAACCAAAAACCGCGGGCCTAAAGCCGACTAAAATTGGACATGTGGACAGGGTATTGGTGGCTTACGCAAGTGGGCTCTGCGCGCCAACCTTGGGCTTCCTTTGAACTTGCTAACAATTGCGTTCACGCACATTCTCCTAAAATTCACCCGTTAATGTCAAAAAAGTTTCTTTCGCCTCAAAATTTGCTACATTCGCTGGTTAAAGTTTTTGAAATAATCAAGTTGCGATGACTGAACAAAGCCAAAGAAAATTTGGACCCTAATGTATACATAGCTCGCTCACTGAAAATCAGCTGTGTTTATTTTATTTTTATAAAAGTGCAAAAAGCTTGACGTCACCAAAAATGCTATAACACAAGTTTTCTGCGTTAGACAAAATTCGTTTCGAAGTGACTTGACTAAAGTTGTGACTCAATTCATGACAAACTGAACTACTAAAATGTTGGTTGTTATTTTAGACAATATGCTTTTGCTTCTGCAATCTGCAGCATGGAATATTCCACCTAGAAAAGTCTTTCGCAAAAAAGAAAAAAGCTTTTTCTGACGAGGTTTTAACCTTTCAAATATATCAAAGGTTGATGTACGAGGTTTTGAATTATAAACGATGACGTCATTTCGGAATCGTAATTTTTTCGACGTAGTTTTTCAAAACATGATGTATGAAAAAGCAAAAAGTTAAGTCATTAAAACAAATTCGAAAAAAATTTGAACATACGAGGTCTAGCATTTCCACCGTAGGTTTGTTTATACATTTTAACATCTCATAAACCTATTCTAGGAACTAATTTGGAATAAACTGCAAACAAAATTACAGCTGGGATTCAGTTAGAAACATTGACACGTACAGTCACCAGTCATAAAAAATCAGTTTTTTTTTATTGCAGTACCGCAGTCTTAATTCTTAAAGGCTGGAAATTTAAGTCGTTTTACAAAACTTTACTGAACTTGAATTAGTCTCATGAAATGACTAGATCAGTGGCGTAGCGAGAAATTTTGAAGGGGAGGGAATGCATAAACTATAAAGCCATGAAAAGAGTCAGATATATTTCAGTCACCTAGCCACATTTGATCTTTTTACTGAAAAGCAAAGTCAAAGAGGGGTATGGCACAATGACCCCTAAATACGTTCCTGGATTCGATTTATTTGCAAAACTCGACTTCATGGAACTCGTTTCCAAATCTCAACATTTTTTTTCAATGTGCTGCTGACTGAGCTTATGCTGCCTCAATCACTGGTGGAGTGAAACCTACTCCTGGACTGTAGAGAAATGAGCAAATTGCAAATCTACTGCCCCCCCCCCCACCCCCACACACACACATACACGTTTCATTACGTTGCAGTGCTTCTCCAGCGTGACTTCACCAGGTGACTTATGGCGATAATAATTCAAAATAAGAAGTGTTAAATGCATTGTGCTGTAGTATTACTTTTCTTTGCACGGACCCCCCCCCCCTTGAAAGGAGCCATCACCGCTTTAGGAGGTATTTCATTGAAGAAGAGTTATTTTGAAATGGCTGTACTCAAAAAACCAAAAAAGTGTAAAAGAAGTAGGCCTACGAGTAAGTGCATGTAAAATGTATCTAAAAAAAACAACAAATAATTCTTGTATCCCAAAAAACAATAAAAAAAGTAAACGAACTAAGTCGAGTAAGTGAAACAAAATAGCTCGGTATAATAGATTCCGATAAACTCACACAGTGTGACACAAATAAGGAGGAAGTAAGTTCACTAATACAAAAGCGTTTTGGAAGTTTCACAAGAAATTATTTTTAGCGTACAACGACCAAAGCGTATGCCTAATAATGAAAACTAAATTTTCTGAAAAAGCGCAATCGTGCTAATTATTAGCTCCTTTCAAGGGGGGATAATTATTAGCTAAATTATCAGCTAACTAATTATTAGCTCCTTTTTTTGCTCATGGCCCTCTAAAATGATACAATATGACGATGGCCCAACAACTTTTACTAAAAAGGACAAAATGAACATAATGACATGATTAAGGAATGCTGATGATGTTTTCTACTCAAGCTCTGCGGCCCTCTGAAAAGAGTGCCATGGCCCATTGGTGGGCCTTGGCCCACGGGTTGAAAACCTCTATCCAGGGTTTTTCAACCTTTTTTTGCTCATGGCCCTTTAAAATGATACAATATGACGGTGGCCCAACAACTTTTACTAAAAAGCACAAAGTGAACATAGTGACATGATTAGGAAATGCGGATGTTGCTTTCTAGGCAAGCTTTCTGGGCCTCTGAAAAGATTATCGTGGCCCACTGGTGGGCCATGGCCCGTGGGTTGAAAACCTCTGCTCTAGGCAATCGTGCTACGCAATCGTACCAGACATTATATCGTGTTTAAGAGTAAAGCGAAAAAGCACCTAAATACGGACTCGGAAGTAGGCAAAAATCTTAGTGATTTTGGCTTTGGATATTGAGGAAAATCTGTTTTAGTAGTTTTACAATTCCTAATCCAACTCTTTTTGGTATAGGATTAGGAATTTTAAAACACTGAAACAGATTTTCCACTTTATTCAAAGCCGAAATTACTAAGACTTTTGCCCACTTTCGTTCCGTATTTAGTCGGTCTTCGGACACCTGCTTCTACATGCACAAATCACACATCTTTATAGCAATGCTTGAAACGAAAAATCCTCTACATGTGATTACCTTGAGGTCGTATTTTTTGAATGAAGATGACACTCGGATTGAAATATCAAGAACACCAGGCTATTTTGTAATTATTTTTAGTCGGAACAGTACAGGGTAAGCTGCCGGAAATAGTGATGTGCTAATTAGCAAGAGGCAAGTGGCGAGATATTAAGGTGTTCAGTTTGGCAGCTGGCTGCAAAACGCAGCGAGTGCAGTACGCGCGGGCGCGAAGAGCTCACAAGTTCTAAATATCCCTATCCACAGAGGTGGGAGAGACCCATTAAAAAAGGGCGGCAAAATTAAGTCATGACAATTTCACAAAACTATGAATAGGCCTAAGCTTTAATGATAAAATTGCTTTACAGATCAGGCTTCCCTATCAACTCAAAATGTCTGTCACAGAACAGCTGTATCTAAAAAAAACATTGATTCAAGTTAAGAATTTAGGCAGAGAAGGCCTGGGCTTAGAACAGCCAAATACCAAGCGTATTACAGTCCACAAAAGTTTGCGTAGGCCTAATTATTCGAGTAAAAGCTTGCGAATATAAATCATCCGAGTAGACTCTTTTGCATAAACATGCAAGATAGGTTACGGTTTACAGTTCTGAACTTTGAATTGTTCGTGTTTCAAGGCAGCTTGTGCAAAAAAAAACAATGTAAAAAATCGTACCGTCACAAGTAGTATCGAAGTAAATGAATTTTGCGGATGTGAAGTTTTGCAACGCCAAATACAACTGCTACCCACAGCTTGAGTAGCGCTGCTATGTTAATGGCGGATCTAAAACGTATATAACTGCTAATAGCTCTACTTACTGTTTGTGTGACATTTTGTACGTGCCAATATGTAATCATCAAAAGTATACCGTGTATCGTAACGCCCTCTTTAACAAAAATTTTGGATACTCCCCTGGTTGCTATAGCATCTTAAAAGATTCAACTATAACTTTATTATTTGTAACTTAGCGGTGCCAATCTCGAAAGGAATTTTTTCGAACTTGCACTGTGGAAATTCCGTCGGTAATTTCAGCATAATTAATTGGACCAAAGGTCACCAGCATGAATTTGGTCATGCAGCTACGCAGACGTCAAAAGCATGAAACTCGTCTCATGACCATCGTATTACTTCCTCATAAAAAAATTTGTAATGTGTAAACTGTGATTGTTGTATATATATAAAGAAAGTGTAACGGCGTTGAAAACGAGTCGTAAGCTTGTCGAGTGTGGCACGTTACAGACTAGTAGTGCAATGTTATGATTCTCAGTAGAAAAGGTGAGATTAAAAAAGTTTAACTAATGTTCATTTGGTTTTTGTAAGAAAGTGTAATTCAGTAATTCCTAACCTTTTATACTCAGCAACCCACTTTGCAATCCGACATAACCAAACTACTCCCTTCCAAAATTATGAGTAAATAAATAGGCTACACGTAAATGCATTTGCGCGTCAAGTGAAGAGCAAAAAAAGGTCATCACGTCCGCAGATGTCCAAATTTCCGCCCAAAATCAAGTGAAGGTTGTAAATTTCTCTGGAGTTACGTCATTTCCGCTGAACACTTCAACAACGTCTGAGTCTGCTACAAAGGGGTTTCTAACAAATACTAAATACCTCTCGAATGCTTGACGACCCGCATGGGGGTGAAGGGGGTCGCAACCACCAGGTTGAGAACCACTGGTGTACTTGAATCTTGAAAAGTAATAAGTTTATTATAATGTTTAATCCCAACAAAACAAATGATAAAATAGGGATGAGGAACACATTAACTAGCCCAAACTGCAAATACGAGTATCAGTTCAAACTAACACAAATCGGTAAAAGTGTTTCGGAACGAGAAAAAATTGGTATTAGTTTCGGAAACAGCTTTAACAAATTATGTTTTATTGAAAAAGATTATGAAGACAGAGAAACGGATTTACTGAAGCCATAAGCATTTCAGCACTTTGATTAAAGCAGTAGATTATTTTGAATAAAACGTGTTACCGTCGGGCTCATATGCACCAAAACTGCCAACTCGGAGCATTTTTAAACGAAATCGAAATCACTATAAGTACGTAGTTCAAGTTCAGTAGTTTTTACTGAGTTCGCGTTTAGTTCAAAGTTAGGCTATCCAGTTTGGGCTGTGTTCAAAACTAAATCAACTTTTTTCGAGTTCGCGTTTGAAAAAATTAGACCGAGTTCAGCGAGTTTTGGTCCGATGTTCTGATAAAAGAAAAATTTAGTCGACGAATCTAATTCGGATCAAGAATCATGAATTTTTAAAAACCTTGCAGGTTTGTTATTATATATTATTTTGTCTAGAAATTTGAATTACCAATTAGTTCTGATATGGTATGTTTACTGTATAGTCAGTGTACGAGTTAATAGGAGTAATGTCCGTGGAGAAACGTTTCCATCTAAAAATCAGTGAGGTAAAACCTGATTCTTGTGGTAGTGACCCTGACAAAGATGAAACTAGTTTGGATGATCAAGAGGATCGTCTTGCGCTGGAGCTGAAGCAAATTTGTGACGAAAATGGAAAAGAAAAAGACCCTGAGCTAGCTGCTCCAATACTTCATAAAATGGCTAAAGTTTATCACAAACGACTACCAGATATGCTCAGTGCAATCAAAAGTGCTGCCCTGTACAACGCTGCTATTGCCAGATCATCTGCTGCAAAAGATACGGAGAAAGATCTAAGACAACTTTGTAAAGACATTTTAACTCAAGCAAATGCGAATAAGACTGATGCTGATCTGATTGAGAAATCAAAACAGATTAAACAAGAAGTAATAAAGATGAGACAAAATGCAGAACAGATTTTGAATGAAGTTGAACTGATTCCTGATGATGCTGAAGGTGATCGACTGAAAATGCTTGAAATGGTCAAAATACGAGTTGTTAATCGGTTACAAATTCAAATAACAAACGATTACACTCAAACCATGGCTAATGTTGCACGATACTGTGAAAGCGTGATGGGTGAACCAACTTGCAGGTTTGCTCTCGGGGGAATGGGATCGCTTGCCAGAAAAGAGATCACACCTTTTTCAGACTTTGAAAACTTTCTGCTGCTTGAAAACGATGCAATCAATCGTGCAAACTACCAAAACATTCTAAACTATTTTCGATGGTTTTCAGTCATTTTTCAAATCATCTTAATTAATCTTCATGAAACTATCATTCCAAGTGTTGCAATAGCTTCGTTAAATGATAAAGCATCAAAACATGGTGACTGGTTTTATGATGCTTTCACCACACGTGGCATCTCCTTTGACGGGATGATGCCTCATGCTTCAAAATTTCCTCTTGGAAGAGTACCCACCGAACTGAAGCCATGGAAAACCGAACTCATTCAACCCGTGAACGAAATGTTGAAGTATCTGAATAGTGATGTGAGTAAGAAAAATGGATATCATTTGAATGACATTCTAACGAAAACGTGTTTTGTGTACAAAGACAAGGAGGTGTACGACGAGTTTGAACAAGGAGTGTTTGACATTCTGGAAGAAAACAGAGAAAAAGAGGACGTTGCAAAAGAGGTCGAAACGCAAATTACGGATGATCTCGGTAAGTTCGCAACAAGATCAACACTTTTAAACCTAAATACAAAGAAAAAACTTAACGTGAAGCAAGTGGTCTACCGAAGCACAACGTTGTTCATTTCAGCACTGGGAAGAATTTATAACATTCGTGCTTCGTCATGCTTTGAAATTGTTGCAATTCTAGCTCGAAAACGAGAAATCAGTGCATATGCCAAGCACAAGCTAATGTATGCCATTGCATTAGCCTGCGAAGTCAGGTTGAGGTGGTATTTCAGAAACCAAAGACAATGCGACGAGTTGACAAATGATGAAAATCTATCGGCAGTCCACACCTTGCTGGGCGTTGTTGGAAGACCCAGCACAATCAGTTATTTTCAAATAGCTTACGCTTTGCAATGTGATATAGCGAAGCGTCTTAACTTGCGAAAAGTACATGTTTATTCCAATCCTAGCATACTTAATCTGAGCATTGGTCATTGCTTTGACGACCGTGTAACTCTCGAAAACTTCACAGAATCCAAGGGAAAAGTAGGCAGCAAAGCAAAACAGCATTATGGTTTCGATGAAAGCCTAAAACGGTTGGAAAAAAATCCACAATTAGAGGTCAAAAGTAGTGTCAAAGATCCAATTGCAGCAGCAGACAACCAACTTGAGACACTACCGAAGAAATTTTTACAGCAAGTACTAAACGCAGTTGAAATTTTAGCTATCGGGTTTGCTTTATCGGAATTGGGATACCACCACGATCTCCAAGAATATTTTCAATACCTTGAAAAAATTCAAGAAAATTCTGAAACTTATGAAAACATACGCAGCAGTCTTTTAAAAGATGAAAATATTGTAGCACACAATTATTACCTACTAGGTCAAAGTTTTCAAGAGACCAACCAAAGCAAAAAGGCAGAAGAGAGCTTTAAAAAATATCTGGATATACGTCAGAAACAACTATCGAAAGCCGACAATGACAAAGATGCTGCTGAACGACTTCGCGAAATTGGCAGCATGTTAATTGAATTAAATAAACCAGACGAAGCTATCCCATATTTCGAACAAATGTTGGAAATTGCAAGCTCAGAGTCGTCAGTTCTTCCTGGCAATACTACTGCTGTTGCTTTACATCTAATTGGAAAATGCTTCCAAAGCATGAAACAACCTAAGGAAGCAATGACTTACTTTACAAGGTCGCTACAAACCATGCAGCAACCGTTAGCCTCGATGGAAGAGCTTGAAAAAGTTTTAGGCATACTACTTTCCATTGGAAGCTGTTTGATGAACATGAGCAAACCAGATGAAGCAGTCACGTACATGCTGAAGTGGTGGGATTATTTTTATTCTTCCAAATATTATCAGAATGCCGATTTATCTGAGAAGTTGCCCGATGGCTTTACTAGAAAATCCGCTAGTTTGCTTTTGTGTACTGGTCGTTGCTTCTTAGATTTAAAGATACCGCAAAACGCAATAAAATATATGACTCAAGCTTTGCATCTTCAAAAGAGCTGTTCGCGTGATGTTGGTATTGACAATGGTGTACGGGAGACATTACTTTGGATTAGTCAATGTTACATACAAATGGAACAAGGTGTGATTGCATTGGAGTACGTGAAGCGAGCTCTTGCTATATGCGAGCGGCAGTATCAAGAAATAGGAGTTGATTCCGGCTATGCAGCAATGTTGTTCAAAATTGGAATTTACTTTATGAATTTAGAACAAGAAGATGAAGCAATGAAATATTTCACAAAAGGATTAAAACTTGCAGAACGAGATTCAGTGAACATAGACGCGGACGTTGACATAGCCAACATGCTTGCCGTCATGGGCAAATGTTTTTTTAATATGGGGAAACCTGATGAAGCGCTTCATTATCTTAAAAAATATCTGCTAATTCGAGAGCAAGTATCATCAGATTTGAACGCTGATGACGAGGATGCTGAAATTTTTTTCCTAATCGGTCGGTGTTTAAGAACTACAGATCAACTGAAGGAAGCTATTCAATATTTTCAACGGTCCCTCTGCATTTACGAACGCTTGTCCCTTGATTTGTCAGCTGATAAAGATGTTTGCAATTCATTGTATTTATTAGGTATGTCTTTAATGGAAACTGGAAAACCACGAAAAGGAATTCATTTTTTGAAAAGAGCATTAGAAATTTCACGAAAAGTATCGTCAAACCTCCACTCTAATGATGTATGGGCGAATACGCAGTATTGGGTTGGGCGTTGTCTATTGAAATTGAGAAAAAACAACGAGGCTCTTGATCATTTCAAAAGTTTGTTAGCCATTCAAGAACCGAAAGCTGATGCTGCTCACAGTGACCTAAAACAGTTTAGAGATACGCATTTTTACATAGGTGAATGCTTAAATAATTTAAAGGAACCATCTAAAGCGATAAAATATTTCCAAATGTCTTTACAAATTCACAAAAATTTATCTCAAGAGGCTAGAGCAGAGGACAGTTATACTGTTTCAACGGTGTTTACGATTGGTGGTTGTCTCAGAGCAGCAAACCAAGCTGAAGAAGCGTTGCAATGCTTTGAAAAATGTTTGCAGATTGAAGAACGAATCACATCAGACATCACCACAGATAATAAAATTGCAAACACACTGAATAGCATTGGCCTGTGTTTGTTAGATCTGAACCAGCCTAAAGAAGCAAAAAGTGCTTTTGAAAGATCCCTAGAAATTCGAAACAAAGCAACAATTGATTTCGCTCAGAGCCTTGTCGACAGAAGTGTCAATGATTTATTCTCTGCTGATACTTTACATTGGATTGGATGCTGTCATATGTATTTGAATGATTCAGAAAAAGCGAACGAATGTTTGGAAAACTCACAACGTAAAATGGAACGAATTATGAACACCATTTTTCAGAGGCGTAACAACTAAATTGTGCTTGGAGGTCACTCCATGCAGACAGGCTGCGGTATATTCCTCGAGCTGTTGATGCTTTTGCCATTAAGTTGCAGTGATTTCCATAGTCGTCAATTCTGATTTGAAACCTGGCCTTCTCTCTGACCTTTTCTCTGATGGTAATCTTTTGTTGATAATGAAATTCCTAGTTTATATTATTTTACGCAGCAAGCTTTTAATTATGGAACAAAAACTACCGTAATGTCTAACAAGATGCAATAACGATACAGCAACTAAATTGTTTGGAGGTCACTGCATGCAGACTGGCTGCCGTATATTCTCCGAGCTGTTGATGCTTTTGCCATTAAGCTGCAGTGATTTCCAAAGTTTTCAATTCTGGTTTGGTACCTGACCTTCGCTGGGCTTATCCGTAAATGGTAATGTTTTGTTGATATTCCGAGGAGGCTATTATTTTATGCAACAAGCTTTCAATTATGGAATAAAAACTAATGTCAAACAAGATGCCACAATGATACAGCACTATACTTTTATGGAATGCGTTTCTATCCTGTAAGGTGACGTTTTATTGATCTACGTTGATTGCATTGACTACAGCTGTGCAGATTATCTGATAAGGCCTTTTCGATTACATCGAAGTTAACTAAACTACGAAATGACTGCAACAACAAATATTCTTATGATGGTCTTCGAAAAAAAACGCCGATTGTAATTTTTTAAATCTCCTATTTCTATACTCCTATAGTTGGTTTTCGTTTAACGTGGTCTCGATTTGATTTGCGCATTGCAGCCAAACGTTTTATACTTTTTTAAGTTATGCCATCATGTTTTATGAAAACAATTTATGTTCAGGAGCGGATCCAGAAAGTTTTGGTGGGGGGGGAGGGGATGTAATTTTGAACTAGGTTAAATGTTAGCTAAATACAAAAACGTTCAGACCCGGAAACGGGCGCAAATAAGCCCTTTGAAAATGTGTCATGTCAGGGGTGCATTCAAATTTTTTTTCAGGGAGAGGCACCAAATTTCGTCAGCCTTTTTAAGCGCAGTTTTTTTTGGCAGAGTTAATTTTGAGCAATTTAAGTAACAAAAATTACTCTAAGGGGTCCGGAAGCATGCTCTCCCGAAAATTTTTTGAAATTTTGTTTACTGTAATGGCCATTTTAGTGCTTTTGGTACAATTTTCAGGCAAAGTTTGTTCGCATTTTTGGCCCCCAACTTTGTGTGCTTCGTCAAATGAGCATTTTGCTTACACACTTTCGATTATGCGTGCTTAAGGTGGCTAAAGCATATTGTTATGAATTCGTCAAATGAGCATTTTGCTTACACACTTTCGATTATGCGTGCTTAAGGTGGCTAAAGCATATTGTTATGAAGAGCTTCGAAATTAATGAAAAATTTTATTGATATAAAGCATTGATGAAAATGACTGGTGGGGGGATGCATTCCCCACCCCACATCCCCCCTGGAGAAGCTCCTGTTTATTTATTATGACGTATTTTTGATTTTTCATGCAATTTTACCCTCAGAAAACGCTCAAGCTCAATATTAATTAAGAAAAGGCCGCTGTAGTAATGAACAGCTTGTTCATTCCAATTTTCGTCGTGATTTTTGTGATCCGTTTTATAGTAATTAGGAGCTGATTCAGAAATTATTTTAAAGAGGAGAAAGCAGGGCTGCGAACTCGAACTTGGACTCGAAAGAACTCAATCATTTTGCCGAACTCGAACTTGAATTCGAAAAAATATTTTTTCTGAACTCGAACTTGAACTCGAATAAAACTGTTCGAGTTCGAGTTTATTAGAAAGATATTTAAATTGTTGAAAAGAAATAAAAGGTCACTACGAAATATAGTTTGTTGTTCAAGTAGTCACAATCCGTGAAAATTGAAGTTATGATTTTACCAAAAAAAAAGCAGCATGTCGTTTATTTGTTCATGCCATTGCGACCTATATTTTAGTCTTTTTAATTGAATGAGCACTGGCGGTGAAAAAGGTCGTCGCAATTTTGAATATTCATCTGCCTGAACTCGAACTTGATCTCGAAAAAGCTTACTTTTGTCAAACTCGAACTTGAACTCGTAAAAATTAAATTAGAGAACTCGAACTTGCTAAAATAGGTTGAACTCGAAGTCGAACTTGAACTCGAATAAAATTCGACCGAGTTCACAGCCATGGGAGAAAGTTAAGCAATAAGAAAGGGTTTATCTGGCAATTTGTGCGTTAAAAAATATCGAAGTAAAATAAACTAATGCCTTCATAAAAATTTATGAGAGTATAGGCCGGGGTTTTTCAACTTTTTTTTGCTCATGGCCCACTAAAACATGACGGTGGCCCAATAACTTTTTTTAAAAAGCACGAAGTAAACGTAATGACATGATTTGGGAATGCTGATGCTGCTTTCTAGTCAAGCTCTGTGGCCCACTGAAAACAGCGCCGTGGCCCACTACTGGGCCATGGCCCATAGGCTGAAACCTCTGGTATAGCCCTTGCCTGGATCCGCGGCAAATAAAAAACAATGAAACATTGCTTGCTCTCTTTTACTAATCCAATGTATTGTAGCCTGCTTCGTCTGATTTGATCATATGATTTTTAATCCGCTGAATTTTCAATTGTAGCAAACCATAACTATCTAATTTTTTGACCAAGGTTTTTCAAAAAAAAAAATTATGCACCTCCCTAAATTGTACTGTTACGTCTATCTTTCGCCACCCTTAATGTGCTTTGCTAGAGCCCTAAATGGGATAGTGACCAATACTGTTGTTTGAGAAGCACTGGGTTAACCTACTGTAGACAAATCTTAATTTATCTACTAGTGCTAAAAGTTTTGAGGATAGGGCATGAGTCCTTTTAAATCCGCCAATAAACCTATATAAGCTATTGTTGTGTTCATTGATGTTCTGCTTTTGAATTTTGGAAAAGACGTGGTTTGATCTTCATAAGTTATTACGTCGTAATTTTTTTGTGTTAAATCTTTGATGATTAATGCCGTAACATCTGTTTCTTCAAAGTACTTTGAACACGAGATCAGCGGAAAATTTTCGATTTACATGATTTTTTTGATCATCGTAGTTCTTTTTTGTCTTTGATGCCATGCTTCGGTTTAGCCAGAAGGTAGCGTATGGACACCGGGGTTATGCCCCGCCTTTTTTTATTGATCGATCACTGTGGACGAATAAAAATGGTGCCTCTTGATAGTCTAAATTCGGCCCTGTCCATCCCTAAATTTTTCGGTAGTTCTCCCCCTGATGCTACGTTTTCTCGTTAGAACTGTCTCAGGGTAAGATATAGATGTTGTTTTAAATTGTGTTACTCTGCAATGGAACGAAGATAGTAGGCCTACTAATTTCTACGGTTACGAGGTGTGTGATTCATCATCAATGCGTTTAAAATCTTCTGACCTTTAACTTACAAAGTGTTTGATGGTTTGTACATAAATGTTTCCTTACGTTAATTTCTTATGCAACCTTGTTTACTTCATCCTTCAATGCGTTGTTCTGAAACGAAACCATTTCAGATATGAGCTGATTTCTCATGCCTTGTTTCATTTCCATGCGATGAAAAAGCATTTGTTTTTGTGTTACAAAGATGAACTATTTTATGTTCATTGATTTTTGGTATTTTCACGAGTTTTTGTCTTCTTCGACTTGATGCTGTTTTGCAAACAGATGCCTCCTCCTCTATTTTGAAAATTGTAAATTAATCATGCTTTCTGTGTGCAGTAATCGATGTAATTTTTAGCTGTTGCCTTATCGATCTTCGAAATGTGAACAATCTTGCTTTCTAGTGAAATGATCGCTTTAATTTTTAACCGATTGTATCAATTTATAAGATTACTTCAGCGCAATAGAGTGGCATCATGGTGGCATTGTTTCGATCACTAGCGTAGCCAGGATTTTGTAATGGGGAAGGGGGGGGGGGGGGGTGAGAATGACATCACATTTGACCAGGGCTGTGAGCAACGCGTTACATGTATTCGTTGCATTTGCTGTAATGTCAGATGGTAATTAATTACATTTTCCCAAAGTAACGGTAATTCGAAATTAATTACCATTTGTGAGGAGCGAGTACAATTTTAGTTTGGTTGAAATTACAAATTCCTCTTTTTTCTTGAAACTTTGTTTTTTGATCAGCTTTAACAAAGCGCAAAGTATAATTTTCACAGCGACAAGATGTTATCATGCTCGCGCTTGTTTGCGGCTTTCGTTGGCATTTGTCAATACTCATGTCAATCAAAATTTGCCCGTTAATGATCATGCCAAACTATCCTTCGTTATCGTAGATAATTATGTTTATTGTCACTATCTATTTTTAAGCGAAACAGTGTACAAGTAAGTTGGTTACTTCCCATAGCAAAGGAATTTGTAGTTAGTAATTTAAAAATTACTTTTTTCCTCGCGTAATTTTGTAATTGGAATTAGTTACTTTTTGAATGAAGGAATTTTACTCGGTAATAAGTTACGTTTTTGATCAAGGAATTGTAATTGGAATTAATTACTTTTTTTGAGGAATTTTTACAGCCCTGCATTTGACCATACGTTGAATACAGGAGCGGATCTAGAAAGTTTTGGTGGGGGGGAGATGTAATTTTCAATCAGTTTGAATGTTAACTAAATGCAAAGACGCTTAGACCCGTAAACGGGTCGTAAATAAACCTTTTGAAAATGTTTTCATCAGAATTTTTTTCAGGAAGGGCCACCAATTTTCGTCACTTTTCAAGCGTAGTTTTTTATACTAATTTAATTTTAACCAACTTAAGTAACAAAAACGATTTTAGGGGGGTCCGGAGGCATGCTCCCCAGAAAACTTTTGAAAATTTGCATACTGCAAAGGCTATTTTTGTGCTTTTTAAACAATTTTTAAGGAAAGTTTGTCATATTTTTAGCCCGACTTAGAGTGTTTCACCAAATATGATGCATTTTGTTCGCACAGTTTCGATTATGCGTGCTTAAGACAATTAAGGCATATTGTTATGAAGACGTTCGAAATTATAGAAAAATTTCATTCATCCAAAACACTGTTGAAAATGACTGGTGGAGGAATGCATATGCAACATACCCCACATCCCCCCTGGTTGTATGATAACAAAAAATGGCCTCAAATTTTAAGAGAGATGTTTTAAACCAGCATATGAGGATATTAGGCACGATTGTTGTAAGGAATTTAAAGGAATGCTTTCTGGTGAAACTGGTAAAACGATATTCAAATGTTAGCAATTTAGTTATTTTTTGAGCTACAATACGTAGATCAATTTTGCTTGAAATCGTGTCGCCGTTTTTATACGGAAGGTCTGCGGGGTCGAGGGCAGTTGCATGTACACTGCACAGGAGCGGCACTGCCCTTCTAATAGAAATTGCGTCATTACTTCAATAAGCATAACGGCAAAGATTCAGGAAACAGCGCTACGTAATTCTTGTTATTATGACAATTACAAAACCAGATTATCAATGACAAAGTATCGAGCACTTCAAAATAAATATCAGAAAAAGAAGTATGACGTCATTCGAGGCTCAATGAGGGGGTGTAACATCCCCGTGGCTACGCCACTGGTTTCGATGTTAAGAAGCACGTGAGTGTACAGTCGCAGTAAAATGATTACGGTACCTAACTAAATCTTTTGCGCCAACCAGAGGCCCTTTGAATTGTTGGGCCTACAGTATAATGCCTCACGCACATTTTCCTCAATATTGATTAACGAGAAATTAAAAAAGCAGGAATTGGCCAAGTGATTGGTGCATTAAACTCCGAAGCTGGTTCCGCGACTTAAATGCTTAACTAGTTTATCTTCCATGATGCATATATATGAATCACCTAAATTGCCTGAAACTTACGCTGCAATTGCGTGGCTTAAAAAAAGGTCAAATTTTACAAGACGAAGGGAAGCCCAATAAAATAGTCACTATATAATTTAGGTTATATTTTGTAAGTTCAAGGGCACACTGAATTTTTTGCAAGCGAAGATACGGTTTCGTCTGTCGAGAAGCTGCACTACCGTATAATTCTATGATACAAATTAGCACAGAGTATTAAACCTAACCAATTGTAAATTTTACTTTGCATTTAGTCCCAAGTTTCTTCCTTTACCACAACAAAGCGATCTAACGAGCTCGCTTAAGAGTTGCCGGCCACCCGTCTACCACACCAAGATGGGGGAATCCCGCTAAGTGCCTTTTCCAACGGCACAAGTAAACTTGCCGGCTTGTTTTCCTCACCGTCCCTTTAATGCAGAGCGTTAAGCAGTGAATACCAATTTCACTGTCATTGGTTTGACCCGACTCGGAATCAAACCAGAGTTTACAGCTCCAGAGGCGTACGTTTTACCACTAAGCCATTAGAGCTGTTCTTTGTAATTTGAAAGTGATGCTCCACTTCAATTCTGTAGAGATCTTTAAGGAGTAATTAAAGAGATTACAAGTTACAGACACGTTTGCTCCATGAGGTAATTGGGTGCTGTAACCAGTGATGTAGTTAAGACTAGAGCTCGACCGATATGAATTTTTTTAGCCGATACCGATATATATATAAAATTTAAAGGCCGATACCGATATCTGAAGACTTAGCTTCTGTTTTGATAAAATTTGTTTTTTGACCTTTAACCTGTTGACCGCCCATTCCAAAAGTTGTTAGACACAAGTTCACATTGAGATCTACCATCCCTGAAAATTTCAAGTCTCTGGCTTCAGCAATTCAAAAGCCTTAGACTGCACAATATTGGCAAATTTTATCAATTTTTTTACCTTTAACCCCGATTCACGTGACATAAAGCGTTTATAGTTGGTACAATGCAAGAACCTGGTAAGACACCAATTCTGTAAATTTCAAGTTCCTATCTGCTTTTATCAATAGTTATAAATCAAACAACGTATTTTCTTATTTGATCTTTGACCCCACGTAACGTCACATGCAGATATTTACTATGAATATTTTTTACCCTTATCGAGATGCATTGCGTATACTTGATAAAGTTAAAGGTTCTACCTGTATCCTTTCACAAGTTATTGGTGTTTGGAAAGATTTCTTTTCAAATTAACCTTTAACCTGTTGATCGCCATCCCCCAAAATTTGTAAGATACAAGTTCACATTAAGGTCTATCATCCCTGAAAATTTGATGTCTCTAGTATCAGCGGTTCAAAAGCCTTAGGCTGCACAAAAACTGTTGAGATTTGTTTTTTCGACCTTTGACCCCAGGTCAAAGACAATTATCCCAGGTCAAAGGTTGGTAGTAGTACTAAGGTCAAAAGTATTACCCCAGGTCAAAGACAATTATCGGGCATATTTTTGTTCCAGTCATTGATATGCATATACTCCGAAAATTTGAAGGTCCTACTTGTCATTTGAGTGTGCGTGCACGCTCTTTCTCGTTTTCGTGCTTAAATGTGTGCGCAACTGCGCACGCGAAAGCGCCGAAAAACCTTGCATTTATTAGCAAAATCGTAAATAAGACGTTTTTGTTGATTGCCGATAATTTATCGGTAGAAAACGGCCGATACGATATATCGGCCCACCTCGTTGACGGCCGATAAATATCGGTTGACCGATATATCGGTCGAGCTCTAGCAGGGCCGTAGCCAACCGGACCAGCTTGGGGGGGCGAAACAAATCTCAGGGGGGGCGAAAAAAATGACCTTTTTTTCAACGATATAGCCATGCTAAGGTGTTTTCTGAAAAATTTACTGGGCTACGCCCCCACCCGCTGACGGAATTTTCGAATTTTAAGCAAAAAATACTTCATTCTAACGCACTTTTTATTAAAAAAAAGTACTTGTAACTGATTCAATAATACTGGTAGCAAAAGGACCAGAAGCAGAAATCATCGCATAAAGCTGATACAAAAGTTATTTTTCATTGGTCTCATGGCCAAAGGGGGCAAAGGGGGAGTTGAATTCTTCTCGTGCACACGCCACTAGACGTTCATGATGATTTAGTTGTATCAAACAATCAATTATTCAGCTTGGGGGTCTGGAAGAGCGTTGTAAGCTCCCCCAGCGGGGTCCGGGGCTAAGTCCTGGAAGCTATTGCTTTTTCTGCTTTTAAAATTACTTTTCTGAATCAGCTTTGAGGTTTTGACGCTTTTAGCAAATTAGTTATTTTGCAATCAGTGCGCCTACAGGCCTCAGAAAAGGCTATTAGGCCCTAATTATAATTTTTTTGGTTTTATTGATAAAATCGCGATTTTCTCAGGGGGGGCGAAAATTTTGCTAGGGGGGGCGGCGCCCCCCCTGGCCCCCGGCTGGCTACGGCCCTGATCTCTAGTTAATCACCTACAAGACCAAAACTTTGTAAACTTTCCAAGCCCAAGATCTTTAATTTTTTTCAAGACCAAGACCTTAAAAATGGGATGAATATTAACAGTTTTTCACTTAGGCTATTGCTATTTTTCTATAACAACAAAAAAAGCCCAAAATATCTACAGTATATTAAAAAAAAAATACACGCTGTTGGATACTTTTTTTTAGCTGTGAAGGATCACTTAAATTTTCTCGAGACGCTTTTTAATTCTTTCGGTCTTAAGACCTAACTAAAAGGCTAGACCAGGACTTCCCAAACTTTTTCGCTCGCGACCCCTATTAATCTCCTAAAATTATTCGCGACCCTTCACGGATAAAATAAGTAATATCCATTTGCGAAATATGCGTTTGTGATGATTATTGAAAGGCGAAAATCAAAAACAAGCTACCGTTACTCAATTATTTTGTTTATTTATTTTTGTAGCATATTTATCCTCCTATCACCAGAAGCGATCAATGCACAATACGAGCTCACCTAGGAGTCGCCAGCTATCTGTCTATCACACTAATAAGATTTGGGGATTCCGCTAAGCGCCCTTCCCAACGGCACAACAAGTAAACTTGCCGGCTTGCTCTACATACTGTCGCTTTTATGCTGAGCGTGAAGCAGGGAAGCTATGAATACCAAATTTAAAGTCATTGGTTTGACTCGACTCGAAATAAAACCCAAGTCTACAGCTACCAAAGCAGACGCTCGTACCACCAGGCCACCTGAGCTGTTCATGCCTGCAGTGCCTACTAGTTTACACTTAAGTAGCCCATTAAAAACAAAAAAGCAAACACATTTATGTAATGTGATGGGTGCAATTGCTTTCTCCTACAAACCAAATCCAGCCGCGGCTCAATATTTGTTAATGCCGGTCTCAAGACGGTTTCAATGTTGCTTATGCAGGAACGATGTTTTGCCGTCAACGTTGAACATGCTGACTCGCACAGACACACACGTCGAGACAAACGGCCGGAGTGCGATTACGACCGAGCAATGTTTCCTCTAACTTTTTGTAGTCTGTGTGCGCTCAAACTTTGGCGAGGGCGCACTTTTTAGAAATGACCAACGTTTGTGCAAAAACCCATGATTAAATTGAATATGGCAGCTATTGAAAACAAATAGCGCAACTTCTCTTGGTTATGTTACTGCTGGTACATTTTTCGCTCACGGTAGACGGTACAATTTGCGGAGAAATGCATCCTTTTAGCAGGTCCAAGAACAATTTTCCTCAACTTGCCAACCGAGAACATTGCTTCATCATGATATGTCTGTGCGCAGTATATTTACGCCTGTGCGCAGCCTCTGAAACCCGTGTGCGCGCGTACACGCGCACAGCTCAGAGGGAGCACTGCTACCGAGTCCCATACTGATGGATATTCGGCTTTAATGCTAACCTTTGATTAACCAGCTATCCATTGCTTAAATTAGTTTTTAGATACCGGTGCTATAGCCTCGCGCCAGCAGAGTTTTGCGTGGCATCGCAAACCGAAGCGATGAAACAAAAAGATGCTTCCAGCTGTGTCACGTGATACCGATGTGACGAAACGAAACAGTTTATACATAGAACTACAGCACTCATCTGCTGCCTCACAATTTCGTACTAGCCTAGAGATAGGCCAGAATCTACAGCTAAGTTAAGAATGATGTTTGCGCAATTACACCACTTTTAAAAATTTAAAAAGCACAACAGCATACTATGCATAATACGCAATACTTTGTGTAAAATTTGTATACTTCTTGCGACCCCTGAAGTTTGTTACGCGACCCCTCGCGGGGTCGCGACCCCCAGTTTGGGAAGCCCAGGGCTAGACCCAAGACCGCAAATGGTCAGGACCAAGACTAAGACCTTAAAAAAATGGTCTCAAGACCAAGACCGGTCTTAAGACCTTCATCACTGGTTGTAACCATCGCCATTATTGTATTTTTTTTTCTTTACTCGCCTTCTACTTGCATGCCATAACGTTGATCGTTATGATGCCTCTACCCTTTTCTTGTACCGCGTTATATTTCATCAATCTCGTCGTGATACAGGTGATGTGATGCCATCGTGATGCATCTGGTGCTTCTTGGAGACTGTTGGTCTGAAGCTGAAAGAAGGTATTCTAAGTGGAAGAGAGCGCTTCAAGAGAAAAAGTTGAAGATAAATGTAAGACCAAGGCCTTTTATACTGGCAGTATTATGATAAATCAATCTTAAGTATATCTTTGCGCAATGTGCGGAAAAAGAGGGGGAAATAACTCAATTAAATGTGAAAAATGCAATAAGTAGGTATATAAACGATGCACATGAATTAAGGAAAGTCAGGCACGCGTGGATAATTTTGAATGCAAATGTTGTCGAGATGTGAAAAGTCAAAGAAAAGAAAGCATAAAATTGGATGGGGACAATCTGGAAGTTGTGGATAAGTCTTGTTATCTTGGGGATATGTTAAACAGTGAGGGAAGTGTACATGATGCAGTAATAGCAAGATTAAGAGTTGGATGGGGAAAATTTAAAGAAATAGGCCTACCAAGTGTAGGGGAGAGTCGGGTAAGTTGGACAAATAAGCATATATGTTTGAATAATTTTTGAACAACTGCAAAATAAATCACGGTAGTTGCACAACAGGGCAGTAGATTTATCCGTCCTCTTTTATATAGCTTATTGTCCCAAAATATTCAACACTTTCGCCCTTAAAATTTCATTTTAAAAAAGGTCCTCAAATTGTCCAACTTACCCACGGTGGAGGGTAAGTTGGACAATAGGTGGGGTAATTTGGACATGCTTTGAAATCAAATAAAACACAAATTATCAAGACATTACTTTTCATCACGAGCTCTTTTACCCAAACTGGAAGAAGCTTCAAGATATTTTATTAAAATAACATTTTGTAACGCGTTCACGCAGTTTAATTGGCATCGGATTTTCCTTCGTTTTTCACTGTATCTTAATGATGGTAAAATGTTGGTTTGGATTCGCATTTGTAGGGTCATTTTCATTAAATGCATAAGGTCAGAGGTGGCCAACTTTTTCAGACTCGAGACCGACTTTCGGTACTATTGTAAAGGCTAGGGCTACCGATCATGGGAATTATTACCCACTTCGCAAACGAAAATGCGGTAAAGAGTAAAAAAAATATCTCCACGGCTCGGACGCGTTTGAAGAGCAAAAAAAGGTCTTCACGGCCCGGACGCGTTTGAGGGGTAAAAAAAAATCTTCACGGCCCGGACGCGTTTGAAGAGCAAAAGAAATATCTTCACGGCCCGGACGAGTTACATGAACTGGAAATGCTGTTGCCCAAACTCGTCATGCAATGTGAAATCCCAAATCGGCACGCAATCGACTGCCAGGCATGCGAAGATCGACCGGTGGATCGCAATCCGTTGGTTGGCCACCCCTGTTAACCCATAGTGACCCTGCTTGAATCGCTTGTGTCCGTCAGTTTTGCACATAGCTATAGAATGAAGATTGCTTTCGCTTCGCATCAGACATCATTTTGCAAGCTTTGTGCTTATTTTTGCCTGAACTCACCGATTTTTTGCCTCTTCGTACGTGGCCGTTGATACTCGCCTCTATCAGGTTTTTCCTTTTTCCTGTTAGAAACCGTTTCTCATTCGCAAAAACTACTGTATAGGCTTATTAACTGTTTCGGCAAGATAAAATTTGTAAATAGAAATATTTCTGGTACTGAAAATAATTTACATAGTAAAAAGAGATGACAAAAAAGTAGGGTAAGTTGGATATATGTCCAATTGTCCAACTTGCACCACCGTAAACTGTCCAACCTGCACTATCAGCGGACATTTTGTTTAGAACAACCTCACCCCAAAATTAGTTGAAGTCAAGACTAGCCATTTTGTCCTATGACAGTCCAACCCTATCTAATCCTCCTTCCACACTTTCTTCATTCTAGAGCACTGTTATTTCTTTAAACAAGTGAAAACATAAATTTTTCGAACTTACACTACCGGTCTAAAAGTTCACTTTTTCATGCAAATGTGAATGCAAAAATTGTTTTGCTCTGTAAAACCAGCTAAAACTGTTGGGAGTGAATGCTCAATATAAAAGCTAATCATGCGTCAAGCAACGTCATAATGGGTTGTAAAATTCAAAAGTTATTTAAGTTTTCCAACCTGCCCGACTTTCCCCTATCGTGCAATAAAGGAGCGTCTCAGAGGATGAAGGGGATAAAGCATGCGAAAAAAATGCTATGGAGCTGAAAGATGGGCCATGAGATCTGAAGATGAGAACAGAATCGAAACAACTGAAATGAGAATGTCGAAAATGATTCGTGGGAATATGTTGAAGGATAAAGTTAGAAATATGTTACGCCATGATAACCGTGGCAACTATTGTGATAACAATACGATTGTGATGACCGTGGCAACGTTACTGAGTAAATATTTGGATCAAGGTTGTAGTTTCTTACAGAGGTGTCTGATGGTGGGCGTGATGCCATACAAGGCTACTCGAAGGAAATAAGATTGAGCATATTTAGGTCTTTGGATGCACATAGATATTTCAGCTTGTAGTGAGGCACCTTGCTGGGTGTATTCCAATGAATATGTTTCCGGAAAGTCAGAAATGAAAATATTAAAAAGATAGTAGAAAATATAAGAGAATACCTGAAGCATCAGAGGCTGCGATGGTATGGCCACGTGGAAAGAATGAGTCAAGATAAAGCAATTAGAAAGATAGTAGAAAATATAAGAGAATACCTGAAGCGTCAGAGGCTGAGATGGTATGGCCACGTGGAAAGAACGAGTCAAGATAAACCACCGGCCATGACAAGGGTTTATCGGGTTCAACGCAGGAAGATCGGAAAACCAAACAAGAGATGGCAGGAAGTTATTAATGTTGGCCTCGAAAAACGAAAAGTTAAAATGATAGATTCGAAGAACAGGGAAAAAGGGCGGAAAGGCTACAAATGTAGGTGGACCCCTGCAAGCTGGGACAAACACCTAGTGTCCACTTCAAACGAGACAAATGGACGTCATCTTGATGCAGGTGCGAAAATAACACACTACTACTGCAATCAGTTTACACGTGTTGAAATCAATAACCAATGTATATATTGTGCTTATATTTGTAACATAGTAGTATTGCACATCAGTATAACTGAAAAAATACACACACACCGTCATAATTCGAATCAATTGCAACCAAGATCCGGTTGTTCTCATGGCACCCAAAACTAAACCATAAATCAAACTATGTCTTATGTGATTACATAACTTAAACAATTAGCCAAAGTAAATAGCTAGGTAAAGATCAATGAGTGACATAAACTTACAGCATAAGCGCTCTTTTAAAGTCACATTTCCAGTCACTTTGATGACTTAAGCCATTACACAACTGTGGACAATTCACCCATAACGAGCGCTTTGAACGGCGTTTACTCACACGCGACTCCGGGCAACGATTACAACGCACCGGGCAACGATTACAACGCAAGAATATGCAGCACGAGCAGGGTTTTGAGTGGTCGGTGAAAAAGAAAGTGAACAAGAGGAAAAAATTTGTGGTGTGCAGCGTATCGGTAAACGCAACTTTCGAGATGCTTCGTAATACGTATCGTTTCAAAATTGCAACCATATGATGACAGGTAAGTGAACAGAATTGAAACAAAAAACCAAACCCAGATTAAAGAGAATGGGGGAGGGGGTGTATAATCCCAGGGGGTCTTGATAAACCGCGTTTTACAAACGAAGGCTTACTGTAACCGTCAGATGCAGAGCCCCTTCCCCCAAGTCCAAGTATTATCCTGCAAGCGACCTAGCGAAAACTTTCAAGGTGATAGCCCAATCTAACCGACGCCTTGCGAGATAAGAACGGTAAAGTATGAAGTACCATCACCATATTAGAATAAAAAGCAAATGCGCTGCAAGTCGTATTTCTGGAAGCACCTATCTAGCCCAGGAATCTGAACCTTTTACGAGTCGTGACTGTGACACAAAAAGACGATGGCCCCTTGAGTGTACTTCTTAATGTCGCAGACTAGAAATAAAAATGTATTTCTTCCTCCGCTCGCAGCCCCCCAGAGAACATTCTGTGGCCCCCTTGGGGGGCCAAGGGCCACGGCTGAGAAGCCTTGATCTAGCATATATGGCAAGTAATTCTATGAAACATTTTTCAGAATTGCGTAACTACAGTAGGAAGAACGTCACAAAGGTAGAACATGCTCACAAGACATTATGGAAAAACGGATTCCCAAAATAAACCAAAATAACAAATGGAAGAATTGGACAATTAAAATATACCTAGAGCTGATTTTGACACAAAAGTCATTTTAAGCAAAAGTTGTGCCAAAAATGATTGTTTCATAAAACCGAAACGTCCAAGAAATACGCAACTATCACCGAAAGATTTAAATCTGCCAACAAAATTGGTTACAAGTTAAATCCAACAGAAGTGAAACATCAAATTATTTAAAATGCTAAAAATAAATACTTTTACTTATGCTGCAAGAAATTGTCATAAAAATATACATTAACCACAATTAAAAGTAAACAGAGTTGAGAAAACTAGTCCTTACCGACTGCAACCTAACATGCTATTTTTTGTTAAAAACTAGGGGGGAGGGGGAATGCTATAAATCAAAAAGTATTTATAGATTGGGCCCAAACTCGTTGTCTCTTCCTCCCCCCGGATCTCCGATGGCACTGAACACATTTCAGCTATAATGCACGTTGCCAAAATTATATAATAGAAAAATGGATGCTAATTTTCATTTTTTTTTGTAAATAAATATCTTACTAAAGAAATAGTGAATACCGTAGATAAAATTAACGCCGATTAAATCTTTGAAATAACCCAGCTTCTACGCATTCAAAAGTTTACAAATTAATTTGACATTTAAGACCTTGTACCGTTGTAACACTTTCGAATTCGAAGTTTTTAAACCTGCACAATATGACTTGCTGATGCGTTCCATTTTGTTCAGCTAAAATCACAACGTTTCCCAAACTTGTCCGACAGGAGCAGCAGAAGACAGTGGATATAAGGCTTGAATAGCAGCTTTCAGTAATGGCTTCTAGTAGCTTTGATTGACAGGTTATCTCAAAGCTGCGCTAACTATAAATGCTACCTCGCAGCAGGTAGATGACTACGGGCATCGGCAAAAGTATATTTGAGTCGAAACGATTCAGCTAGCAACAACTTGACTTCTTCCTCGCCCCAATGGTGCGTGGGAACGTTTTGAATGAGCAACATTACCTCCTAAAAACAAAGTTGTTGAAGAAGGAGGTTGTGGAAACAAAAAAGACTGTAATTAAAGCAACTGTTTTCGTTTTAAACTCCATCGTACATTAACACATTGTAAATCAAGCAGCTCGGGGAGTTGGCGCAGTGATAACAACATCGTTATTGGTGCAGGAGTTGTGGGGTTTGATTTTAGCCTGGTCAAATCAGACATAGGGTCAGCAACGGCTCGTAACCGCTACGTTTTTTCTGAGTTTGAAGCTGTATTGTTCAGCCGCTAAATCGCGGAGATAAGTCACGCAATCCGTTTCATGTTTAGGCGTAATAAGAGTATGATGAAGATTCGATTCTTTTGATCGAAGCAGCTCTTCGACATTCGGGGATTAACTCTTAATAAACAAGTACATATTGAGAACCTGAAAATCTTTTTGACTTAGAAGCTGTTCCCTCCATTGTTTAAGAAAAGCGGCACAAACGTATAAATGAAAGTCGGAAAAACCGTCTGTTTCTGCCAGATAGGTATCCCATAATCGAATAGTACATCTAAAAACGTTATAGTTAAGACTCCCAAAGAAGGTTTACCTAAAAAGGTACCACATTAAAGCAATGGGGCTAATGCAACCATTCGAAAGAAAAGTGTAGAAAAATACTGTGCTACTATACCTGCATTGCTTCTTCAGTTACTACAGGGTGTCCCACAACCGTGCTATCAAAGTTTTCATAGAAAATACATTTCAGTGTGTAGCTTACTCCCTACTAAGCATTGAATTTGATACAGCAAATTCGGTCTTACATGGTGCTGCTTCTGAGACATCCTGTATTAATGCATCAGATTTACAAACGGCCTCTGACTTCCAACATGGAAAGCTGCTGAAAGTAATCAAAGGCGATATTTCCATTTTGGCTATTATGTAGTTTCATTTAGCTAGTTTAGGAAAAAAGGAAAACTGCCAAAAGAACAAAATCAAGCAAAAAACGATATAGAAATTACATAAATCACCCTAAAAATAACAACACAAAACGAGTGGAGAAGCTTACCTATGCACAGTACATTACGAGCTAATTCTTACCGCAAAGGTATTTCTCGCATTAAAAGATTATTCATCCAGCGAAAAGCGAATTGTAGATATTCAATTTGTTCAGCTTCTAAGTGAGCGTGAAGTTCAGCTGAAAAATATTGTTGAGATATTACAGTAAACACTGTTTCGATCGTTTAGGTCTCATCAGTGCTGTTGAAGTAACGCATGGCAATACGCGCCGAGTTGGTCATTTGTAACTATACCACCACCAAAAACTAAAAAATCTACGCAACACCAGATCGCCCGTGAAAAGCGGAGGACAGGCTAATATGCTAAAGCAGTTTTGCTAATCTAAGCGACAATGGTAGGTAATAAATAAATAATTAAACCAGAAGTGTGCAACCCACGGCCCGCGGGCCACAATCCGGCCCTCCAGGCCAGTCAATGTGGCCCTCGACGATGGCAGGACAAAAAAATTTTTTTTTAAAAATCGATTTATTTAGCTATTTGTACCGTCTATAATACACGGGTTGTGTTTAGCATTTTATAATTTTATACATATTTGACGGTGACTGGCCCTCGACGTTGTTAAAATTTTCGAAAGTGGCCCCCCAGTGAAAAAGGTTGCACACCCCTGCATTAAACAAACGTTTTAGTTGGTAACATGTAATACTATTAAAATCCCTACCATCAACTCGCTTCGTTAATTCTCTCAATTGATTGACTTTGTTTTGAACTCCTGGTTGAGCGAATGTGTAATTATCTTGTATCCCATCCAGTAAGTTATTCATGCACCAAAACGTATCTGCTTCCATTTCTTCCAAAGTCTCTTCCGGAAGTTGGGTGACTTCATACGTCTCTACGTCACAGCTCTCACCTGTGCATCAAAATTTTTTCACAAAGATTTTACAAATCATTTTATATAATTTTTACAAAAAACAAATATGAAAATCATTTCAATCATACTGTAGGTTAAAAATAAAAGCACAACATCAATAAATAACGAAAATTTTATCAAAAAAAAAAAAAAATTAAATACGGTCCATGAAAGCATGTCTTATAGCCTGATCAAACTCAAAACAATTTCATGCATGTAGTCTATTCACAAGCCAGACACGTTTAGGTTATAATATATACAACGTAAATTTTGCTGTAAGAAGCTTACCAATCTGAGCCGTAAGGAAAACAACGAAAAAAGGAGTGACGAGATCATTAATTCCTTGGACATAACCACTGGCTGGGTGTCTGACAGCCCAAACGAACAAAAGACGCTCAAAAATCTAAATTCACACACTAAATTACTTGTATGTAATATACTGTCGCTAATGCGACTATCGTGTCTGCAAAGCACCTTTCAACTACGTGAAGACGTTGTTCTGGCTTCGGAAAAGAAACTTGTTGAAATTAGGGATTAACGTGAATTCGGACCATTATTTTCTCGCCATCACATATTGAGCGCAGTAGCACTAATTTAGTTCTTCGTAAGTTTTCCGCAGAACAAAAATTTGCATCTATTCAAGCAAAAATGTCCCACAACCATTAATCATGCGAAACCAAGGCACTCCGACCGACATAGAAGCATTAAAAATCTCAAAACGATTGTTCGTGCGGCAAAGCCTATTATCTCCATTCCCTTGACAGATAAGATTATAACAATGCAAGTAGTATATTTAATATATAGAGGCTTGATTAGTACCACATTTAACCAAATTCCTTAGTAGTTTCATAACAATCTCATAATTTCGCAGCTTGCGATATTTTATATGAAAACATACAGACAAATAGTTTTGATAACTCAATTGCGTAAGAAATTTGACACTTTATTGACTCATACCCAAAGTAAAAGGTCGCACAACAATCGACAAAACGGAATTAAGAATGACATAATTACCCAGACAAATTTACGCCTGAATACAACGCAGCAAAAAGCAGCTATGTCAATGAAAAAAGTTCATATCACAGTACTTAAAATGAATACAACTTTTATTAGCTTTGCTAACAGTTACTTATTTTATGGGAAGACGTTCAGCAATTAGCAACAAATAGATAAAGTGCACAATAAAACCAAGACAGTAAATGTACGACGAAAATAGCTAAAGGAGAAAAATAGAGCGACCGTAATTCTTGCATATACACACTGTCTTGCACATACATATTGCAGCAGACAACAGCTAAATCTATGTTGTCGAAACATCCCGGTACAAAAACATAGACTAGTTAATTTAAGAACAAGAAACTTACTATTTGCACCCGTGGTTGTTGGAACAGAGGTATCAAAGGGTTTGTTCGAGGTATATCAATGTGGATCTAAAACAATTACTTCATTATGATCGATTAATCGTTTAGGGTGACTACTCGACTCGATGACCTAACGGTCCCTTCGTAGTCGCCCTGTTGCTGTATTGTAATCGCGATAGTAGCAACAAATAAATAAAGCTTGAGTCTTGATGTTTTAATTTTCGTGCGCCAAAAGCGGGACGCAGGGCTAAGCGTAAAACAAGTCTAGACTCAAGCTAATACTGTTTCCACATGCGCCAGCTCGATTTTGCTTCTTCACTACTTTACTTTCTATATTCACCATATTATAGAACTAAATATCACAAAGCTTTTCCACCACACACGTTATATCACAGCTTCGGTAGGCTTTGAACCATAACCTTTTATCACAGTTCTAGGATGAACGTCGATAGAGTCAACCGCATCAAATCGCGACAGAACGAAACTGCTGATATGAAAATTGTGATAGACATAATTGTAGGAGGTGAAAATGCGTGTTTCAGCCGCCAAGAATAATCATACAAAAAAAAAAACACAGAAGGGAAGGAACCTTTCTGTGACAGTAACAGAGAAAAAATAACTAAAAGAAAAACTGTTAGCAATAAGAAACCAAGAAGCACTTTATAAGAGATTACCAGACCGTGTATGATCAAAAACACATGCAAATCCAAATGCTGTTGCAAACTGGCGCATTTCAAGCTCGGACAACTTTAATGGAAAAAATACAATCGACTTCTGTCGGAGTATAATCTAATGAGACCCAATAGGTTTACAAATAGCATGGCAACACAATAGAAACGTCACAGTCTACTTTTCTACGCAGGAAATACCTATTTGAAAGGTTTATAGCGACTGTAATATACAATTTTAGAGCCCAATCTATCTGAATGCCTAGTGTCATTATGCAAAAGTTGTCCTTCTAGTCAAGACCAAGCTTCTACTACTCAAGTAGAATACTTTGCCCAAATCTATCAACAAGGGAGCGTAGAGATGGGCAAACTTCGACGCATAACAGGAGCAGGTCGCCATAAATTTAGCAGAAACTCACGTATTATACTACTAATTACCAACTATTCATTAAGCTTCATGCAAGCAGTGAATAATTTAGACTGCAAGAAACAACGACTTACTTGATGGAAAGTGGCTTGATAATCAGGTTGTTCACGTGCGTCATAATATTGTTTGACATAGTTGAAGTATTCGGATCGCTTTCTAGTAAGATGGGATGTTCGCCGGTCTTTGGTTGCAGGCAAGTAGCCCTAAACCATAAAACAGAAATAACGCATCATAACTAAACCTTTTTCTATATCAGTCTGGACGAAAAACGGCAAATTCAGGGTTAACCTAAAATTTTGGTACGCATAAAATGTTTTGATGGATTTGTGATGTCCGTAACCTGCTTAAACAAAATCCGGTTGATGCCACTTTAACACCCTTGAACGTTCTGAAATAGGAGCCCAAAGGTTTTTACTTAGCTCCACGTAGTGGTCAAAAGTACTTCTGTCGTTATACAGCGTATTTCAGGCCTAAATTTATTCAAACTTGATGTTGTTCGTTTTAGATGCAAACAAACCACAACTTTTTTACACTTTGGGGGCGATGACGTCATCCATTACGTCACGTACTTGCTTGAAGTAGTTTGTGGAGAGTTTTTTCGAGCCAAATTTTTGTTTTGTATGAAATCATTTTCGATTAATGAGAAGCCTAGTATGGAACTTTTTAAAACATGACGTAACTGATGACGTCATGAAAACGTACTAAATAAATTAAAATATGTTAAATTATCATAACAGTCTTTATTTGAGGTTCGCACAAGTCAATTTTTATGAAATACAATAATTGCATATCAAAATTTATTCAATCTTGACGTCTTTTTAATAAGTTCAAACTGCAAGTTAGAGCTAATGACGTTACACACTTGCAGAAAATAGTTGGAGTCTGACTGCTTTTGATCGTGGAATGTAGTCTTTTACTTTGTTCCAGCAAAGTTGCTTTTAGCATTGAGAAAACGAATTTCAGAAGTTGAACCAAAATTGTGCGGAGGCGAAAGTGACAGTTCTGATTGATGCAGTTTACAGTTTAAATCAGTGAAAATCGAGGAGTAGCAATAAAATAAGTAATTTCTTAAGGTAGCAAAAAGATTGCGAGATGACTGACTTTTTCCTGAAAAATAATAACTCAGTTATTTTGATCAGTAATAAAAACAATATTACTTCTTTATATTTGACGAAATACTGCAATTAGATATTATGTGATTTCTAGTTGAAAAATGGAATGAGATTGCTTGTTTAAAGAATACTACAGTGTGATTCCCGTCAGCCTCTGATTTCGAACAGTAGTCGAGTGCAGCAAAGTAAGAAAAGATAAATTGCAAACTGTAATTGAAGAAAAGTCATCGAGACATCAGCGATGTCATCGTAACTGTTTATCAACCTATACCTCAAAACACCATATCAATCGCCATTTGAAGAGAAACAGCAAAATATCATTCATCATCTTCAGCTGTATCGCCCGTCAAAAAAACAAGACTTCGTGGTAGTTTAGATTTTGATATTAAGCAACATTGCATATTTTGCGGAAAATTTTGTGATCTTAATGTTAATCTCAAAAACCCAAGTCGCTGGCGCCCATCTCTTCTTTGCCGCACCGGGAGAAACAGCTGTAAAGACGCAATTCGTGTGGTAGGAGTAGGGGATAAAAAATGCTCATGATTTTATAAAAAGTTTGCATTTATCGGTATGTAGTAACGCTATTTATTACGCTGTTGTATTTTATGCCATATCATTAAATAAAATTAATAATGTAATTTTCTCGTGGTGTGCAAGACACGGGACAACAGCCATGCCAAAGTTGTTTGAGGCAGGATTCAAAGTGCTCTGTCTGACCTCCATGCAGCTGACGCAGGGTACCACGACGATTGGCGTAAGGAATTTATCGGCCATAAAAACATCAAATACGCTTCGAGGAAAGATTCACAGAACGCTTCCAATAATGAAACATTTTTTTCAATGATTGATGCCGTTCGGAAAAACTCTCAGAAACTTGAACATCTGTTTGCCTGTAGGCCTACGACAAATAGCTTGAACTAGGAGGAATCACGTTATCCAGAAAAGATGTTGTAGATGGCATGAAATCTTATTTCGGTCATAAAGTTTTTTGTCTTGTACTTTTGTCACCTGGTTCTTGTACTTTTGTCACCTGGTTTAGCAAGAATCGTTTTATTTCGGTCAACAGCATCCGAAGTTTTGGAAATAGAGAAAGAAAAAGATAAGGCTCCGAACCTGACAAAGTTAGCGAAAACAATTACTAATGAAATACAATCCATGCCTCGTAACAAGTGGGAGTATCAGAAACACATCAATCTCGATACGGCAATGGCAAATGTGAGTCCAACTTTAGAGTTACTCTTGACTAAGCTCTCGACAAAAGTTTGCAGATCTCTCCCAGAAGCATTAGTAGGTACCATGATTACAAGTGCAGTTGCTGCTCGTAGCACTCCATTTCGAGTTGCATTTGCTGTTCTAACTAGAGAAAAAACACTAGTTAAGCATTTTTTGAAGATGGCGTGACTTGCTTATACGATGAATTACATAAGTTTAAACTCTCTGCTGCAGCTACCTCTAGTGAAAAGTCCAATGCTATTATCAATTAGGAAAATGGATTAGTGCAGGCTATTGCTTATAATTTTGACGCGAACATCAGCACTCAAAACGGAGTAAAAGAAACTTTGCCTTAGCCATGCTGTATACTCTATTAACAAAATTAAATGCTGAAAAAAGAAAGCGGTACTTTTAAGCGATTAAAGGAACGAGATTATAAACTTGGCGAAGTTTCTATTAAATTCTATGAAGGACCAAACAAGCCAAAAATGCCTCGTTCTTGCAAGAGGAGCAACTGCGGAACATCGTCGTAAAGTGTTGGATTTTTCTTTCTTTAAAGACGTTTACAACAGAACTAAAACTCCTCAATATTCTGGATATAATGCAAAGTTATGCCGCGAAAGTAATGAGGCAAAAACACTAGATTCTGTAATTGAATATTGCCCATTGATCCATTTGTCACCAACAGACCCTGTGCCATCTCAACAGCAATGCTGAAGGCCATAAGGAAAACAGAAAGCACTGGATTAGCTGTTACTGTTTTCACAACGGACCATCAACTATATCGCGTTGTCGTCATAATTACTTGGGTCTGTCCTCGTTTGTTTCAGCGTTTTATTCCCAGACTGGGAGGAACGCACAGGCTTATGAGCTTTGTGGGCTACGTTGAATATGTAACGGCAAAAGCTGGATTAAAAGAAACCTTAGAAGCAAGTTTTGCCGGTGTATCCCAGCTGCTGTCAGAAAAAAAATGTGCAAAGGACTAAGGTGCGTAAAACTCTGCAGTTTGTATCATTCTATTTTCGTTATGACGCCACTGATGATGTCATCAACTACAAGAGTCTAGAGATTTATGTGTGGTTTAAAGATACGTTTCACATGATATTGTTAATGGTTCTCGCGAATTGAGTAGGAAGTTGTAGCTACTAGGTATGCATCATTTAATTGAATTTGCACATTCTTTATGACGTCAACAGCTACGTCAATTAAAAAATACATCAAGATACATAATAGAATCTCATTTACCAACATGTCAGTTTACAAAAAGTGATTTACAGAAATCGCTATGTTAAGCAAGCAAGCCTTCATGACGTCATCACCCCCAAAGTGTAAAAAAGTCGTGGCGTTTTTGCATCTAAAACGAACAACATCAAGTTTGACCAAATTCAAGCCTGAAATATGCTGTATAACAACAAAAGTACTTTTGACCACTAGGTGGAGCTAAGTAAAAACCTTTGGGCTCCTATTTCAAAACGCTCAAGGGTGCCAAAGTGGCATCAACCGGATTTTGTTTAAGCAGGTTACGGACATCACAAATCCATCAAAACATTTTATGCGTACCAAAATTTTACGTTCCACCCTATTTCGTCCAGACTATAATTATAGCTACTGTAAAGCTACCCTTGCGAGTGTTATTGATGCTAGGAGTCTCAAGTAAGATGAGCCTAAAAGCCGACAGACAATTAGGCCCGAAATAGGTCGTCATTTAGCGTCTAAATGGGAGGCTCCCAAACGCAGCAGCAAAGAATTGAAAAGCAAGATAAACTTTATACTATAGAAGCAACTACTTTATTGCATATAATTACTAAAATCACCATTAGAGACACCGTTAAAGTACTTACACTGTTCAAAAATTTTGTTAAAAAAACCACCCCGCGCACTCTTAAGCGAGATGCAACTCTTAAGCTCTGCGAAATTATCTCCACAAAACCGGTAGCACAAACGAAAAATATTCATACTCACAGATAAGAGCTGCCATGTGCTAGCACGAACTGGAGAAGGAATTCCAGACCAACTAAGTTTTCGTAAGGCATCTAAATACAAACGTCTGGGTTAATGTCTTTCTATCACAACTCTCACCAGCACAGCGGGCTTTTCAGCAGAACCCACACGGTGCCAAGACAGGGTCTAATGGCTCAGGTTAGAGCTAGCAGTTAGAGTTCAGGTTAGGTTTCAAAGCCGAAGAGATCACACCAAACAGTCGCGCTTTCCTGTCAACAATTCAGTACAAACCTAAATCAGTGGAGTCGGAATCTATCAGTGATTTAAACTTCTCGATTCGGTCATTTTCTTTATGTTCATTTCCTGCTTGAATAGGCATTCGGATAGATTGGGCTTTAGGGGCAGACCCAGCTTTCTTGGGATCTATAAAAAGATAATCGTTTAACTTTTAAAAGAGTTGTATACACAATGTGTCCTCAAAATCTTTGAAGTTGCAAAAGTGCTACGTATTATTCTTAAAAAATTTCAGCTTGACTTTTTCGCAAAGATCAGTCCACATTACGGCTCTCTTCCCTTCAGCAGCATGGTAAATCATGCGGGACATGGTTAGTTAATGTTTTGATTTCTTCAAATATTTTTACTCGCTTTGCCACAAAAATCGCTAGTACAGTACTGAAACAACATGAATATAATAGAACTTGCTATACTGCCAAACAAGAAATCAAATAGTAAACTTAAGTGAACATGAGCATTTCATCTAAGCTGTTACGTAGCTAGCGCTAACACAGCTCGCTTGCACATAGACAAGCAGAGAAAATTGTAACGTGGAGAAAATAAAAATTAACAATAGGACAGATAAATTAATACTTCTAGAAATAGCGCTTCCAATACAATGCTGTTTATCAGGAACATGATCTTGCAAAAATAGAGTGAAACTGCATAATAACGTTTGATTTTCTGTCTTTAAGGTGCGGTTGCACGCGCTAAGTTGGTCATCAAACACTAATGAAGCAGTTAGTTAACAATTTTCAGTTGGTTGTAGCCGTTGCCGAACTTTGCGAGGGTCACCGTATGTGATTCGCTTCGCAAAACAAAAAAATCACTTGCGCTAATTTCAAATTCACGCACTAGCAGTCTGAAATATTCACAGCCGGTCCTTCACTAGCAAAACAACGCAGGGTGTAAGCGATACACGTGATCAATTTCAGTTGCGTTGTCTCTACTGCGCAGTGGCTGAAATTGCGGTGTAAGTAAATCATCTTCGGGTATGCAAACTTCAATTACATATAGAAAAGTGCCGCTATTGCACAAGTTACCTGGTGGTAAAAGAGTTATATCGCTTCTAGTTTCAAGAACGACTTTAGGGCTGTTGCAAAAAAACTCTGCGGACCGGTTAGGCTCTTTTTCAACAGTGGTTGATGATGGTTCATCGCATTCATCAACCGATGAATCAATCGGTGAATGTACAGTAAATCTTGTAGCTCCTCCTGGAAATCTTCTATGGTTTGGATTACCAGAGGAATCAATGGATGATCGAGCACTTGTAACTAACGAAGTTTCTTCACTGGTTGAAAAAGCAGGCATTTGAAAATTTTTCGTTGGAGGACTAGATTTTGTTTGAGAATGATGATCAATAACTGCTTGAGCAGTTGATTGAACCTACAACGCAACACTTTGTCAATTTTCTGATTTTCTATATACGAAAAATAATACATGAAATACTAACAACAAATATGTGAACAGTTGAATGCAATATACCGCGGTGGAAAAGCATAGAAGTACACCATACTAACAAACTGACTTGCAGCAAAATTCAAAGTTTCATAAGATACAGCATAGAACCGACCGTTAACTCAGTTGTTAAGTGCACAGGCTGTCGGTGCGGTAGGTCTGGGACTCGATTCCCGGGCCGGTCAAATCGCCACAGTGTCGCCAACGGCTTGTTTCTTCGGAGCTATGTAGCCCAGGCGCCAAGCCGCGGAGACGACCCCACCATTTGTCACACGCTTCGGCGTTATACCGCGAGTATGATGAAGGTTTGGTTGTTTAATAACGCAAATATTAAATATTACCAGTGACACAAACGGCAGAAAATTGTTTAACAAATATGTTTAAAAAGATAAATTGCCAAAGTATCCTATGTCATAAGCTTAAAAAACAAAATACAAGTAACATCTGGTAAAACTTTCATGATACCGTTCAACAGGGGTGTGCAAACTTTTTTAATAGCGGGACAAATAGCAATAAGCACAATATTGTGCGGGCCGCACGTTCAAATAGCATAATATTTTATCAGCTACAGAGCTATTAATATTGCCAGGGATAATGATGAAACTGTATTTTGCTAAACTTTTGCATGTAGATTGATCGAATCAGACAAAATCAACGAACATGCTGAAAAGAAAATTCACGAAGATAAAAAATGTGCGTAACAGACAGGACAAAGAATGAATGAAGGACATCTTTGCTGAACTAGGCTGTAGTCATGGTTTCATTGTATAACCGCAGTATATTATTCATTGGAATGGCTTGTTTAGTACGGTACGTTTTTTCCGCCTATCACACGACGCTTATATCCATTAAGTTGGATCAGAAGCCCCCAAAAAGTAGCTTAATTGAGAAACGCGTAATTTGCCTAAATTGTCCCGTATTTTTCCAGGTTAATCAATAGTCGCTCTTAAGAAAATGTACCGAACCAAGACTCACTGATTTTTTTTTCTAGAGAGGTATTCATGGTGAAGCCAAAAGAGTGATTGTCCCAGCATAGTTATTCATTCAACGCTGTCACAAGCGCACAATTACTCTATCCACACGTTCAATTACATGTCGGCTTGTTGCTGTGGGCTTGATGTCATTATCACTTTTTTAAATTAAGACCTCAAAAATTGCATTGTAATGCAGAAAGCCCACAGCAACAAGCCTACATAAGTTGGGCATGTGGACAGGGTAGTTGTCGATTAAAAACCTGTTTCTTTATTATCGCTACACCCAGAGAGATGCATCCATTCTTGCAAAGCAACTTTTACTCATCAAATCATAAGCGCTATCTTCATTGCAATAACATAAAAATATCATACCGGTGCGTAATTTATTGAAAATCAAGAGCGCTGCGGAGGCCTAACATTCACTCATAAAAACAGTTACATTATTCATTCTTATCCAAACACAAACGCTTCAGGAGGAAAAAGAAAAGAATTTTTTTTTCATATAATGACCGGACGTTTCGACGACATTAATTCAGCTGTCATCATCGCAGTGTAATCAATTTTTTTGGCAGTACAAAACTCTTAAAAAATGATATATATAACAGCTGAATCTGCTTCTGATGATGCCAACTGATTGTTTGTAGTAGAACGTCCAGTCAGTATGAAGAAAACTACTCGTTACATTTATACTTTGTTCAAAACGCTCTATTTGTGACATTAATTTTATCAAGCACCTCAGGAAAACATGTGAAATATCCGCGGACCGCATTCTACTTGAAAACCGCAAACCTTCGCGGGCCGCACGATTTTCAGACGCGGGCCGCAGTTTGCACACCCCTGCCGTACAACGTAACAAACTGAAGATCTAGTTCACCTTAGGCAGAATTTAAAATAAATTAAGTATAAAAGCAATCTGTGAACTTGGCAACAGTTTCAATTATGCCGGCAACCACTTGTTAAATTTAAGTGTTACTTTAGCTTACTCTGAGATAGGCTACTTTCCAAAGCAAACAAACAACTTTTCTGTACGGTTAAGCTATATAGAGATAAGTGGCCAAGTTGGCCAATCTCGTTATATCAGATCTAATAAGTAGAAATATATACAGTATGTAAGAAAATATAGTCATTTAACAGTTTTAAACATAACTAGAGTAATTTTTCCCGTGAAAACGCCTCATGCTTTACTTTTAATATACAACCAAACGTCGCCGAAAGCAAGGAACACAATTCCAAAATATTTTACACCTAATGCGATAAAAACATGGCGGCGTATATGCATTGCGATGTAAGTTATAGTGTGGAACCGTCATAAGTATTTGGACGGATTTCATTACAAGTAGGCAACTGAGTAGGCTACTGTAAGTGCACCGTCATTAACAAAAAGCCAAAAAATAATAAAAACATTAATAAACTATAATATTAAAATAAGGCTCTAGATGGAAAAGTGAGAAAAAAGACTTGAAGTTATGGGTATAGTTAGTTAGTTAGTTGCATATTTATCCTCCTATCACGAGAAAGCGATCAATGCGCTATACGAGCTCGCTTAGGAGTTGCCAGCCATCTGTCTACCACACCAAGATGGGGGAATCCCGCTAAGTGCCTTTCCCAACGGCACAACAAGTAAACTTGCCGGCTTGTTCTCCACACTGTCCCTTTAATGCTGAGCGTCAAGCAAGGAAGCTGTGAATACCAATTTTTAAAGCCATTGGTTTGACCCGACTCGGAATCAAACCCGAGTCTACAGCTCAAGAGTCAGACGCTCTATACCACTCGGCCATCTGAGCTGTTAATGATGGCTTACAGATGGTTTAGGAGAGCATCAATCTATTACGCTTTCGCAACAACAATGAAATCAATCTAAAATCAACGATTCCAAACGTACATTAATTTTTGCCAAAGCACTTCTCAGCAGATCATCGTCAGTAGCATCCCAAGCATCTTCAGTGTGGTTCTCAAATTCTTCAAACGTAAGCTTATGTCGAGAAACTGGCAGACTTGTTTTTGGTTCTATCGATAGAGGTTTATTTGGAGAAACAGTTGCAGATGACACAGTGCTAAACAGATTGCAGTTACAGATGATGTGGAAACACATAACTAAACATAATGTACAACCGTTAAGCCATGTTAGAGACATGGTGCAGCAGTACGACACATGGGTGACAATTTTTTTTGGAAATTTTTGATTAACGACTGGAGCCAATCACAGTTGAAACATATTTTGAGAGGTTAATGGGTAAAAATGAGACAGAAAATTTCAGCATGACCTAGTCTATAGTCGAATGGGACAACCCAACCAGATCCATTTGGCTTTAAACTTGTATTGTCTTAGGCCTCAAACTAGGTTTAGAGCTAGAGGCTAATATGCTGGTTATGACAAAAATTGACTGTTCTAGGGCATAATTTTCCCCCGTCAAATAGTCATGCACGCGACAGCTTGATTGAAATGTTAGCTCATTGCAAGGTCTTTTTCAATGATTGTCAACAATAGGTTCAATTTTTTGAAAAGACCTCTGTTCTAATTACTGGAACAATGAGAATTTTAATAACACACATGACACAATTTGCAACATCATTTGGTAAAAAAAAACTCACTTTCCAGGGCGTTTAGCCATGCTTCGCTTCCAAAATGGTTTCTTAGGAGAAGCGTCACTGACACTCTGCTTATTCATATTTGATCAATTGTAAAAGTTAGCCACAACTCATGTATCAAACCACCTGAAAATACCTCCATATTTCAAAAAATTCGTAAATACGTGGTTTGACCGCAGCGCCAAGCAGATTCTAAATTCTATTTGAATAAGATTTTATAGTTTTACTTCCCTCCTCTGAAGGGCCTTAGTGGCGAAGCAGCCTGTTGGGGGTTTTGTGATATTTTAAATTCTGGTGATTGATTGCTTTATATTTCAAAAAATATGTATATTACAGAATATGCACAAATTGCACATACTAAAAAAATCACATTGAAGATTTCCAAATGATCCATTTTACGATAAATTGAAATTTTGAACTCTGGAAGACCTTGACTTCTTCAAAAAACAAATTACTCCTAATCCAACGCCAAAGTTTTTTGGATGAGAAAAATTATTAGCAATTACATGCTTTCCATGCTGGTTATAATGCAGGTATAATACGGTACCGGTAATATCCGTAAATTTCTTTTCATAAAGCAAGTTTAATCATCGGAAGCTGATGTGTACAGCAATTTAATGTTATGTAGAAAGAGGAAAGCAACGTCAAATGACAAGAAATACGTAGGCTACATAGAGTTTTCTTTTTTTGATTTCACTAACAGCAATACATACATCATAATGTAATAAATTTTGAATCAAATAATACTACTAGCACATGATCAATACACCACACCACTCCTCCAGTACTGAGAAATAATTCACCACAAAATCTCAGAGTGGTGGACAAAGAATGCAACTCACAGGTATAGTGCGCACTGATGACAACATAGAGGAATAAATTAACTCTCAAAACATTGAATTTAATCACCATTATCATGCAAATTAAAGATGGAAATTGCAGAAAAAAAGAAACAATCAAATTACTACACAAAAATAAAGCAAATACAACGTCTGCAACAAAGTTCAGTTTCAGAAGCTAGCTTTTAAAACTAACTTTGCAAGTTGATTCCGAACATTCAAAACAAACAACAAGCGATTGAATCAAATAGCAACAAAATGTATGTACCGGTATCACACTTTTGGTCATTTCGAATTTAAGAAAGTCACCAGCTATTCGCATGACCTTGTAAAAGTAATCATGTTGTTTATTTTATTGCCATACTGGTATCTCTTCACACTCTTTTTGGTTGTACGAGAGCATAATAAAAACATTAAAAATAAATCAATCAGAGCAACAAATGTCACAAGTCTGTAGAAATACAGAGCAAGACAATTTGACGCAAACAAACTTGATGTGAGGACAACTTGACACGAAGACGATGTGACGTGAAACGTGTGTAATGGGGTCAGCGGGTTAGAAAAAAGTAGAGGTCGCGAGGTTAAGGTCGGGGGGTGGGGTTGGGGTCGGGGAAGTTGGGGTTGAAATCTCAGATTGTGACACCAACCCCCCGACCCCACCATTTTCCAAGCTGCCGACCCCCCACTTCACACATTTTGCATTAAATAGTGTTTGCGTCAAATCGTCCTCGCGTCAAATCGCTTGCGTCAAGTTTGTTTGCGTCAAATCGTCTGCGTCAAATTGTCATGTACCCGTAGAAATAAGGGGTCGCACTAAAAACTGTATGGGACCGTATGAGCCTACACGATGCCCATTAGGTTCCACATGGTCTCTACGGTCTTCCACACTGTCCTTACCGTCCCATACAGTTTTTAGTGCTACTGGAAATAGGCACATTGCTTAAGAAATGCAACAGGCCTAAATTAGTTGCCATAGCAATCTTTTGCAATAATTCTTAGCATAATTAGATGCAAACCTTACGTTGTTTTAAAGCTGTAGAGTAGATACTATAAAAAGCGAAACAAATTGTTCAGATATGCCCAACTGCTGTACCACTATAACAGAACACTACTGTTACCAATGCAAAAACCCATTGCGACAAGTTCAGCAGCAACATACATTTAACATAACCCACAAATCCATAAAATCATCGGCAGTTCAGAGTTGTAGCATAACATGCAAAGGCACACGCTGGAAGTATAGTGACATACTGGTATGGAACCAGTAAGACACAGTTATAGATATACTAACTGGTACTGTAAGAAAGCCTGCACAACCAAATGACCCACTGGCGCCGACTTGCGGGTAGATGGAGGGGTTTAACCTCCCCATTGCTTGTAGCATGGTGAGAAACCTCCCTGTAAAAATCTGTCCCATTTACATGTTAAAGAATAAAACCTTGTTCATGAAACATTAAAATTCGCTGTTGTGACGTTACGGTACAATTTTGGTACAGTTAGTTGTCGCGTTATGGACTGTACGTGTATGGGAGGAAGGCAAAGGAAATGGCAAGGGCATTAGAGTTGAGCCAAGCCCTCCTATGTAGGCCTAATCTGCTAATGATGGGCATAATTACTTGCCATTTCAATGTGTCATCTTAAAAATTTTTTTATTATTTTATTTGCGTTAATTTACCATGAGCAAGCCTGAAACACGCTGCTATCATTTATTCGAAAACGCCCTTATTATTTGTTTCATTAAAATAAAAATAACATACGAGAAATGTAATGCTTCTAAAATCTTAGGGATTGTCATGGTTAATTGGTAACTCGCTCATCTTTGGTTGCATCAGATATGCTGATCGCAAAAACCAAACGTCTGAAAAATGCTTTGCATAGCACAACAGTTTTCTCAACAGTGATTTGATTTGAGCATGAGAAATATTACAATATACCGGTACATAATGAAAATAGGCAGATCAAGTGAAACGCACCAATTGAAGACGAGAAAGCAAGAACATCAACAGCTGATTCCGATTCCAAAAAATGATTTGTAATGTAAGACAAAAAACACGCGCTTGCATATAGGTAGTGGAACAGATCAAAGAACAGGAAATGCTAAGGTTTAATGACCTTTCTTACATCGTGAGCGAAAACATTTTGTTGATTTAGGTTTGACTGGAAGTGTGCCAGCGACGAATCACTTCTTTTGTGTTGTTAGCTAACGAAACACATCTCGTTAACAAACTTGCTGATTGAGTGCTAAGTGCTATGCAGAATAAAAGACTTATCGGTACTTGTACTCAAAGCATTTGAAAGCTAAAGTTTAATGCATCTCGAAAACCTACCGGTACCATAGCTACTCGTTCTTCGCAGTAAGCAGCACAGTAATGAGTATTTTTCGTGATCTCTGTTACTTTGCTTGTGATCACGCAAAACCTCCCCATGTTTTAAAGAGTAAAGCCAAATTCACAATGGCAAACGACAGGACAACGATCGGAAATTTCCAAGCACTAAGCAACTTTGAAATGTCAGTCTGATACAATGGCATGACGCTGTATCAGCGAGCAATGCACACCCCTCCGATACGATTGTTTCCAAGGGATACGCATAGCGGCATTCGCACTGCTAGCAGATTAGCAATTGATCGGCACAGGTACCAGCAGAAAACCCCGCTATTGTCTAGTAAGTTCAATTGCACCATTTGAAACTACAAAAATTTGTTTCTTTTCAGTCAACAGCTACGAACAAAATGAAATCTGAAATTGTTTGTAATATATTCGTAAAACGATTTTGTAACTTTCATCTTTTCTAGTCTAGTTCAATTTGCAGCTGGGCTAATTTTCGCTGGTCCCAAGAGGGTCCAAAATGGACCGTTTGCAAATTTTACTCTGCTGGGCTTACTCTGATTACGGTCGATTTTAAAGCTTCATTAGCCAACACACATAACCTTTGCAGATGCTTTAATTTAACAGTTGGCTAGTCTACTGATGAAAAAGTATATACCGTAAACAAAAAGTCGACATGGTTGATCTGTTGATGGAAACTTTCGGAAGTTTAATTACTGCACAATTTTTTGGCTTTATTAATTATTTGAAAGTAAATGAAAATTAGCCTACCAACTATAATTCACATTTTAATACAATGCAAATTAATGCTAGGTTATTCATTTTTTTCAGTTATTGTAGGAATAAAATTTCAGCAATTTCAAAAACAAAATTTGAAAAACCCTCTCAAAATACAAAATAAATCAAGTTTTGAAGCCAAAATCACATATCCAAAAATTATTCGACAAAACCAAGCCAAAGCGCTACCGACGCACAGAACCAAAACGATAAAGTAGAACTCGGTTCTACTTCATCAGGACATCGTTCAAGGCAAGTTTTTCATTTGAGTTGTCGTTTCTAACGTGTCGTTATTGCGCAAAATCGTTCAGTGTGAATTGGCAGTCGTTTGCACTGGTCGTTATTGTATCATATGACACAATAAAGACACCAGTGTGAATTAGGCTTAAGTCGATGCCAATGAAATGACCACCGCCAACTAGTCTACCCTACTGGTAACCATAATGTACTGAGTACTGTGCGATGTCTGTCAGTCACTCCGCACGCCAGGTATTGCAATACACTTACACTTACAATCACTTACACTGCACAATACACTTACCAGCTTACAATCACTGACAAATTGCTGATATATCTTAAAGCACTGAGCAATAACCAGATAACCTGACAACTAATTGCTGTACTACAATATACCAGTATCACGCATGATATATAGGCCTACTGACTAACCTACCGGCGTCAGCAACATGGCCTGGCCTAAAACTGTTCAATGGATCCTACAAGACGGGATTGATTCACAGCTTCAGTCAATTGCATCTCACGTAGGCACATACAGACATATTTTACTGTACCGGTAGTCTATATGCTATACAGAAGGCTACACTGCAGACTGCACAGTGCACAGGTTGCGATAGGCAGATACCGGTAGCCAGTAGGGCTTGCCAGAGGATTCGCCACATGGAAGTTTCGCCACATAGAAGTTTCGCCACAGAAGATGCGCCACGAAGAAGATTCGCCACACAGCAGGTCGGAGGGGTTGGGGTCGGGGGGTCGGAGCAACGTCACTGAAAAACACAAGTTATGCAGCGCATTGGTCACGTTGTTGCGTCACAAGGCCACCATTTTCGTGCCCAATTGCAATATCGCCAACTGTATTAAACTACAAAGTAATGCAGTTTTCGCGTATTTAAGGTATCATTAAACCCTATTTGTGGGTTCAATAGATAAAAAGTCACAAAAGAACAATTGCGCGTAAGTAAAAAGAGATATAACTAATCAATTAAAACTAATTCATGGCCGCCAAGCACTGATTTTATGCATTTTTTAACTCCTTCAATCATGATCGCAGAATCTCAAAATTGCTAAGGAGAGCGTATCTCTCAGAGAAGTCGCAGTGCTTTTCGGAATCTTTCCATGTTCTCCATAAGGCCTTGTCTACACTAGAGCGACACGAAGCGTCGCCATGCGCCAACTTTTAGTTGTTTCATTATGACGCAATGAAGCTGCGTCGCGCATCGCATCGCCCCATGGAGCATGGTGGAGCTGATGCTTCGTGGAGCTTGGTATTGCTTCGTATCGATTCGTGGAGCAAGTAGCGCAAGAATGTTGCTCCACCGTGCTCCATTTTTTTCAGGTCTCGTATAGGCTAGCGTCACAGGGTAAGACAAAATGTTTTTGTGAGATGTATAAAAGCTTTGTAAAACTAATTTTGACAAAATATTAACTTGTTCTTTGGTGACATGATTGTTAGAAAATATTTAGAAAGAAATAAAGTGTTAGCAGCGATAACTTTTTGAACACAGTCCCCCAAACTGCAGTTTCTTGCCATCAGTTGTAAACTTAGTTACTAGAAAGTGTGAGAAAGTAGACTACCACTAAAAGTCTAGCCTGGTCAAGGCTACTATGAGATTTTATCAGTCAGCCAGTCTAGACTGCTGGTAATGGGTAGGTTGCTGGTGTGTATCTCGGATTCTCAGCTAACTGCACTTGCACAGTGCACCATTTTCTAAAATGTTTTGCTGAGGTCAAATCGGATGTTTTATTATCGACAGGCTGCTAGATTTTTGAAGTATTACCGTACTATGCTAGCCATAATAAGTCTTTAGTAATTCGGAGGTACCGGTACCAGTAGTTTATCAATCCAGCAATCATTTTCTGGTTAGGTGCGGTACTTTCCGGTTATGAAAAGTTAAATAAATGAAAGCTGCATTTCTAGCTCAAAGAAGGTCTGGACTGAAATTGTTTATTTTCATGATTCTGCTGGTCTCTAATGAACTAAGTTTTCAGTTATAAATTATATGGTAATTAGGGTAGGTTAACCACCCTGCGACCACTTGTGATCAGTCAGCCATAACTTATCAATTTAAGGAAACACGACTCCGTAAAACACACTCCATGTAAATATTGCTTTGTTCTACCAGCATAAAAATTTTTCAATATTTTTGATTTCATTAAAGGGGCTAAAACCCCTATTAAACACCCCCTTTTACTTCACCACCCTGCGACCAGGTAACCACTTCGCGACCATGTTTCATTTTTATCTTTTTTCGAGTAACCACTCTGCGACCTGTTTCATGTAATTGTGACATCACGAAGAACGTTTGTTTGTCTCAGGTCAAATGACACTAAAAATTTTCCAGAATGAGGTTATTCGTATTTATAGCATAGCATCATGACTGATTTGATTTCTTCATCTTTATCCTCCTATCACGAGAAAGCGGCGGAGGCGCTATGCGTAGGACGAATCCAGACTCGCTTAGGAGTTGCCCTTGTTTCCAAATTTTCCGGTTGAATTTTCTTTTGACTTCTTTAATTTGCTGCCTGCTCGCCGGATTCCACCAAGCAGAGATAATCATCGTGAAGCATCTTATCCAAGGACGCAACAACGAAACTAGGTTGGAGTTGAACCATTAACCTTGCGATCATGTGCGTCGTAAAAACGACGCTCCGAACCACTGCGCCACGCTGCCGACATGAAAGGCAATGATAGTGTGATCGTGAGTTTGAAGTTGAATTTAACCAAGACTTTAGGTCTGATTATTCTCATAGTCTTGGTTTAACTCTCTTTGAAACTTTTTTTATTTGCATTTACATTCTCCTAGTCCTATCACAAGAAAGCGGCGTAGGGGCTATAACAAGCTTGCTTAATTAGAAGTTGCCGTTACATCTGTCTACCACTCTAAGATAAGGGAATCCCGTTATGTGTCTTTCCCAACAGTACAACATGCGAACTACTGGCTTGTTCTCCATTCTGCCCCTTTGATAGTGATAACTTAGAACTTAAAAGTAATCATTAAGAACTTAAAATTAACGGTTAAGCAGGTGAAGCACATCTCTACCAAACCTTCACGCCTTCCAACGTCTAATTTTCCCCTAATTATCGAGTGAAGACCCCAAAAACAAAAAAAAAAGGTCCTCACGCCTTCCGACGTCCAATTTTCCCGTAATTATCGAATGAAGACCAAAAAAAAAAAAAAAAAAAGGTCGTCACGCTTTCCAACATTTTTTCCCCCAAACATCGATTCGTGAGTACCTAAACGAATACAAGTAACGGATAAAAAGTATGCAACATCTTCTCTAGAGATGTGCTTAACCGTTACTTTTGAGAAACAGTTCCAAGTGATTACTTTAGAAAAGACGTCGGATGGTGTGAAGACCTTTTTTTTTGGTCTTCACTCGATGTTTGGTGGAAAATTGGACGTTGGGGCCCCGGAAGATGATTTCGGGGGAGGCCACGCATTGCGTAGTTTCGGCCCTGGATGGCAAACGAATACCATTTGGAATCGGTATTTTGACAAAACGAATCTGTTACTATCCGTTACTTCTTCTTAACCATTACTTTTCAACGAATGATTACTATTCGCCCATATCTCTAGTTACTAAACACCGCAAAGAACGACAAAGGACTTGGAATTATGATCTCGAACATAACTAGGAACGACAAAGGACTTGGAATCATGTTAATTTGAGTCCTTTGTCGTTTCTTGTTATGTTCGAGACTATGATTCCAAGTCTTTTGTCGTTCTTTGCGGTGTTTAGTAACTAATTTAAAGTCTGTTGTCGTTCTTTGACGTCCTTTGCAGTGTTTTCAGTTCTTTGTCGTTCTTTGCGGTGTCTAATTGAACCCGTTAGACCGGCCCTCAGCTCAGTTGCTTAGTGAACATGCTGTGTACGGAAGGTCTGGGGTTTAAATCCCAGGTCGATCAAATCGACACAGTGTCGCAAACGGCTCGCCACCGTTGCAACATTTCTTTAGAGCTGTGTAGCCCAGGCGCTAAGCCGTGGAGATGGGTCCGCCACTGGTTACACGCTTCAGTGTACCGGTACTCCGGTAATACCGGTACCGCGAGTAATACCGGTACCGCGAGTATAATGAAGATTTGAATGTAAAAAGTTAACACGCAACAAAGTCGAACGTATATTGATAAACTCTGAATTAATTGGACCAAGTGAGAAGTGACTGCAGCAAGTATAACAAACTTGAATGTTAAAAAAAAACTTTAATGACACCTAATCAACTACTTAAACAACAGAAAAATGTAATCAAATAAAAGCGAACTATTAACCGACGGGACCAGTGTAAAAGCTAAAGCTATTGCAACTATTGGTTTATCCGACAGCGATTTCCACATATCCAATTTAGCTCTATTTCTTCTCTCCCTAGTGTCGATTCCAGGTTATATATCAGTGCATTTTACATGAAGCCAATTGTCGCATTTATCACACGCTATCCATTGTGGTTCTTCTTCTCCACCAATTAACATTTTTCTGCTAGAAGTACGTTGGTCGTTGTTCGTCCCAGTGCGTTTGCGTCTTTTGCTTTATCATTGTTAAATTGTAATCGGGTGAAGGCGTGGTTAGAGGTTAAAAGACAATAATGCTGGTTGGAAGGTTCAGATTTTCTTGTTACAACGGTTAGGGCTACAGTTCTTTTCGCGCCAAAGTGGTGGAGTTAGAATATTCACAAAATGACCGAATGTCGTCTTTCCTTACTGATCTTTTTCCACGAAAAGGGCAAAAGCCGAGGTAAAGTGGTAGGCTACCATGCCGTACACTTTTCATCGCTGATGTCGCTGAGCTCCACAAATCGATTGTAGATTTTTCACTCGAAGAAAGTTTTCCCCAAGAGCGTGAAGCGCCATACCGGTACGAGACTGCGATTGAATGAGTGTAAAAGCTTCGAACTCGGAAGGCTTTAATACTGGGAAAAGAAAACAGGTAGGAATATCCATAGAAATTAAAAAGTTTTCAGTCTTTTCATGATGTAAAGGGGTAGTCTACGTGGCTGCATTGATACATGGATGGGGCTTGAAATCGTCAAAGAGTCTGAATTATTTAAACATCAACCTGATGTTCAATTAGCGACAATTGTTTTTGGAATGCCGTGTTTTTTGCTAGCGCTTCTCTGCGATATTTTGCTTTTTATTGATGATAACTCATTTTCTAAATGTTTGTGTGTGCAACCATACCCCTTATGAATTACTATTTTTCCTGGCATGATTTCATTAATTTTTATTTTTAAAAAATCCTAAGTTTAATTCTTGTTTTTTCTACTTCTTTTTCTTCCGTTTAGGTTAAGCCCTACCTATTTACCTACTACATTAAAGTGGCATTATATAAAAACAAACATATTATTCTGACATCATAAACAAAATTTCATTCGAACTTGCGTAGCACGTGCAAAATTTCCATCAGCAAGGTGGTCGCACAGTGGTTACCTCAAGATTTTCCTTTGTACCCTGCAAAAATCTTAAATAAAATATAAGGGTCTAAAGGTAGGTTACCAGATTTTTGACCAAATCTGCGAAGTCATTCAAGAAGTTTCCATCGAAAAAATCAAATCTCTAGCTGCAGCGATTAAATTTTGGCGAGAGTTTGAACGCAACAAAACAAAAAGTGGTTTTATGATAAAAAAGAGACAGTTTTTTTGAGATTAAGTTTGTCGAAGTCTCATCAATTCAAATTTTAACAAAAATAACTCATTTTTTGTGGACTAATAGGTAAGATCAAGGTACTTAGCTGTGTGAAACAAGAAAGCAAAAAAACTAATATTTCAATCTTAAATTACAAAAAAACGAAAGTGGTCGTGGAGTGGTGACGGTCGCAGGGTGGTGAACCTACCCTACACAGAACAGTGTGTAATTATCGAGACGCATGCCGGTAATATAGACTACACTAAAAATATATGGATTTCACTGCTTCAGATGTACTGTGTAAAAATACTGCATTTTTTCACCACTCTTTTATCAATTATTAGGTAATTATCTGGTGCACAATTTAATGACTAACTAAACATTAATCATACAGCATACTAGCCTGCTAGCTGTAGTAGATATTTTAAAAACTGACTACAGTGCAATACCGGTAGTGAAAGTGGAAGCCCATAATGATGCTATGCAAAACACACCATATTGTTTCAACTTTTGTGACAAAATTTACAGCAGCGGTCACCAGCTGTTTTTTCTGATAGAGCCTACAATAAGGTATTATTTTATGCAATCAATATTTTTATAAGATGCATGATTTGCTGGTATTGTGTTGTCTATACAGGATGTGTCTGCTGCTATGATAAAGTTTTGTGCAGATAAGTTTATTTCCACCACATAACCGGTATGAGCTTTGTATTGTAAAACTATATTGACTAGTTAATATGGGCCTACCGGTAGTATGTTACTGTGTTACTGGTGGTAATAATTGGTTTACTAAATACACACATAATATCTTACTTTAGAAAAATACATATAATTTTTATGTTATAATTTTTGCAGATCATAACACTAATATTTTGTCGGCTTATTTAAATCCAATTTTATTTAAATGGTTTGCTGTTAAAATATGCAATTTTGGTTTATGGATTGTGATGAATGCAATATATTCTGCTCAGTGATAGTAATGAGTGCAGTCGAAGATTGAAGACTTTTCTATCCGCTTAATCAATTTCAAAAGTAAGGCAAAAGTTGTTTTTGCACTACACAAAGTGTTGCTGAACTATCACATATAAAAATTTTTGCAACAAAAAGTAGTACTTTGCATGTATGGTATATTGTGAATAGTCACTGTATAACGAGTTGCATAAAATTCTGCTGCCCACATTAGTGTCTGATATGATGGCACAAGAATTGTTAGTGATTGGTTTTGAAGGGTTGATTTTACTTTGTCAAAGAAGCCTTAACTTCAAACAGTTCATTTTTTTATAAATCATTGCCTAGTTAGTTGGTTATGCATTCAGCAGTGATTGGATTACTGCATTTTATTTCGTGATTTATTGTGCCATAAGCTCAGATTGTTTGCCCCCAGTATAATACTAATTACTTTAGTGGGGAGAAAAAGGCAGGGCCAAAACTAGGCAATGCGCCCCCCCCCCAAAATCATCTTTCGGGCCCCCTAAAAATTTTTTCTTGGATGGTGATACAAAAGAGCGAGCCCCGATGGGGCGATGCCAAGCTAGGTAAGTCTGGGGGCATGTCCCCCCAGAAAATTTTGCGGAATTTGACTTAATTTTGGAGGATTTTTGTGCGTTTTGAGCCTTTAAAATTCCTCAGTTTTAGCAAGGTTTAGTGGTCTGTTTTTCTAGGTCCCTTCCAAACCCACTAATATAATGCTGCAAGCAAACCCTATACTCTAACATTTCGTTACCAATGCGAAGAAAAAACGTTTTCAAGGCTTATTTTTGCGCTTTTCGCATGAGGATGAGGGGCCCTTGGTATGTCACTAAACGTTTGTTTGCTAGTTTTGGACTGCTATTTTTCAAAAAATTTGCAGCCCCCCCATGGCCAAAAGCATAAGTATGGTATGGGGGGCCCACATTGCGCGAGTTAAGACAAAAAATATATTGAATCTTAGAATAGGCCTATTTGAGAAACCTTTATCATACGTTGAGTTAATAGTACTACGTACTAACTATTTACTTGGGCCCCCTTTTTGTGCGCCCCCTCCCCCCGGTTGGGGAGTTCAAGGGGCGCTAGTTTCGGCACTGGAAAGGTGATTGCAGTTTTTTTGTTGGGTTGAAGTAGTGAATTATGCGCAATATTGCTTTTATGCAATAGTGAATTGTGTAAAAATCTTGCAAAAGATAAAGCTTATACAAGATTTTCTTTGCTAAAATGTGAATTATGACGCACAAGCACACTGTTTTAATGTGGTAATTGAGAAAAATATTTAACAAAGTCGATATAACGCAGCTTTTTTGTAAACTAAAGTTTTGGTCACTGTTCTGAATATAAGCTATTATAGTTCATCATTTTCACACTTTGAACAATTTTTACGTTTTCAGCTTTCCTTACTATCGTAAAGTGGCATGTTTGCTATAGGTTGCCTGCCGGTGTTAGTCATATGCACTATGCAGGATTAAGACCTGTAGTGTTACTGTGCAACTAGTATTGTTAGCTAACACTGTTTTATTTAGGTGCTGAAGTCTTTTATAACCCTTATCACCTTGGCATTGTTTATGTCCAGTTTTGAAAGCGAAATGGAAATCATTTATGAACAACAAGACATTAAAGGCATTTTTTACAAGTCAGTATTTTTCACTGTTGGTTGCTCTGCTGATTATTGTGCTGTGATATTACAATTGACCTACAAGTATATTTTATTTTAAAGTGTTACGGTGTTTATACCGATCAGATGGCCAAGTGGGATAGAGCGTCTGGTTCTTGTTCGGTGGACTCGGGGTTCGATTCCGAGTCGAGTCGAACCGATGACTTAAAAATTTGTATTTGCAGCTTCCCTGCTGGACAGTGTGGAGCAAGATGGCTAGTTCGCTTGTTTAGCTGTTAGGAAAGGCACATAACGGGATTCCTTCATCTTGGTGTGATAGACATATGGCCGGCAACTCCAAAGCGAGCTTGTTTTGCTGTGGGGAAAAGCACTTGTATATATGGCCGGCAACTCCAAAGCAAGCTAGTACAGCGCTCAGCAGCTTTTTCGTGATAGGAGGATAAAAATGCGACTAAATAAATAAAACAACGGTTTTGGTTTCTTATCAAACATTGAACTACAATTTGAATTTTTGTTTTCAGATGCAAAGCGTTGAAATGTTTCTCATTCACCATCATGTGAGCTTGCAGGATAAGTTCTTGTGCTGCAGATTCCAGAGCTGCGTTTTCGACAAACCGACTCAACAGATTTGCTTTAATCTGCTCTGCAAGTCATAAACAATACTTTATACCTATCGTGAACGTAATAAGATCATTATTTTGGATGTAAAATGTTTATTCTGCAGTGTTGTCCAATGTTTACCATTTAAGCGTTGCATAGATGTAGCCTACAATTGTTCAAGCGTTTAATTCCAAATTTTGCTAAAATGCTTTGATACAATTCGAGCCAAAATTGTGATCACGAACATAACAAAAAAGATATTTTATTTTCAACAATTTGCTTTATTCTGCTCTACAAGTCTGAGTAGGGCTCAATCTTCTCTGGCAGAGTGCTCAATAACTATGGCTAGCTAGAGCTTGTATTGTATTTGAATAAAAACCGTAAAGCATCTTCTCTTTGAATGAGATACATTATGCCCCCGGAAGAGCCGACAACGGCGAAACAGGCTGTAGTGGCTTCACGATTTCACAGTGATTTTATTCAGATGTAATCTGTTCTACAGATATTTATTGCAACATACGTATTTTTATGTCCATAACAAGATGCCGATGTAAGTTTAAATGATGTGCTGTATTATATTGAAAAACTACTACCGTACTGTCGACCTGAATAAATTATGTGCTTCTCACCATAGCGTTTGTGTTATTTTTATTTTAGATGTGCTTTTGATGTGTACCGTTGCTAAGTTTTATTTTTACTTCAGCCTACACATTACCTAGTTCTGTTAATGGAAAACTTTTAGGCCTATCCTTTTAACAACTGCCCCTAGAAACTGTCTCTAAACGCTGAAGAATTGCATCAAGTGCTTTTTTGAGGCCGCTAACAGGCAGACTACTGATCATGCATCTAGTGTCTATTTGCAGAAAATCCAAATTTTGCGAGGAAATAATGGCGAAAACCCTTGAACAAAAAATTTTTGCATTGAATTTAGTCGTGTTGACCCGAATATTTTGGTGAGAGGTAGCGAGACATGACAATTAGAGCACCTGGATCTAGAGAAAAAATAGCGAAAGATAAGAATTTACGTAGTTTCACGGACGAATCGGCTGAGGTTTTATCAAAAAGTAGCTTTGAGTGCATGAATCTACGTTAATTATTCTGAGACAGAAAAATAGTTTAACGAAACTATCAAAACCATCACGCTAAGTTACGATTTTTACAGGGCTAAAATTTGCTTTACGCATGAAAATTGGTTCTGGCTGGTGTAAAAGAGTTTTTTTAGTCAGGTTAATACGATTAATTTAATACGACTTGAATTCGGTTCTTAATCTTATGACCGGTGCCTACGGGTTTACTGCGAAATAGTGCCTGCAGGGTTACTGCGAAACAATGTGGCGTTATGTCTGTAATTTCAGCCGTAAAATTCATTTTGAGCACCCACTCGAAAAATAATTTCGGCGTCCCTACATAAAATGTTGGCTAAGTTCTGGCAAAAACGTATCAATTTCACTAGCCTACCGGTAACTAATTCCACAAAGGCGAAACTTCAATGGGTTCAGAGCAGGGCTGGGCAAACTACAGCCCGCTAGACCATTTTATGCGGCCCGCAGACAGAAATATAAACTCCTACCGTAAATCAAAAGCTTTTAGGCTCTTGACTGATTCTCCGTAGAAGACAGGACATCTGAGGGCGTGTAGACTTTTTTTTGCTCTTCCAATCACTACTGCCCTCGGCTTCAATTTTTTTTTAAATGTGGCTTTTCGTGTGAAAAGTTTGCCAACTCCTGATCTATGAGGTTGCAGTTTTGTGCGAGAATACGCCCTGTAGCTGCTCATGCATTCACCTGCCAGGCTACCACATAGCGTACTGTAGGTAATAAGGCCTACGCTAATAATATGTTTTTTAAATATGTTTTATCTCGCAAATTTAAACAAAATTGGACAAGCAAAAATTTCATTACATCAGCTGAATGGGATATTTTGACTTTCAAAAATGATCCTGTTAAGTGTTAACCAGACTGCAAATTCAACTAATGATCTATTATGTAAGTTTTTTTGCTGCTTTTATTTTGAATAAAAGTTAGATGAAAAAGATGCATGAGCTGAAAAGGTCATTTTGTCGAAATTAATTCATCTTGTAAACCTGGGTGCGAATCGAACGCGAAAAATTTTGCTACTTTCTACGTCACTTCAACGCAAAGCCTCGCTCAGCGGCGCAAGTAAAAACATAGTGTAGACAGCGACGCTTTGGGCAGCAGCGCGTCGCATCGCGTCGCTTAGCTTGGCGTCGCTCTAGTGTAGACAAGGCCTAATACGCCTTATCGGCTTATAATATTCCATTCTACCCTGCATAGCCTATTTGTGCAAAAGGAACTAGAAAATGCATCTGCACTTGCGTGGTTAAAACCGTAAAAACTTTGCACCGGCATGTTTATTATAATAAACATGAATTATAATTAGTTATATACTTATCCTTCTTTGCAAGAAAGTGACGGGGGCGCAATACGAGCGTGCTTAGGAGATAAAAAAGAGCCATATGAAGCGGAAATCCCGCTTAGTGCCCTTCCCAATTAAATGTTAAATGCTAAGCAGGGAAGCTGGGAATATCATTTTTAAAGTCATTGGTTTGACCCAGCTTGGAATCAAATTCCGAGGTAACAACTTTAAGAAGCATACGCTCTACCCACTCGACCAGCTAAAAAATCGTTATCGTAGTAACTTAAGTCAAATTTTGTAGGCTAACTCCTTTGACACAAGGGATCATAAGATAGGACCATGCCAACTATCGAGGCGGCATCTTTCAAAACAAAGCGATTCGTATGAGTGGCGTAGCAAGGGGGGGCGGCATTTTGGATAAGCTTTATGTAATTATTTGTCTTAATTATTTTGACCAACTATTACCTGGCTATATATCGCTTATTTGCTAATCGCAAATCATCTTACTGTGTTGCCCAGTGCCCAGGCGCAAAGTTACGGAAGTGGGCCCCGCCATCTCGTTTACGCTTTTGTGTATTCCCGCGAGTATAAAAAAAATTTGATTTTAATGTGTATTATGTCACAATTGCGCACTGTTTTCTTCTTCGTATTTGCATCATTTGAATCGCTCACACTAAGCGTGCGAATGCAGTGTAGGCACTAGGCAGTACTACGCAAGTGACATGGGCGCACGCAGGGGGAGCCATGGTGCCATTCAGTGTATATAATTTCTCAAACTAATAACGGTTGCAGCCTCCTTTCACTTATTTTACCCAAGCTTCTGCTTTTAATGTTTTTGCATTGTCTATAGTGACTGCCAGTGCCGTAGCTACGGGGGGTTGGGGGTTACAATTCCCTCCTCATTGAGCCTCAAATGACGTCATACATAATCGAAACTGTGCGAACAACATGCATCATTGGTGAAGCACTCAAAGTTAGGGGCCAAAAATATGACAAACTTTCCTTAAAAATTGTTCAAAAAGCACTAAAATGGCCATTGCAGTATGCAAATTTTCAGAAATTTTCCAGGGGAGCATGCCCTCGGACCCCCTAGAGTCGTTTTGGGCACTTAAGATGCTTAAAAATAACTCTTCCGGAAAAAATACGCTTGAAAAAAGTGACGAAAATTGATGCTCCTTTCCCTCAAAAAATTTCTGAATACGCCCCTGACATGAAACATTTTCAAAAGGCCTATTTACGCCCGTTTCCGAGTTCAAACGTCTTTGCATTTAGTTAACATTCAACCTAATTCAAAATTACATGTATCCCACCAAATCGTTCTGGATCCACTCCTGTAAACAACGCATAATCAAATGTGATGTCATTCTCAACCCCCTCCCCCCGTTGCAAAATCCTGGCTACGCTAGTGGTGACTGCACTCACTGCATGTCTTTTCTCGATATAAAAGTGTGTTAAAAAGAGTGTTTTTTTACGTGAAAACCGCAAAAATTCGTTGGCGGCTGGGGAGTACGCCCCCAGACCCCCTTAGCCTCCGGCAGCTGGGGGGTTCGCCCCCAGATTCCCGGTTATGTTCCCCCCTTTGGCCGAATCCTGGGTACACCACTGCATTTGGGGGCGGCAATTTCTTGAACCGCCCCAGGCGGCGGAATCTCTAGTTACGCCACTGATTCGCATAGGGTTAGTCGCCATTGCCCTAATTAAGCTGTTTGCGTGCTTCTTGTTTATTTCATTAGTGTAATATTCTGCACTGAAATATTTTAGAACAAACTTTATTTTTTACAACTCTTAGAATGAATACCGCATAAGAAATTGCCAGCAGTATTACAACAGTAATGTGACGTAACAATACGAAATGCTACAACTATTTACAACAGTAATGTGACGTAACCATGGTACAACTATGATGTTACAATTAGACAGAGCTGGGCACCGCACACGAATTTGGTGTTCCGCACAGCGCACCTCCGCTCCATCTGGAGGTGAGTTCCGCACTCCGCACCTCCGCTCCATTTTTGGGATTTGGTGTTCCGCTCCTTCAATTCCGCTCCTCCGCACCATAATTTAAATAAATAAATGATTTCTTAAAAAAATTTTTTCAAGCGTTACCACATTCGCCTATTTGGCCTGGATGTACGGACAGTAGTTACTATTCATAGTCTTAAGCAACATTGTAGCAAAACATACACGAAGAAAAAGGTACTGATACAGCCGTTTGTTTTCTATTTTGTTTTACTTTGTTTTTATTTTGTTTTCTTCGGGACTGCAGCACAAATTTGTCCATCGACTTCGAGGTACTGATAGGTCAGGTATTACGTTACCGAATTACTGTGATACCGTACGCTATAATAAAATTACGCTAGTTTTTTTATACTTTCGAGACTGCAAAATATTGTCTTTCAGAGATGCAACACATACAACAGCAGCCAACTTTACTTTACAAAACTAAAATGAGAAGCCTATCCTATAGTTTGAATTTGAAGGAACTCAGATTAGACCCAAAGTTATTTCTTGAACTTATCGATTATCGTGTCCTATTTAATTTTATATTTATCGTAAAAAGTCATAAAATTGCGTCCTATTTATCGTAAAAAGTTAAATTTAAAAACAGTAATATGCTACCTATCTTCCATTCGTAGTCCTGACTCCTTTGTGTTGCTTTCGGCGCACTAAACTGTGGTTAAAATTAATACATTTTACTAGGAATTAACTGTCTAACTCGCTTTTTAGTAACAGTTCACCACTCTCTATCCCTTAAAAATTAAAACTAAACTAACGAAGCTTTATCGCGAGCAAGCGATCTTGCAATCCATCTGCACTCTGCAGTTTTGCGCAGTGTCAGTGAATTGGCGAGTCGGCGACGTCGAAAAGCGTAGCGAAATCACGATATTCCGTGCGACAGCAGATTTCGCACGTCTGGAAACAATAGAACACAACATCACACCATAGATTATTCTATGATCACACCTTCAACAGAGATAAACAATTAGCTTTTATTGATTGAAATGCAAGATTCGAAAACCGAGATGGCCATTTTCTCGAATTGCTTCGAACACAAAGTTGTATTTGTTGAATAGCTGTAGGCCTATACAAAGTAACCTGCCGCAGTTTTGTGGTGCGGAGGAGCGGAAGTTATTTTTTGCTGTTCCGCACCTTTCATTCCGCTCCATTTTTTTTAGCATGTTCCGCTCTTTGCATTCCGCTCCGAAACTGATGTTCCGCTCGGAGCGGAGGTGCGGACTCAGGTGCGGAAGTGCCCACCTCTGCAATTAGAGCTTGCGATGGTACACACATCTTTTCATTTGTAGGGGTGGCTCTGAAAAGAACCGTTATAATTCCAGAAATATATTCATTTCTTTTTTCCGAAGATCTTCAGAAGTTCTGTCAACCAAGACTCTAAACTGAACTGATTACTTTCCCTGTATTTTTTGACTTCACCAACATTTCTATTCATTTATCAAACATTGCCCACCCCATGACAAGCTAAGACTTTGCTCTGACTTGTTGTTTATCTAACCTATGATTCTAGAAGGGATATCTAGAACATCGGGATTGCTTACTCCGCTTTTTTTGTCTTTTGCGCTTGACAACAGTAGCAGAGGTGTACACAAACCGGAGTACCGGAGTCGACTCCGGCAGGAGTGTTAATGTTTCAGCCGGAGCCGGAGCCGTAGTCATAAGTTTTCAATTGTTGCAGGAGCAGGATCCGGAGTGAAAAATTACCGTATTCTTGTGATAATTGTTCAAAATTTGCCAAAATTTGATTCTGATAATTTGCTGGTTTTGTGCGGTTTAATTCTACCAACATATCGGTATTGATAGATAGCAGCCATAGTATACCCAAAAACAAGACGAGTTAAGTAAAAAAAGTTCTTCTGATGTTAACAGCATAATGCAATCACTTGGCAAATAAACTGAATTAAAAGTTTAGATGCGGGTAGTACCAGACGATAGACCACAAGCGGCAGACCTAATCCAACCGACTAATTATGACTGTATGGTTTGGGTAAGGGTACTAGTACTAGGGGTAGTCAGCTAAGTGATGTGGAATTATTTGTTTTTTTGTTGTTTAGTGTTTTAATGCAGTTTAGTGTTTTAATGCAGACTACAAATAGACAAAGCAGTCTTGCAGTAAGCCTTTGTACCGGTAGATTGCAGATAGGCTGACTTAGTCCAGCAGCTACTGAACCAACATTTCTTCACTTTACATAGGCCAAAAGTTCTAAATTCAAGTTTTGCACAACCCACAAGTTTGCCAGAAAATTTGAAAGTTACTGGGTAATTGTATAAAATTTTTTGTTGCTGCTAGGGTTACGGTAGATTGCTTTGTTTGTATAGCCAATAGTTTTAGAAATGACCATGTTTTGCTAATGATTGGAAAAGTAATTGCCACTACTTGGTTAGTTTGATTTTTATGTACTGAACCATCATCAAGTTAAATGGCTGAGCGGAATTGGCGTTGGGCTTTGAAACCAAACATCACGGGTTCAAGTCACGACTTGGCCGTCCACATTTCACACATGATTGTGTGGCTGTTGACTTAAAGAGCGCAAGCTCGTCAATCTGTTCTTTCAACTTGAGTGTTTTATTAGGCTATAACCTCCTTAGTTATTACCGGTAATATTTTTATTATATGCCGGTACCTCACTATTTTAAAGTAATTGAGTTAGTGCAGAATTTTGAGTTTAGTGTTTAGTAAGGTTTGAAGGTTAATTTAAGGGTAGCAACCCGAACCCAAGCATGTCATTAAACGCGCAATATTGAAACATGACTGTTGAAGACAGCACATTATACATATACAAGGCATTGGTCCTGAAATCAGTGGCTCATTCAGATTTGCAGTACTAAGTGCTCACTTGGTTAATTTCTTTTGCATAGATCTTTAAATTTGCTTTACCTGTTATCTACCTGTTGAATATTTAAAATAGCTCTAAGTTTTTAATTTAATTACTAAAGTTTGAATTTAAAATGTTTGTAATCCCACTTTTGCAGTGCTAGAAGTTGAGCTTGTTCGTTATATATTACAATTAGGCAGTGGGCACTTCTACAGACAGAGCTTTGGATCAGTGTACAAAGGCTGTTTCGTTTTGAACTGCAGTATTTGGTTCTTTCAAAATAACTACCGGTACATAACAATATTAAATTGCTTTTCAACTTTCATGTAGCTATTGGTACGCATCAAAGTTGAATTGAATTCATTTGAACAGTTTCACATGTTCAAAATGAAAATTTAAGTCTTGATATTCAGCAGTGTGTTTATATGAAAATACAACTTGAGTATCTCTGAAGTGCCTGACTTTCAGAAGGGCATGAGCATTAGCAATTGATCTTTTTCTGCTTCTTCCCAAGTACTTAGAAATGTTACAAACCACAGAGCAGTTGCAGCACTGCGGTAAAATAGTCTTCTGAACTATTTGTCCATTTCCCTTCCTAAACAGACATTTTGCGTAAAAACAGGGGTCGAACAGGAGCAGGAGTATAAAAAGTAGACATTGACCAGGAGCAGGATCAGGAGTCTGGTTGGTCAAAACAGGAGCAGGAGTCTAAAAAAGGCGACTCCGTACACCTCTGAACAGTAGGGCTGGCTGCTGAGTTCTGAGCCTCAAGTGACTGGACTGGTGGCCGGTTAGGCTAAGTTCGACCGTGGCGTTAAGGTGCAGTCAAACGTCACTTGTAGGATAGAATGTCAGTTTTAGAAGAGTAAAACAGTTTTGTTTAGTAAATAGAAGCTTAGTAGGCTTAGCTTATCAGAAGATGATAAGACTAGACTGAACAAGAGATGTCGTAGACGCATTTACTGGTACCTGTTGCTGTTAACTAGACTTGATTTTCAACTGTTTTAAAATGATTGAACTATGTTTATTTGGCAGTGTTTAGGGGATGTATATGTTTTATTATATATCAAAACCCTGCTGCCATAAATCATTAGTTAGGGGTAGGTCTATAGGTAGAAGGGGGTAAAGTTAGGGTCATGTGCCCATTGTCTAAGCTTAGTGAAGTAAACTAGTTAATAGTTAGAGTTGATTAGTGTAGCCCATGCAAAAACAATTCAACTAAAAAAAATTAGCTGTGTTGTTCAGATAAAACTTAGTAGTATGATTGATGGATATTTTAGATAGGGCCTAGTTTAATTATTAGTAGACTGATAGGCCTGAAACAGTGTAGCTAGGACAAATTGAAACACATTCAAATGATACTTTTCAGTTAAATTTGACTATTACATTAAATGTAACTCAACCGAGATATTTCATTTAAATATGTTTCAAAATGTTCTGGCTATTATATTTGTAGTTAATAACTACTCATACAGTCATACTGTTAATGTGCCCAGTCCAAAAAAAAAAACATAAAACAAAAATATTGACATTACCGCGTATATATCTGTATTTTGCCATGACTAGTTGACCATTGACTGCACTAACTAAGTATCTTTTTTAAGAGTTACATATTTTAGTTATAAAAAGAGGCTTTTAAAAATAAAAACAATCACTACAGTAATTCTATTATTAGGCCTATACCACACACTTGTTGTGTACCCCAGTGCAACTTTGGATACCGATCTTGTGTTGATAAATGTCCATGTTTCGCTTTCTCTGTTCTGGTCGATGCAGATATGAAGAGTAAATGGATAGATGTTGTGTGCCTTGTCCCAAAGCACAAAATAGACTCGGATCAGTTGAGTTGATGGTTTAATACAGTTATGAAATCTTTAAAAGATATGTTTTTCATTCCGGCTGTTTCCGTGGACAATCATAGCCTATATGCAACAGGTGGGAATGTGCATTAGTGTAGTTATGAATTCTCATTATTTAGTAACTTCCATGTAAAAACAGAAAATTGTATGAATAACAATAAGCCTTCTGACAACTTTGGCCTCATAGATAAAATATCAAAGTAAATAATGTTTGCTGTTTGTAAATGTATGATTAATGTTGTCGGTATCAGATGCTGTAGCAGCTCGTATATTGTAATACCTGTAGTAATATTATACTTGCTTACCGCATTTACATAGGCTCAACAGCTCATCTTGGGTATTTTGCTTTTTCTTAAAATCCACATAATTTTCTCAATGCAGCGGTTGATGTAACAGATGTAATTTCACTAAAAAAATGTGCTGTTTCTATGTTTCTTGTTTTGCAGAAAAATGTTTATGGATCTCTGTGGTGGTAATTTGAAACCATACTGTACGCATCCTACGAAGACTGGATAGCTAATTTTTAGTTATTGGATTGCACTCACAATCTAAAAAATATTTTCAATAACTTTTTGTTAAAAGGCTAAATGCTCATTCCAGTTGTTGGTTTTGAGGATATATTGGGTCCAGTTGCCTGGGTTTGTTTGGTAATGTAAACCATTTGTACGCTTTAGAAGAACACAAGAGCTTAAAAGTTGCCCATTCACTGAAAAAGGCATCCTTGAATCCAAGCAATGTGGCAAAAACATCCACTCAACATATCTTGAATAAGTTGGATTATTGGTTTATTCTTAGCGTTATAACTTGGAGATTGATTAGTCAATTGCTATTTGCGCATTTTGCTACTATACTCAAAATGTGCAGCTGTAGTTCTTTCAAATGCAAGCCTGTTACTGGGTGAAGATTGAACTGGGTAACTTTAAGCTGAACGAAATAGCTTTTATTGTGTGAATATAGCTGTATTTAACCGCGTGGGTTCTTCGCTGCTTCCTGGTCCACATTGCGTCGTACCTTATGGTATTTTCGCTGCTATATTATTTTCTGTTGTTTTAGTGGACAAATATAATAATCTGAATCTGTCATTCGTCGTGTTTCTTGGCTCTTTAAAGTTTTTTTAATTAAAATTACAGTTAAAATCTAAAATCACAACAGTTTATTTTGTCAGTAACAACTCATCAGGTGTCACAGATTATTTGAATCTGACACCTGATGAGTCGTTACCGACGAAACAGGCTGTTGTGTTTTTCAATTTTAATTCTGATTTTACTGCTACTGATTCTGCTCTGGTTTTTATCATCCATCACTAAGCATTATAGTTCCAGTTATCCCAACTTTGCTGCTACTTGAAATTTCATTACTTTTATTAAACGTTTGGAAAGTGATGTCTTTGACATCACCATTGAAAGGTGTTACTGTTGTTACCAATACTGACGAGAAATTGGTTAGCACTTTGTGAAGAAATAGCGTTCAATTAAAGGTCTTGTGGTTTTTACCGTTATGCTGTAGGCCTAGGCCTGCTAAAGATTTATATACATCAAGTGTGAAAGAACGTATTTTTCCTTTTTCACTGATGCATTGCCGTGCAATGTGCCCCCGGCTTATATTTTAGAAATTTCTAAAAAATAATGAGATAAAATAATGAGATGTGCAAGCCTCTTACCGTAAATGCAGAAGAGTCTGCCAGCTTCTCTCTCACGTTTTTGCATCGAGCAACTGAAATATTTAAGCAGTGGAAAGCATCAGGGCCGTCTGGTTTAACTAATGAAACCTTCACCGCGTGTATTCAATTTATAAAAGCTGTCAGCCAAATTGACTTCTCACCTGATTTCCAAACATGGGTTCAGCTAGCTACGTTCTTCCGGGAAAATTTATCAGCGATCCAATTTAAGGACGTTTTGGCTAGTACCGCCAGGCCTATGGCGGTAATTTTTGTATGTCAATTCTGCAACTTTTTCAACCAAAAAAAAAATTCGTTGCCTGAGCCTGCTGCGACAAAAAGTTCTCCCCACTTAAGCTAGTTTAAATACAAGCCAAGAGTTGCATTTGTCGCCATGTTTGAAGAGATTGTAAATAAAAATAATGAGCATACATTCTTGGATAAGCAAATTTGTGTACATGAACATTACAATTTTATTTCTATTGTGCAATCACTGTTCAACTGCTTTGCTAAAAATCAACTCAAGCGAATTAATCAATGCGCCGTGGACCACCCTGCAACAATGTGCCAAGGCTTACACAAGTTATCTTCAAAATCTAGACCGAAACATTAATTCGATTATTGCTCTTTTTTCGTGTAAGGTGGGGGCTGAAGCCCCCCTATATTTTTTCAGCCCCCCATAGAAAGTTTAAGCCCTCCCTTTCAAAAATTTACTACAGTACACCCTATTGCACTTCAACGATGGCTTAGTATGGCGTCACTTGTTATTGTTTCTTTTCTTCATTGATACCATCAAACCAACGTACCGGTACTAACTTTTGCAACTTTGTGACAAAAGTGAACAAAATCGCAAAAACTGTTGGATTTCCTGGTACCTATTCGAGTACAAAGCTTTTAGAGCTTTACCAGGATGTCCCAGTAAAATTTTCTCCAATTTTAGTAGAAACGTCTGGGTAAATAACAACGAAACAACAAAATATAAAATAGATATAACTATTAGCTTATCCCAGTAGCCGTGGTGTAGCGAAAAATTTTAAAAGGAAGTGTGGGGCCATAATTTCCACAATTTTTTCAAGCGTATATTTTTTTCGGCAGAACAAATTTGAAGCTGATTGAGAAACAAAAAAAGCTCTGAAGGGGTGCCAGGGCATGATCTTTCGGAAAATTTTTAAAAATTTTTATGCTGCGAATAGCTATTTTAGAGTTTTTTAAATAATTTTCAGGCAAATTTTGTTTAAACTTTTTATCCTAATTTTGAGTGCTTCGCCAAATTATTATCCTAAGCGAGCTCGTACAGCGCATTGATCGCTTTCTCGTGATACGAGGATAAATATGCAATTAAATACAAAAAATCAATGCATTTGTGCGCACATTTTTGATTAGGCTATGCGTGCTTAAAGCGTAAGGCTTATCGCTATTAAATAGGCTGGAAACTACAAAAAATTGTATGCATCAAAAACATTTTCGGAAATGGCTGGTGGAAGGATGCATACCCTTCATCCTAGTCCTACCCCCTTGGATCTACCCCTGACCATAAGCTACAGAAACCATCAAAAGAGTCTGGCATATTTCAGTCACCTGGCACCATTAGTTATGTTCTTTTTTATTAAAAGGCAGAGTAAAAAAAAAGGGGGCGGGAATGGCAAAATGCCCCTTCCCTAAATACGCTCCTGCCTAGGACCCTGAGACTAGGAGCTTGTGAACGGATAATAAGTTCATTTAAAGGAGGTTAACGCGTTTACAAACGTCGATCTGGCTACTGTGTACTACGCTAGCTAGAGGAAAGCTTGAGTTCATCAAGCTATCTCCAAGTGACTTTAACTGAAGTTAAGTGCATGGCACGCATGACGTATGTTGCGATAAAAAGGAGGGGTCTGAGGGGCGAAGCCCTTTCGGGGGTCTGCGATAAAAAGGTATTGTAACACAAATTTCAGCCCCCTCTAGTTGAAAGTACTTCCAACGCCCCTGTGGTTGATTATCGTAAAGCAGTACCATTGGTTTTTGAATGCCGGGCTGCCGGTGCATGCAGTATTTTAGTGTGTAATCTTGATTGCAAAATTTTTGAATGCAAAGAGATACTCCGTTGTATATGTAGTAAGTTTCTCATGATTGGGCGATGTTCTAATTTTTAGATTTGTTGAAAAGTCAGAATGCGCGACGGTGAACTTATGCTTCTGCATTTTAATTCTTTGGACTAGTTTGGCTTACGCGTCACATTTTTGAAGTAAAAAAATCTAATATTGTCTTGGATCATCCTCAATTTTTCTGTACAGGCTTTGTGCAATAAGTTACTTAAAATTCTAATTATAAGTTACTTCCACAGTTTCCATTTTGGCAGCGTGGCGTAATGGTTTAAAGTTGGTAAAACCTTTTTAAAACAGTCGTTCTTAACCGTTTCTGGTGCTCGTACCCTTTGAGCTTTTATAGCTTTGAAAAAAGCTGTTTTCGCGTGAGGCTTCAAGAAACCCTCTGTCATAACTCTTTCAGAGCTTTGAAAAAAGCTGTTTGTCCCAGAAGCTTTTCGTGACGCACTCTTCAGTGGGTAATCGCGTCAAAGTGGAAACGAGAAAGCCAGGTCTGGCGATTCATGATTATCAGTTTCGGACGGCAGCGAAGCGGTAGTTACATCAACGAATCCAATCGAGCGCGGGAAAGTCACGCACACTTCTGATTGGACAAGTCGTGCGAACCCAAATTCTATTTGAACAGTTTAAGAGTATAGACAAACTCTTTTTGTTTGCATAGATTAGGTCGCCGTACTTTGATGTAGCTGGCTTCGAGCAGACTAAGATGGAAAAGACTGCGCGCAGTGTCAAGAATAGAGAATTGATCATCGTTGTAATTGGCAGCACATTGGTCGTTTTTTAATAAGTGTTATCCAATTGCCGAGTCACATTCTGGAGTGGGTTGTTTTCGCTTGCACGCTCGGTTAGGTTGCACTCGCTGGGAGGCTGTGTGCTGTCGTAGCCATTTCGGAACATGCTGCTTGAAGCGGTCTTGAAGTCGTTGAGCTGTTTTACCTACGTACCGACTGTCACAGTGGCACTTATACTCACAGATGACGGAACACTTTTGAATGGCAGGTAGAACATCCTTCCAACTTGCAGGCACCATTTGTCTGGACACAAATACAGTCCGTAAAGCCACGGATCCATAACAGTTTTCAACAGCGATTCGGAGGTTCCTTTCTAGTGTCAGTGCCGCCTTGCCAGTGTAGGTGACTCGGAGGTAGACAGGACACTTATCAGGGCCAAACCGCTAGGGGCGTGAAAACTGCGTGATCTTCTTGGATATTTGTTTAAGAACAAAATCCTCAGGGTATCCATTGTCCAGTAAGATTTCCTTGATCCGGTTGATTTCTTCCTTCAGTTTGCTTTTGGAGCATATCTTCAAGGCACGATGAACAAGCGTTGACACAAAACTGGCTTTACGTGTTATCGGCGTAAAGGATTCCCAGCGTAGGTACTGGCCTGTGAACGTAGGTTTGCGATAAACTTTCGTTTTGTAGCTGGCCTTCGTGTGTTCAACGTGGATGTCGAGAAAAGGAAGAAAGTTGTTCTTCTCCTTTTCAAAAGTAAACTGAAGAGAGGAATGTAGACCGTTAAGTCTAATTAAAAATTCCTCTTGACTCTTTTTCATTTTGAAAGATGACAAAAGTGTCATCGACATACCTCAAATACACGGCAGGTTTAGATATTTCAGAAAACAGCTTTTCTTCATAATATCCAACAAAGATGTTGGCTAAAGCGGGGCCAAGCGGTGAACCGATAGCCACTCCATCTATTTTCCTGTAGATGGTGTTGTCAAAACTGAACTCAACCGTATTTGTGGCACTGTGCAACAGTTCCACAAATACCTCTTTTGGAATACAAGGTTGAGAATCAGGGATGTTATACAGCGTGTCTGCACATATCGCGATGGTTTCATCTAGCGGGACGTTTGTAAACAAGGTGCTTACATCGAACGAAAACATAAAACTATCAATCTGCTCATCCAGTTTTCGAATGTAATCGGCAAACGTGAACGAGTCAGAAATGCAGTGTGCTGTGTAACGGTCCAATACCGGTTGCAGCAAGCTGGCTAACCACTTGCTTAATTTATGGTGAGCCGAGCCGGTCATAAACAAAATGGGACGCAATGGAACTTTCGGCTTGTGCGTCATAGGCAGTCCATACATCCGGGGTCTTTGAGAGCCTGTTGGACGTATAAATCGGTAAACTTTTTAGAAATAAGCTTAGCCTTGAATAATTCAAGGAATCGCTTCTGAAGTCGTGATTCGATGGCAGCGGTGTTGTCGCACGTCGAAGCTGGTCCAAAACGTTCGAATTTCGTCTCATCATGTAGAATGTTGTTCATCTTATTGGTGTAATTACTTTTATGCAAGATGACTACGCCTGAGCCCTTGTCCGGTTTGGTGATAGTGATGCTATCATTTCTTCGCAATTTATTAATTGCGGAGAGCCACTCTTTTTGCATCGCAATGTCATGATTGTCAGGTTTGCTCTCGCAATAGATATAAGCAAGATCAGCAAGGCGCGCCTTCAGTAAATCGCGTTGCTCTTTGTTAAGAGTTATGACAGAGGGTTTCTTGAAGCCTAACGCGAAAACAGCTTTTTTCAAAGCTATACTCAAGTTCCGTACCGCCAACTAATTATTTGAGCTTTTACTGAACTTTTCTTGTACTTTTATTGGCAAAAGCGAAATTGAATTTACTGAGAAACAGATTAAACTGTTTTTGTAGTAATTTGACGACCCATCTCATATCCCTGATTAAGAACCCCTTACTTTAAAAAATCAATTTTACGATCGCAAGAGTATCGGCTTAACTCCAATCAAGCTTCGTATTAGGCTAAAATACTTCACGATAATCATTATCTCTACAGACCTACCTCAGCTGGCGTTTTTTTACCAAGGGCAAATTGTAAAGATACCATTAAAAACTTGAACATTAAATATGAAACATTGTCAAGTTTTAAACGAATCGAAATTCGTTTCAAGTACAACTCCTTCATTGCTTTCTTGTGACTAAAAGATGAAAATAAAAAACTAGTTAATCAGTGATCACTTAGAATTCTGTCAACACGGAAAAGAAAGGCTTTTCGAGTACAGCGTCACACTGTAAAATGTTTAATTTTAATGTTTGCTTGTTTTTCCGTTGATCGCTTTCATTTTGTCGTTAATCAGAAATTCGCGAATGATATTTATAACGTCTGAAATACGATGTCAGAACCAATTTAGTAATAACTAGGGCCATTTTTTTTTACCTAAAAAAATATATTTTTGACTTGATTTTAGTAAAATTTTGACTTAAGCGCTTCCGCGTATTATTTATGTCTTGTTGCACTTTATTAATTAAATATGTTTTATAATCTGCAATTTACTTGAGTTTTTAAGGAAAAAGGTAGCCTACTTCGAACATTTTCTCAATTACTCAGTGTTGAAGCTAATGCAACAAAGCGACGCATGACGTTAAAACCTGGGATAACGAGCCATTGTGTGTACCGGTATCAATTAGTGTGTAATACAAAAATTGCGTTGCTACCGCAACTGTACTGTACACTAACAGTACGTCTATGACTTTTTAAAGAAAGCCACGCAGTATAATTACAAGGACGTTTTATTGTAATACAGCATCATATGTTTTTTTACGTTCTTAACATCAAAATTTCTGTCTTTTCTCAGTAATCTATTGAGCATAGAAAACGACCTCTCAACAGCAGCAGAGGTTGGCTGGGCTTTTTGCAATAGGGCGTAGCTTGTTGGGTCAATTGTCAAGTTGGTACAGTTTATTATTGTTTGTAAATCAGAGTTGAATAGTCGTTTGTTAATGTAGTCTTTAATTGCGCAAGGATCATCGTCGAATTGCATATTCTTCAGCAGTCCGTATGCTTTGGTTATTGTGCAGACACTTGTGCAGTCCGTATGCTTTGGTTATTGGCTGCTAGAGTCCGGTATTGATTTATTTTAACCAAGTCCGACACCAAACTTTCCACATTGATAGCGTTTTTTGCTCTGCTGACTAAGAGGCCTGCACTTGTCCAATTGTTGACAATGGTACGAACAGCTGGAAGGTTCTCACTCTAATATAAGGCAGCTCTAAGCCAAGTTGCCCATCTTGTAATTACAGGGTCGGGAGGAGATGGCAGACCAGCATCATGAAAGTCTTTCTTGCGATCTTTGTTTTTGATTTTTGCTGCCTTGATCGTTGCTATTACTTCATCAATATTTTTAAAACGAGCACGCACACGCATAGCGCAGTTATATAGTAAGTGCGCAACGCAGGTGACATGCATCAAAGAAGGGTATAATTCCTCTAATGTCTTTCCAGCCGAAGACATGTACCGAGCAGCATCGGTCACAGTGGCGCGGGAACGTTTTTTAGACAGGGGGGGCTCAAAATAGTAAGATCGTGTCATCGTCTGTTCTCAAACGCACGTTTTTAAGAGCAGGACACTCAGCAGACCTATTTTGATAGACATCAATTGCATACCCGCTCAAGTGACCGGAATTTTTTCAGGATAATTTTTTATCGTGGAAAACAAGATTGCGCTCTACCATTAGGCTTTTCTAACTATGCACGAATTACTACTCATGTAGTTGTAAAATGCAAATACCTCAATGACAAAACCGAAAAGTAGGCAAACGAAATTTGTCCGATCTAACTTTTGCTTTGCTGATCAGAGTTACGTGCAACAAACCATGCCCCACTAAGGTTTAAAAATAACAAAAAACACACAATCAAAATAAAGCACTGAACCATTTTTTAACATAATGAAATGTGTAGATGAAGGTATTTAGGTAGGCGTACTAGCTCAGTTTTAGTAACAATCATCGGCAGTGCTCGAGTTGCGAAAACACTTATGGGAGATGGTAGGCTACAACGTAAAAAGAAATGGTCATTATAGTTGTAAGGGAATGATTTACGCCAAAATGTTTTATGGGGGGATGGTGTTGTTTTCAGGGGGGATGGCATCCCCCTTGTAGCGGCAGCTAAAATTGTTAGCAGCCTGGTGTCCCCACGTCAGTATGGTGATGATACGCGCGCCTTGAAAGCAGTCACAACCAATGGAAATTTGAAAGATTAATATTGAAAACAGTAATTGAGACGCTTCAAATAGTGGCAGCGGTAACTGAAACAAACAAAAAATCATAACTAACAGGTCAAAGCACAAGACATGGTTAAAGCATAGAGCACAGCATAAGAATCAAAGACAATTTCAATTCGTTACATTGACTCAGATAATTTAGACAGGCCAACATGCCATAGCAAATCAAAATACCTGACTGTGGGCAAGGTATAGCTTCAAAACAACACAAGCGATTCAAACACAGCAGCGACCTCAAGGATGACAACACAAGCTGCAATCGATATTGCGACATAAGCAAATAGCCTGTATCTTTAGACTAACTCATAAAATCACAAATCAGCGCTCATAACTAGCATCACAACAGAGAAGTAAGTATTCGCTTGTAAGAGTGTGGCGCTTCCCTAGAGCATTCTCCAACAGACTACGTCAAACTAAAAATAGACACAAGAAAATATCGCATAAACCTAGTCACCTATCAACCAAGGGCAGTAAAAATAACCTTAGCCAGTCTGGCCGGTGTAGCCTACGGTACGGTACATTATGGGTCACAAATCGCTTCGTCAAATCCAGTAAACTATACTTAAACAGCAATATTGGTTAAACTGCAGGTATCATAACGCATATGAACAGTAAAGCACATACCGTATCAAGGTCTCAGCAAACTATATAAAATCCTCTGCTGTCACCATTGGTCCAACAAGCTTTACAATCTCCACTTAAGTCACTAAATGACGTCTTATTCAAATAGAATTAATAGGCTTACGAACTAAATAAGTAACAAGTTACCTTGCTTTACAACTACATACTTTATACGAATACGGTGAATCGACATTATACGCTCAACTGCTAGTTGCTGGTCAGCATGGTTGCTATCAAACAAAGAAAACGAAAGCAGTGTTGCCATTTCAAAGAAAACAATTGAAGGCGGAATATACATTCGCTATAGCCCCTGACATGAAAACATTTTCCAAAGGCTTATTTCCGCCCGTTTTCGGGTCTAAACGTTTTTGCATGTAGTTAACATTCAAACTGATTCAAAATTACACCTACTCCACCAAAACTTTCGGGATCCGCTCCTGTGTACAGCGTATGGTCGAAATATAATGTCATTCTCAACCCCCCCCCTTCCATTGCAAAATCTTGGCTACGCTAGTGTGTGACATCACGATCTAAAATTTTCTTTCGCGCAAATGGTAGCCTCATTTTATTGACGACGTAACCAGTAGCCTACTAGCCCAGGGGTTCTTAAACTGGGGGGCGCGAAACGCTTGCAAAGGAGACGCGAATGATTTTATCAAATGTTTTGTTTTTACAAGGATATTTGATTTGGATTACATGCTTATTATGTTCTTGGTTGAAAATATGTCGTTACGTTTGTGGTTATAATCTTAGAATAATGAGTCAAAAGTAAATTTTGAGAATCTTTTGTAGTTACTTCCCTCCAAATAGCTTTTTCAAATTTGGTGTCAAAATAGTTCTGTGGCAAACCCCTTGATCTCCAATATGCACGCAACAGTACTACAGGACATTGGTTTGAGTCTCAGATTAGCGATCTATTCCAATCCAAGGACAAATTACGGTGGTGATTTACGTTTTAGGCATCTCGGATTATCTGATATTTGATAGTTCGTTAAAATTTAAAATTTTAGGTATAATTAAGGCATTTAGGATTTTGAGACTGGATAAGTGGATACCAAAGAGTGACTCATTTGCCTCTTTTTATCAGCAACTACGAAAATTCTTTTTACTTTCACTACTGTTCTGGGCTTCTGGCGCAGTACCGGCAAGAAAAATTTCCTACTTTCACCACTGAAGCTACTAAAGAAATAAGTTGACAATAAACATAATTGGTTTTAATATTCGGCTAAAAAAGGGCAGTAAGTTGTCACTTCAAACCCTTTGTAGCTTCGTCACTGGCTGTATACCAGCTAGCCATAGGTAAACTTCACAGCTCACATCGAGAGGCGATATTAGCATACGGTAATGATTTCTCGAAAAAACGTCTATCATGCTTCAGTTAAAAATAATTAGTCTACTATAGTGAAGTTTTGAAAAATTAAAGGAAGCTTCAGTAAGAGTACACTACATTACAGCAGGTATATGTTAAGTGTGTGTTACGGGTACGGTACCTAATTTGTGTCAAAAAATATTCTGTTCGTTTATTCACTTTATATTCTGTTAAATGTGAAAAAATAGCCTGATCTGCTGGGATTGCGTAGCCTACTTTCTCAAACTACCGTACGGTATCGCAATTAACAATTATTATATTGTCTTTTAGAGAAATAATGCCGCTCACAGGCGCTAGCTTCTCCTTCGTCCTTTTACAGGCTTAAATCACGGATTGAAAACTAAAGTTAAGAACTTACGAGAGAGATTTATTGTAAATTCTCATTCTACTTCGCTTGTCGCTCAGTGTTCTCATTTGTGTCGAAACAGTAAAAAGCAAGAGTTGAAGAGAAGCTGAAGAGAGAAAAAGTCTTGGGCAGTTGTTTGGTTGCCTCGCAACAGTGTCGGTTATGCTTTTAGAATCAGTTTTATTTTTGACGCAAAAACACAATGCTGATAGAACAACAATTGGCCTGCGACAAAAGAAAGGCTGCGAAGGGACCAAAGTGGTCTTCGAGTCAAGCAGCCACCTTTAAAGCAGAATAAATAGAAAATCTGTAATTTATATTGTGGCAGAAAGCGTATAAAATAAAAACTGTCGAAGAAAAAAACAAAAAAGCAAAGCCCCCCCCCAAAAAAAGATAAAATACAAAAAACAACAAATATAAAAGCAAGTTTTAGTTTGGATATTATTTAACTAATGTTTATACTTTAATAATGCTGCAGTGTTTAGATAAAATTTAGTAATCATTCAATAATAGAAATTTGTATTTCGTTTTGAATTGGTTTAGTGACTTTAAATTTCTAATTTTTGGATCAATGCTGTTCCGTAATTTAGCACCCTGATATTAAATTGAGTTTTGTAGGCGATTTGTTCTGTAAAACGGAATGAAGTAATTGTTTTGGTTTGCAGTACGTGTACATTTTGTATGAACTTGACTGGTTTCTTGAAATAAATTATTCATACCAGCTGGTAATTTATTAGTTCTATATTTGCACATGAAAATTGCAGTTTCAAGTTTATATATATCTACGATTTTTAGAATTTTGAGTTTTTTGTAAAATGGTGTCGCACGATCTCTCCACTTTCCCCTCCTATTACTTTAATTGCTTTGTTTTGTAGCACTTTAATTTTGCTAAGATAGGTTTTAGAAGTAAATCCCTAGAAAAGAATGCCATATTGTAAGTGAGAGTGGAACTTTCGATCTTTTCCACTTGAGAATTTTCAGGATTGAACAGCAATTGCACTGACTCGCACGGCAGAAGGGAGCCATTTTCTAGACTACTGAAATTCCGAAAGCTGCATACATCTTTCGTAACGTTGCACAGTAGGCTATAGCAGTACATTTTATATACCGGTACCGGTTTGGTCTATACACTGCGCTTTCAAATGGTACGGTAGAAAATACACAACTAAAATTCATGACAAAACGATGGTGACTTGAAGCACACGCTAGGAAAGAGTAAATTGAAATGATGCCGTTGAAATAAAAATGTTGGTACTGTTAAATTCTAAAACGTTCTAAAAAATTTTTCGAATGTCTGAAAATGTGGGGGGTAAATGATCCCCCCCTGGTGATAAATGTATTATCATCCCCCCTCGAAAAATATTGGGGGGATGCATCCCCCCATCTCTCCCGGGATGTACGCCCTTGGGTTGAACATCCCAGGTACGATCATCAACGTCCTGTCTACTAGCAGCCAATTGTACTTAGCGTAAAACATTTTAGCTTTTCTCGTATACTTGTTGTAAATCAAAATTACATCTTCGTTATAGGCCTACTCGCCGTATTACGCCGAAGCATGTAACGAGTTGCAGGAGCCCATCTCCGCAGCTGAGCGCCTGGGCGACGCAGCTTTGAACTCCGCAGAAATATTGCAGCGGTGGCACTATGTTACATTTGACTAGCCCGGTAATCGAACCCCAACCTACCGTACCGGAAGCGATGTCGTTATCACTTCGCCAACCGGCCATTGTTTCCAACTTACATATTAATCGGTAATTAATTTAGTTACATGTAAAACAAATATAAATTTTGCAAGCTTAGATATTGCATTATAGCCTATTTATTTGTGACACGAAAAGCCTACATAGAGTGACAAATTACTTTTAGAAAAGTCGGAGCGAAACAAAAACCAAAAAGAGATACGTAATATCACATTATATGCATTTAACAGAATGAATGTTACTGACATAGTTACAGACTATCGAATACAACGATAATCAAAATTCTTGTGAAATCAAGAGATGCTTTTTTATCGTACTTCTAAAGGACTTAGAAAAATAGATGTTGACTGTTTTCAAAGTTGGTATTTTGGGGAGCAGACAAAAAATTTCCTTCCCCCTGTTAAAAAAATGCCCCCCTGACCTCAGTTTCTGGTTACGCGCCTGCCTGTTAATCTTTTTTTTACGATCGATGTATTGTTTTACTTTTTACATGACGATTGACGAATATGGTGTAATTGTGTTTGGATCATTCACCGGCGGAAAAATTATTTGTGGAAAACAACTCCGCTGAAAGCTTTGGCGGCTATTTTAAAACTCACTTTGCACTTTGGCAGATCTTTAGTCAGTAATAAGTGAAATTACTGATATTAGTTATTTATTTTTGTTCGCGAAAAAGGCATGCACAAGACTATTCCTACAAATTAAGTAGGCTAACAAAATAATCGGCGCAGAACACGAAACATTTTCTCAAGCATACGTTTTTTTCCAGTGAGAAGAATTAGTCTAATCCAGAGATTATGGTTGCTGGTTGTCTACTCTGCCCAAATGTCCAATTTTAGTGGGGTTTAGGGCCTAGGTTCTTGGTTTTAGTTTCTTCATCCTAATCAATTTTTTGATGTCATAGTTAAAAAAAGTAATTACGACATCAAGAAATCTTAATATCATATCAGTAGTTGAAAAAAGTATGATATATAATTACTACATCAAGAATTGATTATGAACTAGAAACTGGACGCAGGACCTAAGGACCCTCTGAACTGCTAAAGCTGTAAAGCCCACAAAAATTGGACATATGTGGGCAGGGTAAATATTGCTTTTCTAGATATAGATTAAAGGGGTCTCATCCAGTAGTGGGATTCAAAAAATTTGTCAGCCGGTTCTATCATCAAAGTTTTGTTTTCCCCAGGTTCTGCTTCAACTAATGGTGCAAGTATAAACAGCAATGCCGGCTGGTTTGTTGATGTAATAAAATTCTGTGAGACGGTTCTATGGAAACGGTGCGAATCGGCTTAATCCCATCTATGGTCTCATCTAGAGTAAGTCGTCCGCATCTAGAATAACTCATCTGCGTAAGGCGATGAAAGGCGCGGACAGCTTAGACTAGTTACTCTACTGTCTACAGGTCTAGGTGAGACCCGATTAAAGTTACTATGTACTACAGTGCTAGGCTAGTTTTAGTCTGATACCGGTATGGATCAATGGATCATTAGATTACTGATGCTTCTAGTATTCAGTTTAGGTGCAGCAGTGCAGTGGTCCTGGGTCTTGTGGCAGGCTTTAGGCTACACTGCTACAGCCTACTGGCAGATACTAAGACAGGTAGATTGATCTAAAACTAAATTTTTGGAAGATTTAAAAGAATCAACTGATAAGGAGATTTTAACTGTGGTGCATGAGTTTGTAGGCTGACCCTAGTGGGCCTAGTTGTTTTTCCAGCATTTCTGAATTTGCAATCGAAGTAGGCTAGCTTAAACAGGTACTGGTACTGGTCAGCTGGTAGTCTGTCGTAAAATAGTCTGGTAAAGACCTAGGCAGCTGGGCTGATGGCTAAATGCACAGTAGGCTACCGGTACTGAGTAATAGTGGTACCACTATTGTGCCCCTGTACCAGTAGGCAGGTAGGCATGGCCACTTCTGCTATGCATCTGCAGAGGGGGAGCAAGGGGGGCACTTGCCTCCCCTGGACTTGGAATGGATTTGTTATTGATTCTGAATTTGACTAATTAGTCTACCGGTACACAGTACACAGGTACAGCAGGTTAAGCTACCGGTATGTCAAGATTGATTTTAGATACCCTGATACGGTTGCCAGTAACTTTGCCACATGGTAACTTCGCCACACTTTCATACATCGAAAATTTACATTGCCTACACCGAAACAAGACTTCCAATTCCCGGTTGTCGTAAAAAATTTTATCGGACTTTTCCAATTAAATTTATTAAGGTGACATCGTCACATGGTAACTTCGCCACACTTTGAGAAAGTGAAGGGTGATGTAGGGATAGTAGGAAAATGTGTTGGGGTGTGGGGAGAGATGTGGGAAGAGATATGAGAGGAGGTGTAGGAAAGTGTAATGCGGTGTGGGGGAGATAAGGGGAAATGCAGGGAAAGGTGAGGGTAGGGAGGAGATGTGGGGAATTAAAAGTGTGTTGGGGCCCCATACCTCAATACATTTCCCTACATCTCCCCCATTCCCCTCCCCACATCCTTTCCCCACACGCCTACACACTTTTCCACTCACCCCATACACTCTCCCACACCCTCCCCACACATCTTTCCTTACCTCCCCCCACACCCCAACACATTTTCCTACATCTCCCCCCACACCCCCATATTTCTTCCCACAGCTCCCCTGACCTCCCCCTACACCCCAACACACTTCCTGATTCACTCCATGCACTCTCCCCACATCTTACCCCACATTTCGATTATGTGGCGAAGTTACCATGTGACGATGTTACCTTAATGAAGTTAACTCGAAAAGCCCGATAAAATTTTTTACGGCAACCGGGAATTTACAGTCTTGTTTCGGTGTAGGCAATGTAAATTTTCGGTGTATGAAAGTGTGGCGAAGTTACTGGCAACCAGAGAGTGTATGGGGAGAGGAAGTGTGTTGGCGTGTGGGGAGATGTAGGGAAATGTGTCAGGGTATGGGGCCCCAACACACTTTCCCACATCTCCTTCCTCACCTCACCTTTCCCTACATCTCCCCTTACCTTCCCCACACCCCAACACACTTTCCTACATCTCCCTCTCGTACTTCTTCCCACATCTCGCCCCACACCCCAACACATTTTCCTACTATCCCCACATCTCCCCTCACCTTCTCAAAGTGTGGCGAAGTTACCATGTGATGAAGTTTCTGTGGCGAAGTTACTGGCAACCCCCTGATACCAGTACCGGTGTATACCAGTAGGCTACCAGTAATTGTTTTCTGTATATAATACTTTAACCAATCTTACTGATGTGAGGACAGATTAAACTAGCAAAGCAAAATATTTAAGCAGTCAAGTTCAAATTTTTGTATACTGCATTATTACGGTAAATAAACAAAAACTACTTATCCCTATCTTGATTGATTGATTAATTTCTTCATTTTTGTCCTCCTGTCATGAGAAAGTGACAGAAGCACTAAGCATAAGATGAATCCAGACTACCTTTCGAGTTATCTTTGTTTTGTGAGTTTTTCGTTCAAGTGTTACTTCTGGCTTTTAATTTGCAGCTTGTTAGATTCAACCAAGCAGACATAATTATTGTCCAGTGTCACAACAAGGTATTGGGAGAGTTGAACCATCAGCCTTTGCTGCAAACCACTGCGGCATGCTGCCAAACGAAGCTGCAAAGCTTCATTACCAGTTTATTATTTGCTAAAGCGCAGAAAATTATGCAGTATGTTTTTAAGATGTGATTCTGAGGTTGACTGTTACCACGTAATTTAGTGTTCGGAATACTATTTACAGTTTTTGCTTGTGTGATTACTGACAATTCTCATACTGTGGGTCCACCTTGACTGTGCTCCATGAAACTGTTGTACTGTGAGCAAAACATTAACAAAAAGTCATATGCAACAACAAGGCGGGTGAAAGCAAACTTTTTCCCAATTGTACTTGGACCCTTAGCCTATTTGTAATCTGTGAAAATTTGTCAGCATTTTTAAAGGGCAATCTTTTTTTTTCCCATCTTTTTTTTTCTTTTTATGCCAATCTTTTTTTTTTTTGAAGAAAAACTAGCTTATGTTGCACAGTATTGCATTATAGCAACATAAACTCATCCAGCATCTTAGTCACCACCAGTGTTCCTTTAGGATTTTGACTAGTGCGAATTTGCCCAAATGATAAATTCATTAAAATTTTTGCCCTAACATTTCGCTACTTTGGGGACCCTTTTTACAATTTTTTTGCATTAAATTTGCTTTTCCAAGATACAAGTCACCACTTGCCATTTAAATTATACCGGTACCAAATTATAATTATATTTGCTTGTTTTGTACTGTGTATTAAATCTGATTGACTTTGGTCTTGCTTGTTCAATGCTTTGCTGCTGGGTTTGGCTGATTGTCCATGGATCGGTAAAGCAAAATTTGAAGCTGATGAAATTGTGCAAATATGAAACAGTCGGAATTTTGTTCACATTTTTTGTTCCTGCTTAATAGAGAGACTTTTAAACTGGCACCATGCTGGCACATGCTGTTAAGCTCTTTGTTCCAAATAGCAGATAGCATTCAATAATTACTGCGTCTATAATGCTGCATTGGTTGGCAAAAAGCGCACTGATTTTTTTTTCGTCCTATCAATGAGCAACTGTTTTCATCCAAATGTGATGATCGTAGATACACCAGTTTTCAAGTGGATTATTTTATTGCATTATTTGAAACAAAGGTTAAAAAAGTCAGGCTGGTGCTGTAAAAACGCTGCTTAACTTTGATCTCATCAAAAAAATTTTGCCCCTTCCCATGCGAAAATTTCTGGTTACCCATAGCAGTAGGCTATTATTTGATTATATTGCAGGCATGTACAAATTGCACAGTATGCACTAGTCTGCTATGCCTACCACTGATCAATAACAAGCACTGTACGGTGTATACCGGTACTCTGTGCTAGGGTATGGGTAGACTACCGGTATCTTGAGTCTGAGATGCTGCAACCTACTTTGGACAGTAGATAGACACCGCACTGCAACGTTTTTAGATTAGCCAGTTAGACTAATGTCATCTTACACAGAGTGTTTAGTCTAGTAGACAAGTTCATTTTAACTGTTAAGGTGACCATCCAAAACTAGTAAATATGCAACTTATTTTGTTTTTCGAGCAGTTGCATTCTGCATTATCTTTCCAGTTTCTGTTTTATGTAGGACTTTTTTCTGTTTTTGTCAAACCATACTTTGACAATTTTGTTTACAATGACAGATTTGTTTCCGACAAGCTGCAGTCAATATTAATGCTGGAGAATGTGTTCCAAACACTATTGGTAGGTTTTTCGAGATTCCATTTGCAAGCTTCTGATTTGAAGGCTCAGAATTCCAATCTTGAGCTGTACACCAAAGTCTTAAACTTCAAATCCTGAGCATGAGTTGTCACAAAAAGTCCTTGTTGCAAAAGCTCTGGTAATATGTCAAACTTTACCCTCTTGGTTTGCTTGTTTTCGATATTTTTGTAATAATTTGACCTTTTTAGAAAAAGATTTTTAATCTTAGCAAGAGTTTGCCTAAACCATGACAATAATTTTAGTTGATCATGTTTTTCAGAAACGCTCTATTAACTATGTACTGGTATTATGTTTGAGTGAGAGTTTTTTTTTTGAGCAGTTTTTAATCCTCATCATGGATTCTAACAAATCATTTGCTCATCATGTTAAAAGTTTAGAGCAACGACTAAATGAGGTAATACCATAATGTTTATTAGAGTTTTTTTTTTTTTCTGTGTAGTGTTCTTGTAGCCTTTATTATCGTATTAAATCTTTATTATGTACGAAATCTTGCTGGTCTTTTTCCTTCCAGTTTGCGTATTCTAGGTATGTTCATTACCGAATCTCGAATCGAGTCGAATCCGAATCCTAAATAATTCGGAATCTTTTTCTGATACTGCCGATTCGAAATGAAAAAAACATATCAGTGCGATGTAGTTGCGTCACTTATCTCGAAGAATTAATAGTATATACACAGTCGCGCATTTGCGCTATAACAGCCACATCGCAGTGGTGCACACGCATGTTTAAACAGGGCCCAGGGTGCGCTGATATCGTAGATAGCAGTGATGCACACACGCGAGTACACTGCACACACCTACTGCGCAAGCTTATGCAACAAACACACGCAATTGCCAATGACTGATGGCTATTTGTGACGATCGTGCGTATTAAAGGCGCGTTTACCGACACGCAGCAACGCGACACGCAGCAACGCGACACGCGACTAAAATTGTATCGATAATGTAAGTAAATGTAGAAGGATTTCGCAGGTTTTCGCGTGATTGGTGTACTGTAAAATAAAACAAACAAGGTGTGAAAAATTTTTACCGATACTCGGCTAGCGGCAACGCGACTACCTAGTTTTTTGTTTATTTCATTTTGACGTTAAATATTGTTACGGCAACGCGATAAAAACGACGCGATATCAAGGAATTGTACCTGTACGATTTTTACCACTTCATCGCCCGGTATCAAAAAATATTTGAAATAACCTTGACGACGGAGTGAGACAATGCACGTTTGATTGTTATGACATCATTGAACAATCAGCTTGCTTGACGCAGGCTAGCAAATTTTATATGGCGTTAATCGCAGGCCGGTATGATTTGTAATGGTAATCGCATTGCTACGTATTCGTAAACGCACCTTTGTACCTGCTTTCTCAACTTCGTCAGAGAGAGCTTTTTCAAGCGCCGGCCTTGCCGTAACAAAATCACGAAACAGACTGACAGGTGAACATGTGGAGGCCATAAACTTTCTTCATATAAATGAAGATGTGTTGCAAATAGGCTTATCTGTTAGTGTATTTTGTGCATTTTTTAAGTACAATTGTTGATGATTTTGCTGCATTGCATTGCGCTCATTTTGTTAGCCTCCCAAATTTTGGATTCGAAAAGAAGATTCGAAATTCTGGATTCGACATTTGTGATTCGATTCGGAATCAGCTAAGGTTTGGCTATGGCCATCCCTAACATATTCATCAACGGAATTATTTTTATAGTTCATATATCGTTATATATATATACACAACATGTTGAGGCATTCATTTTCCTGTTTACTTCAGAATGCAGCTAATTAATTATTTACTGGTTTATTTAACTTTTCAAATCTCAAAGAGTTTCGCGTAAAATTGGCCTGAAATTTTTTATTTATGATAATAAACTTTTTTGAAAACCTTGAAAAGCTTACTTGGATTTTTTTGTGAAGTGGAATACGGAGAAAATGCTTTTTCAAACCTTATCTTCGTATAATACCTTTTTTTTTTTTCATTGAAAAAACTTTATTCGATGAAATTTATTATCAACGTAATAATTTGGTAATAAACAGTGTTTTTGTTAATTTTGTTGAAGGTCAAATCTGAAAAAGATGCTTATGAAAAAGATATCAGTGCATATGCCAAAGAAAATCAAGATTTGAAAGAACAGGTATTTTTAAATAGTGATGCCTTGCCCAGAGTCAAGTAATTATGAAAAATTGTTAAATGTTTTACCGTGGATACCATTATCACTGTTTAGGGTTAGCAATGACTTAAGATGTTCACTGACTCAGTTTATCAGGCTTTATGTGATACCCTCTACAAGAAAATTTTGCTTTTGCAAATTTTCTTTTAGAACAAACTGGTTATCGCATGTGATGTTGGACAAGTTTTTATATATATACTGTACTAATGTACAGTACTATACTAAGTTCAAGCACATACTCTGAAAACTAATTATATATGAATTTGATGATTGGAGAGTTTTGCTGTGATTATTTTTTGCTGCTGATGTTGCAGAGTGATAAAGTTTCATTTATTTGTTATGGTTGGTAACTAGGGTTGTAATTCCGGGAAATCCCGATCCCGAATTCCCGGGATTTGGGGTATTTTTTCCAATCCCAATCCCGGGATTATATGTTTAGAAATCCCGGGACTTATTAAATTTACTATACCCCTGATTGACCGTTTTATGTCAGCCTACGGAAGTGAGCATCATGTAATGTTACAATTCTAAAGTACAGAATTAAGTTTTACGTACCCTAGCTCAGCGTTTCTCAAATGGTGCACCGCAAGGGTTAGCTAGGTGCGCCAAACTTGTATTTCGTAAATTTACGACCTGTTATTTGCACTATTCTTTATTTTTGGAATTTATACAATTGGATACGATGACCATCTTGAAGTTGTAAGATATCCGACATTGCAATTATTACAGTCATATTCTTGGCGCAAAACCCTTTTCCTGGCATGCTGCTCTACATGAGTGGAGTCAGAGAGAGACTAAATAAAGTTACTATTTTCTACATTCGATAAAGTTGTTGATGGAAACAGTATGATGTGCTCTAATGCCTCTAATACTTATAGCAGCTAACAGATAGCTCAGCTTCTGCCCAGAGAGATTTTTGTTCTTTCCATACTACTTTTTTTAATTATTTGCCCAATCCCGAATACTCCCGGGATTATAAGTCTAAAATACCGGGAAATCCCGATCCCGGGATTGTATAAACTGGTCCCAAATTTACAACCCTATTGGTAACCATTTTCTAGCCTACTTTTTAACATTTGGTTTGCTTTTTTATTATTTTTATTACCCTTGCTAATGATGTTTGTGCAAGTGTAACTGTCTTTCAGACTGCAAAACAAGGTTATATTATAGTAATCAATTTTTTTATGTCTTTGTCTTGCAGCTTCTTTGGTGCGATTACACTAAATTAGCTAAGTCATCACTTTTTGCAGAGTAACAGTACGAGTTATTGCTCCTGTTAAATTTTTTTTTGTATAATAGTTGTAATTTCTGCTTAAATATTGTAATAATTTTAAATTATAGATATTCCATCTCCGTTCAACTCTAAAGAACGCAGATGCAAAAGCAATTAAAACTTTAAAAGAAGTACAAGATTTGCACCATCAAAAAGCGGTAGTTATGTTCCTTTAGTTAGTAGTTACAATTTTTTAATGTTTTTAGAGTCATTTTTTGAGTGCTCTGAATTTTTATAATTGGCTGAAATACTACAAGTTGAAATTTTGCTTTGATGTCGTAGGTTATTGACCACTAATTTTCAATTACCATGCACTGGTATTAATGTTCTTGAAATGCATTTATTCGAAACAGCAAACAAAAGGAATAGCGCACTGTGCTTGGTGTAGTGATTTTTTGAACTGCTACAGGCAAAGAACATTATTTTGTAGTGCAAGTTTTTGTAATTCTATAAACAACTGTAAGTTCGATTGGTGTCCCAAATTTAATGCTTGATGAGATTTTTTAGATTAATGGATGCCCGCAATCGCAAAAGCACATGCTAATTTTTTTAGTGCCTGTCGTTCTTTTCCGTTAAATATGCCCTGTTGATTATTTATAGGAACTTCTTGAGGATGAACACAAGCGATCCTTGATAGAGAAAAACAACATCATTGGTAACTTGCGTGAATCTATAAAAAGTTTGAAACACGACTTGGAAAAGGTAAGACTAACAAGAAAAGTGCAACTAAGATATTGTTGTTAATAGAGTTTTAACGGTGATAGTAAACCACATGGGTTGAAAAATTCGTTGTGTTACTTCATACTTGACCCCTCAAGGCTTCCGTCTCCTAAAAATGGTGGAGTGGTGAAACATTGCCACCTTTCCCACAAAGTAATAGCTGTGCATTAAAAATATAATATACCATTAAAATAAGTGCTTCCAGAGCAATCAGTAGTAATTATTCCGTAAAAACATATGTAAATGATTTTGATTAGAGGTGCTTAGTTATTTATCATATATACCTTTTTAACAACATCATTCTATCCTAGAAGGTTTATGATGCTTATGATGACGTCAGGTTGAGGTTATGAGTATCTTTTGCTCTTTGCAATCATCTTCACATTTTCACTGTATTCAGATTGTGTTATTGTTATCCAACGCAGGCAGAACAATTTTGGTTTTGATTTTGTAAATTTGTTTACTTTTCAGTGCAAGTTTTTGGATAAAGAAAACCAGTTTTCAAAAACCAAAGCTGATGGACGAATTGCATCTTTGAGAGATAAAGTTAATGAATTGGAACAGAAAAGTTCTGACAAAGAGCAGAAACTAAATTTGGTAAGGTGCAACATTTTTTGGACTTTGATCACAAGAAAACATGGGCTATGGCGTTACTGTCTGACCGAGCTTGAATAGCGTTCAATTTGCGATTCTAAATTGTGACCAGCCAGTTGGCGTGCTGGTTAACGAGACATCGCTATTAACATGAAGGTCTATGGTTCGATTTTTGGACCGGTCAAATCGGATGCAGTGTCGCCAACGGCTAGCCACGGTTGTGACGTTTCTTTGTGGTTTAAAGATGAATTGTACAGGCTTTAAGCCGCGGAGATGGGCCTTGTCTTTCGTTACACGCTTCGGAAGTTCGGCGTAATACTTACCTCGAGTATAATGGAGATTTGTTTTATTTGATTTATGTTCATAAAATAGCAAAACCTGTTTTTGTTTTTAGATACAAACTGAACAAAAGAAAAAAGCGTCTCAGCAGCAGGTCCGCATCAGTGTCTTGGAGGATCAAATCCGCACCATCAGATCTGAAAAGAGAGTGCAAAATGATGAGCTTGTGCAGGTACAACTAATATATTGTTTTGGTACCTACTTTCGCTAGAAAACGATCTGTCTCGAGTGGTAAAACGATAAAACTTATATTCTGGTTCCTGGTGGGCTTGCTATTTAAGATGCTACGATAGTCTAGCATACGTGAAGCCCTCTCTGCGCTATACCCAATTTAAACGTTTTAGCAGGATCTTTTTTCTGGTTATTATTTCTGATCGAGAGCAAATAAGTTTGCCGCTGCTACAAAGATGATCATGCAAAAAACTGGTTGTGTAAAATTCGTTGCTTTTAAGATAATGTGTTCTAGTTTCAAATAAGTATAATAGCTATAAGGTTTAGCGCACAAAAGTAAAAGGAAAAAAAAAAAAGAAAATTCATAATCATATCAATTTTTGTTATTAAAATTAGGTTAAGTTGAAATTAGCGACGCATCAAAATCAGAAACAAGCAGAAACTTCTAAACTTGATGATGAGCTGAAAGACTTACAAAAACAAGTCAAAGCGCTTTCAAAAGACCTGCAGGAAAAGAAGTATGAATGTAATCAGGTATAAGGTCCAAAGAATTTGTTTGTAGTTTAAAATTAATTTCGTTAGCTTTCTTTTCCAGTTTTTTTTTTTTCTTTCTTTTCTATTTTTTTTTTCAAACTTTATCGAGAAGTTACATGCAGTTTTATAAGGAAACAACGTTTTGTCTTGTTTTATCTCAATGTTAATGCAGTGGTTAAGGTTTTCAAATCTTGTCAAAGATTTTTTAAACGTTTAATCGGTTGATTTTTTATCGAGTTTTGAAACGTTCTCGTGCATAAAACTGAGAATTTGTAAAACTGTGATTTGAAGTTAGAGAATTTTAGACAGCTTGTCGTGAGTTTGGTTTGGTTCGGCTTTTTTAAGCATCTTCGCGTATTCGCGAGCGTTCTTTATCTCGATATGAGCCTATGACGACAAATTAGAACCTGAACACCCTAGTTCTGATACACCAGGTTGCGTTGTGCATATTGCATAATTTACAAGTTAATTATTTAATCTATTTTGGTATAATTTTCTTGATTGTTTGTGTTTTTTATTGTCTTTACCTTTCTTTGAATTCTAGTGTTTGTGTTTTACGTTGTAGGTATCTGAACAAGTGCGACATCTAGAGTCGAAAAATGAATCTTTGAAAAGACAAAAGTAAGATCAACTTGTTCATAAGGATGATGAAATTCTAGAACTAAGAGCTAAACTACGAGAGAAAGATGGAGAAATATGTTCGGTATGCTTATTGCTAATTGCTTTTATACGTGATTTATCTATAACGCAAAGTAAACTACTTTACCTTGCAATGTTAAAATTTTGTACAGCAAATCATCTGTTAATTTTTCAATTTTCATTTTAAATTTTCCTACCAACTGCTTCACTTTGTTGCTGGCTGATAGTAAATAGTTTACCCTGCAAGTCTTAAAAATCGAATACTAGCTTATCGGTGTATCTAGTACGGCCAATACTGATCTACAATTCGATTGGTTGAACAAATCCCATGGTAGTACTTGTGAATATTAGTGCCTCTAGTGAAGACAACCAATACACAATATTTGATTGCTTTGGGGTTAATTTTACCGACTTCTTTGCTCTCGGAAATGAAAATGGCGTTTTTATAAAAAAATGTTTTCGCAAAAATAATTAGTTTTGCAACTTACTATCTGAGATAGTTTGTTTAGGGCAGTGGTTCCCAACCTCTTATCGTTTGTCGCCCGCTTTTAAAAACTTTCAACTCCCGTGGCCCCCCTGCTCAAAAAAATTCTCTGTCTGTATGTCATTCGTAGGCTCATGGGTGTGCGGTTTTGTAGCGATATTTTCCTGAAGAAAAGGGATTGATTTTCCACGTACTTCAAATTTTAGATGTACTGTAGGTTTGAAAGAAACAAGAATGAAAATGAAGGTATAATATCGGCAAATTGTAGTGAAATTAAGTAGCACGTTATTGTGGTTAGCCAGTGTGTGCGTATTCACAGCATACTTTATTCGTGAAGTGTAACTAAATTATACAGTATATTTAAGAAAATCCAACGATTTTGTCACCGTATGGTATGCACGAACGAGAAACTATATTCTGGGCCAGAAGTATTTGTCGTTACTGCTACAACACTGTCCTGCATTTGCTGCCTATTTTTCTTAAAATATATAATTTTCAATTGAACATTCTTTCCTTTTTGCTCACCATATTCGATTGCCTTTTTGCGATACAATCTTGCTTTTTCTCGTACTTACACTTAAATATTTGATCCCATTGCGCTGTTATGATGTAATAATGCTTAACATTGACAAGCGCTTTTTGTGGAAAAGTTAATTTTATGTCGATATTCAAATGGCGCAAAAAGTTAGCCGTAAATGAAAAAGTGGTACAGATGAAGCGGTTTTGGAAACAAAGTTTACGGTATTTTGTAAGAATGTTTTAATTACACTTCAGATTAAGCTTCGTCAAAAATGAGTGCTGCCCCCCCTGGCTACGCAACTGAGGTTAGCGCTCGGTAACCAAAAACTTCCTAAGTTAGTAGCACCTGCGCCGAAAGGCCAGACGAGGTAGGTGGTGCTGGTAGCCCACTTCCAGCCTACTTGTGGCCTGCGGATATTGGCTCCCGGTTGGTAACCCCTGGTTTAGGGGAATGTTGGGTGTTCAAGGTATACCTTGAGATACCAAAATAAGAAAGACAATTTTTTCATGTTTTTTCCCGATTGTAGGGACCCCCGATTTTGATTTTGAGAGAACGGAGTCGGGCACCGAGCACGGCTTGAATAATATTCCTTGATCTAATGCATTCTGTATTGTTTAGTTAAGTAATAGAGTGGCGAGTTTCGAGAAGAACAATGAACGAAATTTCAACAAACATTCCACCCACGTGGACAGATTGCAAAGTGAAATGGAACAACTTCAAAGCGAGAATAACGCCAAAAAGGAAAAACTGCGAAAGGTACAAAGGCCGTTCTTTTGGTTTCTTACCGAGGAGCGAAAGTAACAAAAGTTGTGCTATAGGCTACAGTATTATTTTTTTCACTTGGGGAAAACACCTCGGATAATATCATAATCGAAATTTGACGGCGCGATTGCGATATCTTTACGTCATCACTTTCCAAAACTCATGTTTATCCACTAGCATCAAGTTGTTTGCTTCTTAGATGGTGAAAATATATATTAAGAGCATAATAACTTCGTTTTATTTTTATTCCCCAAATATTCATACAGCAGCATAAGTGAGGATAACTTGCGTTTTTTTCATGGCTACTTTTTCCACAGTCCAATGTTTTCCATATCCTTTATGACAGAGCAACGGTTTGTGTCAAACATTAAAAATATCAAACTTTCAATACGGTAGCTCCTTTGTATTTGTAAGCTTAATGAAATTTGTCAAATTAGTGGCTTACTGTTACATGGAAGAAAAAAAGCGTTTCTAGATGTGTTCTAAGTCATTTTCTAGAGATTTGAGTAAAGCACAAAAGCAAAGGCTAAAGATTGTCATTGCTGTATTACAAGTTGCAATAATAGAAGATGGAATCAGTTTGTTTAATGTCAGATTGAGGTGTTGGATTGGTTATGCAACAAAGAGGTTAAAAAATTGCAGTGAAGAGTGTAAAAGCTTTTGAAGACGAAGTTAAAAGATTTAGTCGCCAAAAAGGATTGGATTAATGGTGAAGAGAAAGAATACTATGTCCGTTTGTTCATAGTGTATAGAATTGAAGTAGAAAGAAACGTCAAACGATTAATTCGTTTGTGGTCAAAAATTGCCCAATTTTTACCAAAAATCATCTAATTTCTATATTTGACTGCAGTACAACGAGAATTGGAGCACGTACAATCGGAATCCCGATCTCAGGAATCACAACACCGAGTTACCATTTCGTCTCTTGAAAAGAAAGTTACCAATTTGCGCACTGTAAATCAAATTGGGTAACGTAGACCCAAAAAACTTGGGTTATCATTTTGGGCTCGAAGGCTGAGAAACCCAATTTGCCAACTTGGGTAATAACGACCCAATTTACAAAGTTGGGTTTGTTAACCCAATATCCATAACCCAAGTACAGTGGGTAACTTGACCCAAACTACAAACTTGGGTCTTTAAACCTAATTGAAAATTTTGGGCTCGAAGGCTGAGAAACCCAATTTGTCAACTTGGGTAATAACGACCCAAATTTTTAATTTGGGTGTTTAACCTTAAATCTTGTAGATCAAGAAAATTGGGTAATTAATACCCAAGCTGAAAATTTGGGCGCTTTGTCCCAAAAGCTTTTAGCTAAGGAAAAAAGCCCAATTTTCAGATTTGGGTTTTCCGATTAATATTTGTGAATGCGTTTTTGCTTAACTCGTAATCACAACAGTCGTCATAATCACTTAGTAATGGAGGGTTCACAAGAAATGCACAACAAAATATTGCAATAATGCTTTATATTGTCAAAAGAAATAGGTACAAATTAAATGTTCAACAAATAACAGCATTGATTATTTGAACATGTTTAGGTTCACATATGAAGCGATTATAAATAAAACTGATCCAAACGATGTAAATATTATGCGATTATGACCTCAATTTAAATGAGAATTGCAAGTAACCAATTCCTGCAAGCACAAATAGAAATCTGCCTCAACCATATGCAAACCCAAGCATTTTTAACTCACAAATGTATGTAAAAAAATAAACAATCATAGATACGGAGCAGTTACAGTATGCTACTCAAAGAATAAAAAATGAAGTGCATACGCAGAGACAATACAAAATAATGCTTTTGCAAAGATACAAAATAATGAAGTATTATGATACATAAAATTAATTAATTTCAGTTATTATCAACAATTTACTGTGCACTTTAAGTGCAAACTATTGTGCGCTCACAAAAACAAGGTTAGCAGCAATCAAGTTTAACAAGATGTTAAAAGGCAATTACAGTAGCTCTCAACCATAACCAAGAGCTTGTGTCACGAAGGTTTCGACTATGCCAAATTATATTTACGTTATGTCAGTCAGATATTCCGCTGAAGCAAAATTATGTCAATAAGCAACCAGCCACAGTCATGATGTTGCATAAAAACTAACCAAACAAAATAGGCTAAAAAAACATGACACCCATACGTTAGAATAGAAATCAGGAAACAAAGACGGGCAAACAATGTTTAGTGCAAATGTTATACAATCGGTAAGCAGCAACACACTTCTTTGGAATAAATTCGACAAGTTATCAGTTCAAAGTTTTCCCCCTAAAACGTCTGTTTTCGCATATTATGCATCTGAGAAGTTTTTATTTTACCATTTGTCTCAATTGTTTTTTCCGTTCGCTTTCATTCAAGCCTTTTGTGCTATTCAGGACGCATTAGATAGCATCAACTGTCTGCAGAATTTAGTGTTTCGATGCACATTCTTCGCAGAATTCCCTAAAAGGATGGAGCAATTGTAAGCCCAAATATTGTATATAGTTAGTTAGTTAGGTGCATATTTATCCTCCTATCACGAGAAAGCGATCAATGCGCTATGCGAGCTCGCTTAGGAGTTGCCAGCCATCTGTCTACCACACCAACATGGGGGAATCCCGCTAAGTGCTTTTCCCAACGGCACAACAAGTAAACTTGCCGGCTTGTTCTCCACACTGTCCCTTTAATTCTGAACGTCAAGCAGGGAAGCTGTGAATACCAATTTTAAAGTCATTGGTTTGACCCGACTCGGAATCGAACCCGAGTCTACAGCTCAAGAGACAGACGCTCTATACCACTCGGCCATCTGAGCTGTATATAAATAATGAGCCAGAAAAGCGCATGATAAAAATGAAAATTTCCATCAGATTATATAAATTGCAGTATTTGAGAGAAACCGTTTAAACTTGGGCTTATGTCCAGCAGTGCTTTTGTTAAATTTCAACTATGAAAAACAGTTTGGAATGACTGGGTAAGAAAAAGCAAACTGGAGAGCCCGCGCATCTGCTTTGGTAGGCTTTCATTTAAGGTCAAATCTTCAGCAGTTCGAGTGAAGGGGTGTCTTAGATATAGAACAAAAGAGACAATTCGGTTTTATTGTAGCGTGAAGCAATATGGTAATAACAAGACATATAGCGTTTCAAACCAAATTATTATTTACTCCTATCTACAGTGCGAACAGGTCTTTTGGAACTGAACAGTTTTATGCGTTGATGAAAACCTTTTGCGCGTTATAGGACAGGCAAGTAAACCAATGCCATAGAAAGATTATAGCCAGTATATTTGCAATCATACTCACAAACGTTTCGGTAAAAACTTATACCATCATCAGTGTGAAACTACATAGGCACTAGGCTAGAATAACCAGCACAAGAAAGAAATTATTTTAAATACAGCATAACTATTACGTCATAAACAAAGTAGTTGGGATTTACGTAAAATATAACTAAAGGGCAAATTAAACAATTACGTGCAACTGGAGTGACTAGATTAGTAGTAGGATTATTAAGTACAAACACTGTAGGATTAATTAAATCATAACTAAAAAAAGACGTTGAATATAAATGGAAATTAAACACGTTACTAATTGCGATTTAGGCCTACACGAATATTGTGCGAAGTGAGCTAAATGTTAAATAGGTAGATGGGGTTGGAAGAGTCATCAATATTTAATTGTGTTGAAGATTTTGGATGAGTAGAGTTTCTTTGATGCGGAGTATTCGGATGTTATTGCTGTGAGCTAGTATTTCGGGGGAATGAAAGTTCATCGTATGGTCTGGGTTATTTTTCAAGTGTTGGGACACATCAGTTTCATTCTTAGTTGAGTTTTTTGGCATATGGTCATTGATTCTAATCTTCAAATTTCTTTGGTTTGTCAATGTATGATTGTCCGCATGAGCAATTGAGTTTATACACTACTCCTGAGCTGTGTAGCAGTGTTTGACGGTCCTTGTACCTGAATTTTTGGCCAATAGTTGTTGTTTCGTGTACCATAACAAATTTTGATTTTTGGGAAAGTTTTTTGAATAGATATTGCCGAATTTCTTTTTCAATTTGATGAGACATGTCTCCGATATACGGTAGTTTAAAATCGAGAATATGGGTCTTGTTTTGCTTTCAGAGTCTGGCTTTTCTTCGACTTCTGGAGTTTTTACTTTTTCATGCATTTTGTTGAAAAAATTCGAATTTGCT